>CM032178.1:1557593-1567882 GCA_018908115.1 Anopheles rivulorum
GCAGGGGTACAACTGTCATATCGGTAAACTTCATGAACGCAGTTTGGGCCTCTGACTGTAGACTGAAATCGGTTCTATCTAACGCTTCACCTAGCACTGTTTCGGTTGTAGTCGATATGAATAAATTGGATACCGTGCGTTGCGCTTGTTGAACGCTGGTTTCTTTAGGTGTGGATAGATTATCGTACGAGTCCTGACTCACTGTTTCCGTGGTGGAAGCCGCAGGAAGCTGTTCTGTGAGATTCGGTTTAGCACTAGCCACGGTCTCTTGGATTGGTGTTAAATCACTCAAAGCAACTGATACGTCTACGGTACTTTGAACCGGTAGTTCTAGTCCTTGCAAATCGAATACAGGATACTTTTTATCCAGAGACAACGTTGATGCGAGCTGTTCTGTTCCCTCGTATACCGTGATTTGCTCTACGGTAGTCTGTAGCATTTGGTCGGGAGTAAAAGATGCTTCAGCTGGTTTTGCACCGTCAATTACAAGCGAGTTCGGTTCCTGCAACGTCAATACTTGCTCCACAAGAAGTGATTTCTTGATTTCCTCGTCCGCCAGCGTCTTAGCCGTTTGTTCGTTGATCTCCAGATTTTGTTTGTACTCTGTTATGTCCTCCAAAACCATCGTCTCCATGATGGTCGTTTCATCGATGGTGTCACTCTTGACAAGGGCCTTCGACTTCGGTGTTTGGTCCCTTTGTACATCGGTCACACTTTGAAGTGTGTCCACCAGCTCAACTGTAAGAGACTTCATAGCATCACTCGGTACGCGTTTTGCTTTCTGACTATCAACTTCTGTCAGATTCACGCCATCCTTCGCTTTTTGTTCCGTGATAACTTCAGTTACGGTTACACCAGTTATTGCATCCAAGCTCGATTCTGCCCGATGTTTTTCTGGAACTAGCCGATCTTGCTGCTGTCCTAGGTTTTCGTAGACTAACGTTTCACTTACAACCGTTTGTTCGAACTGATCGTTAATCGTGGTCGCCTCTTGCATTTGGCTCAATTTCGAAGAAAGCTGGGGCGTGTCATGACTTACATGGACTTCTTCTACAACAATAGATCTCATTGGTTCAGCTCCTAAAAGGGCTTGAGCATGGAAATCTGAAGCGAATGCTTTCACATCGAAACCTTCCTTTTCTTTCTGCTCAACTACTACCTCCGTGACCTGCAGTTCAACATTTGGCAAAACGGCTGCTGTGGCAGTCTTTCCGGTTGGACGGTCAGCATGCACTATGGTGCCGGTATCTTCTAGTACCGTAGTTTCTGATTCGATCGTTTCTTGCAAGTTGTCCGTTTGTGGAGTAGCTGTAGCAGTAGGAATAGCTGCACATAGCTCGGCCAGGTCATCTGATGTGTGTACTTCTTGGATTGCAATTGATTTAAGTAAACCAGCCGTAGTTGGATGAGCTGTGTAATCTTTCGCTATTGCATGAACATCGAAACCTTCTCTTTCCTTTTGTTCAGTAATTACCTCCGTAACAACTAGTTCTTGTACTGGCTGCACTTCAACGTTGGCCAATTTTTGTTCCGGTGTCTGTTCAGTTGGTTTCTCTGATACCATCTCGTACACCATTGTCTCTTGTACGGTTTTCTGCTCGTGTTCTGACTCGTTTATGAATGCCCGATTCTCATTGGCAATAGTGGAGTCATCCTTCATCTCACCGTGCATTTCTACCGATTGAATTTGTTCCACCGCAAGTGATTTGAGTATATGGGATGGAACAAGATTTGCCGAACAGCCGCTAGCAATCTCATGCACATCGAAACCTTCCGATTCTCTCTGTTCACTTACCACCTCTGTCACAACCAATTCCTCGCGAGGTTGCATTGAAGAAGATGCCGTTTTTTCTTCTGGAAGAGTTGGTTGTTCTAAACGATCGGTTGCTTCGAGCACGACCTGTTCGGAAATGCGTGTTTCTTGATGTTCATCACTGCGCACGGTGGCAAGCGTCGTGGGTACTGTTTCTCCAATTGTAATATTTTCAGTACCGCTTGAAAGGATGACCTCCTCTACTGTGATCGACTTGAACGGTTCAGTGGACACAGCTTTCGCCAACTGTTGCACTATTAAATCCGATACGCTGTATCCATCCTTCTCCTTCTGTTCCGTGATCACTTCCGTCACCTGTAATTCCGTTTGACGTGGCAATACTGTTTCTGCGTATTTTGCTTCGGGCTGTGCCATTTCTTCAAGTGAGTCAACGTTTTCCAGCACAACCGTTTCCGCAATGATACGCTCCTCTATCTCATCCGTCGATGGTTTAGCGTGAGATGTGAGCGGATTATCGAGGAATTGTTTGACATCGTCTATAGGATGTGTTTCCTCAATGAGTGCCGATCGTAACGCGTGGGAAGGCACTTCTTTAGCGTTGTAGTTGCTCGCAATCTGCTGCACATCGTAGCCTTCCTGTTCTTTCTGTTCGGTAACGACTTCTGTCACGAGAAGCTCACTGATGGCTTCAATATTTGAAGTAGCGGATTTATGAGTAGGTTTCTGTTGTTCGTCGAGCTTCTCTAGACCCTCTAGCACAAGCTGTTCCGTTGTAGTTTGAGATTCTTGCTGTTCCTTTCGTACGCTAGCTGTTAGTAGGACGGAACGCAATTCCTCCACATCTCCTACGACGTCCGATGTCTGTACCTCTTCCACAATGACCGATTTCAGGGTATGCGATGGAAGCATTTTGACCACATGTTCTTGTGCGATATCCTGCATCGAGTAGCCCTCCTTTTCTTTCTGCTCCACCACTACTTCCGTCACAAGCAGCTCGATCATCGGAGTTACGTTCGGTAGCGCTTGTTTCTCAGAGGGCGTGAACTCCATCGTGTAGTTATCGATGGATTCCAGCACAAGCGCTTGCCGCACAACAGTTTCCTCCAGTTTGTCGTCTGTACAGGCAGCGGTAATCACTTCCGCTGTCTGTTCATCTTGCAGCTTATCAACATGCTCTTCGGTCAGTGTTTCCTGAATCGTGATGGATTTGAGTGAGTGTGACGTAACTGATGTCGTTGCAATATGATCACGAGCCAGGTCAGCCACATTGTAACCTTCTCTTTCTTTTTGTTCGCTCACGATTTCAGTAACCACCAGCTCGGCGTTTGGCACGAATGACCGGTCAGCAGATTTAGCAGCTGGCATCTCATCCACTGGCAACTGCTGTGATCCTTCGTAGACGGTTGTTTCCTGAACCGTTGTCTGCTCGTGCTGTTCGCTACGCACAGATGCTGAACTGAGCATTTGCTGTGGAGACTTCAACTGATCGATTGTGTCGGATACCGAGACTTCTTCGATTGTTACCGTCTTCAGTGCATGTCCAGCGATTGGTGTTGCCGTATGATCTTGAGCAAGCTCTGCCAAATTGAATCCATCGCGCTCTTTTTGGCCTGCGTTAACCTCCGTCACGATAACTCCGATCTGCGGCTCGTACAGCGATTCGGCAGATTTAGGCGCGGGTTTCGGAGTCGTTTCTAATGTAGGTGTTTCTTCAAAGGCAAAAGTTTCTGATACCGTAGTCTGTTCCAGCTCATCGCTTTGTGTTGTTGCCTTCGTTACATTAGTTGTCGCGTGGCTCAGTTGGGTTGCACCTTCACTGGCGATAGTTTCCTCCACCAGGACCGACTTAAACGAATGTGAAGGCACTTGTTTGGCAACGTAGTCTTGGGCAATTTCCGCCACGCTGAAACCTTCTTTCTCCTTATGTTCAGGCACGGTTTCACTAATGAGAAGTTCATTAATCGGAATAATCGTCAAATCGGCGAGTTTTTCCACCGGTTTTCCCTCTTCAATCATGCTGGCAGTTGCTTCGTAAGCAATTGTCTCCGAGACCACCATTTGTTCGAGCTGGTCATTGCAAACGCTCGCCATGCTTTCGATTGAAACAGGCTGCTCTATTTTATTTAGGCTTTCAGACGTTTCAATTTGCTCAACTACAACCGTTTTGAGCATGTGCGATGGTATTGGCTGAGCGTGTGCATCTTTAACAACCATCTCATTGATTGTTTCTTGTTCTTTTTGTTCGATCATCACCTCGGTTACCGACAGTTCGGTGTTGGGTTCAAGTCCTGGGAATGCTTGGCGCATGGAGACTGTTTCTCGTTCGTACTGGAGTACTGCCTCTAGGACAAGTTGCTCACTGACAATCTTCTCTTCTAATTGATCTCGTTGCAGCGTAGCAAGAGACTCGGCGATGACAGGTGCGACAATGTTTGCTACAGAATCGACTGCTTCAGTCGTCTCGATCTGTATGGATTTGAGTGTATGTGTAGGCACGGATCGAGCCGTGTGATCTTTCGCAATTTCGGTTACATCGAAACCTTCTCGTTCACGATCTTCAGCGATTACTTCAGTAATGGTGAGTTCCGAGCGAGGCTGGAGAAGTGCTTCGGCTTGTTTCTGTTCAGGTTTAGTATCCTCCTTCAACTTGTTAACATCTTCCAGGACCAGCAGTTCCTGTACGATCGTCTGCTCTAGCGAATCTCCAATCTTGACAAGAGCCTCAGAAATGTGCGACTCAACAGTTTCGAGTGTATCGGCGCGATTAGATAGCTGTACCTCTTCGATGAGTACAGATTTGAGTGCCTCGGTTGGAACCGCTTTTGCCGAACGATCTTTAGGAGGTTGTACTGCGTCTTCCTGTTCGCGCTGCTCGGAAACTATCTCTGTCACAGTCAGCCCTTCGACAGGACGCTCAAGGTTTGCTATGGCAGATTTTTTTGCAGGTGTATCGGGTATAGTGTACTGCAGTGTGCCTTCCAATACCATTGCTTCCGATACAATGGTTTCTTCCAGTTCGTCACCCTTCACGATAGCTGTGGTGGGACCGTGTGTCGACTGAATATCCAAACGATCCACTCCTTCACTGATAACCGTTTCCTGCACTAATACCGTTTTGAGCGAATGCGTTGGGATTGGTTTAAGCGTTTGATCCCTTGCCAACTCCTGTAATTTCCATTCATCGTTCGCTATTTGCCCACTAATAACCTCTGTCACAACGAGCTCATTTGCCAAACTGGGCAGCTGAAGTTCTGCGGTTTTCTCTTCCGGTTTTATAATTTCTTCCTGTGAACGGAGCGTTTCATAGATGGTAGTTTCAGAGACTATCTTTTCCTCGTGTTCGTCGGAACGTACTACACGTGCCAATTGAGACGATGGAATGTTATGTTGTAGATCACCGGCGGAAACGTTGGCAATCGTTTCCAATATTAACGCCGACTTCAGACTGTCAGTGGGTGTTGGTTTCAATACTTGATCGAGTGGCATGGCCTGGGTTTGGAAGGTGAATTCACGTTCACCTGTTTCGTGCTGCACAACTTCGAGTTGATGCTGGAGGTTAAGCTGCGTCTCAGCGTAGGCGGAGGGCATGAGTGTTGTGGCCGGTAGTTCAGCTTCCTTTTCGTTCGCATTCACTGTAACAACGGTGTGTGACTGCACTGGAACAAAACTGGCTGACGCTTGTTCCGAGCGATCCACAGCTTCCGGCGAGAATCGTCCGGCACTGTCAGCAGTCTCTATTTCGGTGACGGCAAGGTTCTCGATCGGCTCAAGAAGAGTGGCGGCAATAGCTTCGTTTGGCCGCGGAGCTCCTTGATGGAGGGTTTCTTTCTCATGGATAAAAGGTAACGTCGATTCGCTTACCGGTTTGAGTGCGGTAAGTGTAGTCTGTGCCATTGCGGAGTCCATCACTTCGAACGGTGCCAGAGATGATTCAGCTTCATTGCTCTGCACATTCGACACTGAGACACTCGTTCGCTCCAGGAACTCCACATTAGCTCGTTTGTGCTCGAATTGTTGAGCTTGCAAGTCCTGTGTGGTGATATTGTCGTTAACCAATTGTGTCGTGAGTTGGCTTTCGAACATTGCAACGGATCCGGTTGCTTGGTAGGAGGCTATCGTTGGTGCGGCCGTAAACTCAACCTCAGACTCTTCTACTTGTTGAGCCATTATGGACAACGGCTCTTTAGTCAACAGCTGCACATCAGCCCATTGCTGTGGAGGTAATCGACCAGGCAGATACGTGTCTTCTTTCTCTGGTGCGTTCATAACCTCCGTTGTGTAGGATTTTTGTTCGACAATAGCCGGACGAGCACTCTCCGTAGGCACGACTAGCTCGGGGTAATAACGGCTCGGTGCATCCTGCGTGATGGTCTCCTCTGTCTGAATGGACTCAGAAGGAAGAATCTGATAATGTGGTTGCACGATTGGTAGTTTCAGATGTCCGTCGAATAATTCTTCCTTTTCAATACGATCTACTTCGGTTACTTGCAGTGATTCCTTCGATAGTACGTTAGAGTGTGCATGGCTAGGCGTTGGACGTTGCAGAACTGGTAACTCTCGCTCCGACTGTGAAGACACGGTTTCTTGTACAATGGTTGCATCGTGCGTCAGAAGCTGCACCGTAGCGTTGCTCACATTTTCGACTGTTTTCTCCAATAGAGTCGTTGAATCTTGTGGAGTAGACTCGCTTACAACAAGTGGTTGAACAGGCACAAAATCGGTAGTGGCTGAGGCTTCCTGTGGCATAGACACCATACCCTGGTCTAGAGAACTTTCCTGTGGGCTCACCTCGGAAACCTGAACCGGCTCATTCACACCGAAAAGCTTGTAGTGCGGACTGGTCGCTAAACGCGTACTGTCCAACAGCATCGTGTCGGATTCACGTTCGGACAAAAAGATCTCTTCAGTTACCAATGCCGTTTCCGGCACGACCTTTACCGTAGCACTAGTGCCAACAGTTGCGTCAGGTTGAACTAAATTCGACACCTGACTCAGCACGGTCGACTCGCTCGTGACGGACGCTACTTCCAACGGAAGGCTGTGCGTTTCCCGAATGGGCGAGATTAGAAAATCGGGGGCCAACTCTTCTACGACCTGTTCCTCACTGGGTAACACAGGCCGCAGCGGTTGCACGGGTTGTCTTCGGCGTTGCTGCGTTAGGCGCCTGCGTTCCTCGATCGATTCTTCGCTGTCGACAATCTCTGTCTCTTCTTCGTGTTTGTGCTGTTGCCTTCTGTCGGAGCGAAGTTTCTTGTGTTTTTTCTTCGTGACAATGGTGTTGTTCGTGTTGATGGTGGTAATCGCAGTGTTGCTGCTGGTGCTACGAGCGTCTTCTCTGAGATCGGGTGTTTCTGTGGATTCATGCGAAGTTGGAACAATAGAATTCAGTGGATCTGTGCAGCAGCTGCCGCGCAATGTAACAGAGTGCACTATTCTAAGACAAATAGAACTGTAATATAATTGAGTGCTGGGATTATGTGTGTTTGGTCTCCGCAAAGTGGCATGATGTGTAAGAGTATAACAGTGCATGTATTGGTGCCAAATCGGAGTGTACAATTGAAGCCTACCGAGAGCGGGAGATGTTTGAATTTGGTGAAAAGTGAAGTAAAGACAGAGTTTGAGATAGATTGCTAATCATAGAGACAGAAACGGAAGTTGTAGAAATAGAACGACAGATCGAGAAGAAACGAGAAAAGATTTAATTTCGTGCAGTGCAAGTACCACTACAATGTTCGATCCAATTGTGACAGAGATAGTGAAGAGGCTGGGCAACTAACTCATTCACAATATCATTAGCCAGGCAAGACAGAGCAGCCATTCCGGTGATTCTAACGAATCGGATGCACAGGCTTAGAACAGTTCGTATAGCACGACTAGAAACTATTGTGTGAAGACTATGGCGAACAGGCGTTTGCTGATTATAGGAAAACAACAGTGTCATTCTCCGACGAGCATCAGCGTAACGGGTGGGCACTTGGGCCATCCCCTTGCAATGCAACCAGCTAGAGTAGAACAGGCAGAGTTTATAGACGGTAGCGAAGAACGTAACACGATAGACGCTGAAACAAACATTCCAAAACATTCCATCAACACTATTCTACTATGGCCGAAGAGAGACAGAGGCCTAAAGATATGTTTGCATTCCGAACTAGTAGCTTCGACAGAGGTGCAGATTGGTTTCATTTTGGATTTTGGGATTGAAATTGCTAGTAAGATAACTTATCGACTGTACTTACGGTTCAAAGTAAAGATGAAGACGGTGTGTGGTCCATTTAGCAACTAGACAAGTTCTATCAAACTATAAGCTATAAATGAAGCAAAACGTTATGGTTAAAGCTAAACAAAAACTCCATCAAAACAGCCAATTTTCAAACGTTGAAGCCTGTTAGCATTGTAGTAGACGGTATACGCGTGTTGTACTTTATTATATCCGCCATAAAGCAGCTCTCTCGGGATGATGAGATCTTTCTACGGATTAAGAGATACCAGGAACGATCCATGCGTCGTATCTTTGTTTGTAGGTAAGTAGATGCTTTATTCCTTCAGCTATTGCCGAGCGACGCACTTTACCGCTCTTTGAAGCAAATCACACATCGCAATTTTGCAACCACTAGGTAAGTTCTGTATACAATCTAATCTAATTGAGTGCGAAATAATCATCTTTTCTTTCTATATCGATTAAAATGTCAAAAAAAAAAACGAACGAACGTTCACTACGGATAAACTAGCATTCTACGAGGTGTACTCGAAGCAGGAAGAAAGATGTACAAGAGTTGGAGGAGGCGGTGGCACGGATGGGCCACAAGTTCTGCAAGCAAGCGGGCACAGGCAGGGCGGGCACACGAGTTTGGCAGTTGGCAACACACAACACAAGTGAGGNGTTTGCATTCCGAACTAGTAGCTTCGACAGAGGTGCAGATTGGTTTCATTTTGGATTTTGGGATTGAAATTGCTAGTAAGATAACTTATCGACTGTACTTACGGTTCAAAGTAAAGATGAAGACGGTGTGTGGTCCATTTAGCAACTAGACAAGTTCTATCAAACTATAAGCTATAAATGAAGCAAAACGTTATGGTTAAAGCTAAACAAAAACTCCATCAAAACAGCCAATTTTCAAACGTTGAAGCCTGTTAGCATTGTAGTAGACGGTATACGCGTGTTGTACTTTATTATATCCGCCATAAAGCAGCTCTCTCGGGATGATGAGATCTTTCTACGGATTAAGAGATACCAGGAACGATCCATGCGTCGTATCTTTGTTTGTAGGTAAGTAGATGCTTTATTCCTTCAGCTATTGCCGAGCGACGCACTTTACCGCTCTTTGAAGCAAATCACACATCGCAATATTGCAACCACTAGGTAAGTTCTGTATACAATCTAATCTAATTGAGTGCGAAATAATCATCTTTTCTTTCTATATCGATTAAAATGTCCAAAAAAACGAACGAACGTTCACTACGGATAAACTAGCATTCTACGAGGTGTACTCGAAGCAGGAAGAAAGATGTACAAGAGTTGGAGGAGGCGGTGGCACGGATGGGCCACAAGTTCTGCAAGCAAGCGGGCACAGGCAGGGCGGGCACACGAGTTTGGCAGTTGGCAACACACAACACAAGTGAGGAAAGAAGAGTAGGCGGAAGGCGTGCACAGGGGAAGGCGAATGGGGCGTTATGATTCCAAACCTTTGATGTCCAGTTCCTTCATCGTACGGACGGTAGTCTCTGCAGGTAGCAAGGTTGTGGTTGGTATTTCATGCGACAGTTGCGAGAGCAGGAAGTTAATCAGTTCGCAGCAAAAAAAAGATGCCACCCGTTTGACAAAGTTAGGCCAACGGATTTAGAAGAAGAGAAAATAAATAGAATAACAAAATAATTAGCATAGACTGTACTGGAGAAGTTGACGTGGGCATAATCAATTACCAGTCGTGCGCACTTCACTCGACGAAATCAAGCGCGTTTCTTCGTGTTTC
Organism: Anopheles rivulorum; assembly: GCA_018908115.1. Classification (NCBI taxonomy): domain Eukaryota; kingdom Metazoa; phylum Arthropoda; class Insecta; order Diptera; family Culicidae; genus Anopheles; species Anopheles rivulorum. The sequence goes on from CM032178.1 coordinate 1,567,338, forward strand.
TAGAAATGGAAAAGATAGTATAAGCCAAGCGAATTGCACGATTAGGATTGCGTTAGGGTTTGAAAAAGGGTGAGGAACGGGAAAGAATCAATCAAGGGTAATTAAGGGAGGTTTATTGGAGCAGAGCCATTGTTAGTAGGTCGAAAGGTAAGATATGGCGTCAGCTAGCGCACCTCGAATGCCGATTCGGTTTTCCATTCCTGCACGACGAAATCGTCCGGAGAGAAGTGAGCGATGATCTCCTCCACACTCGCATGGTTCACCTCGATCATGCGCATGAATGCTCGGAAGCCGGCCGTAGCAGCGAGCTGCGCATCGTCCATATCCGTCTCGGTGAGGATCTCCGTGACGATGTTAGCGTAACCTTCGCGCTCGAGTAGCAGTACCATGGCTGACTGTGATTCTGGCTTCTGCAGTGCTGGGAAGTGGCTCGCCTGATAGAAGCTGGTGATCTCACTGACCGTCACACCGTGCTTTACCATGAAGGCAATCGTGGCAAGCTCGCGCAGTGGTGCCTCACCCGGTCCAAACTCGCTGGCTTTGAG
>CM032178.1:1576267-1643070 GCA_018908115.1 Anopheles rivulorum
TTCTTCCAGTTTTTCTGGTAATTCCATCCTTTCGATCTCTGGTACGTCCGTTGGAGTGAATTCCATCTTCTCCAATGACTCCTGCTGTTGTGGAAGAGTTTTTGGCTTTTTCTTCTTGACGATCTTAACCGATTTTTCTTCGACTTCCGCAGGTTCCGCAACAGGAACGTCCTCTACAACAGGTTTCTTGGGAACAGGTTTCAGCGCAACTTCCTCGACTGTCTCCTTTGGTAGCTCCTTCTTCTGACGCGATGTAGGTTTCAACATAACTTGCTCAACCTTCTCGGGCTCTGGTGGTTTCGGTATATCTCGTTTCGTTCCCGGCTTGCGTCCACGCATCCATGGTGGAAGTTGCGTGTCCGGAAGGTCTTCTAAAGCTGGTTGCTGCGCTTGTGGCGTTGCTTCTATAGATGATTTCTTTTCTTTCGGTCCTCTACGCCAGGCTACGGGTTGTTCGTTGGGCTTCGCATCATGTACAAGCTCCTGTTCTGTTTGCTCTACTGTCAACCTTGCAGTATCTTCCTGTTCGGTTATTGGCACCGGTTGGGAAGAAGCTTCCTTCGGTCCTCGACGCCATGGAACTGGCTGTAGGTCGGTTAGTTGTTGTGGTTGCTTCGCTTCTTGCTCTTCTAAACGATCCACAATGAGCACAGTGGAATCTTCTGTCTGTGCATAAGGTTGGCGTTCAGGCTCGAGGCGTTTACCTCGTCTCCAAGCTACGCCGGCTCCCTGATCAAGAGTAAGCTTTTGTTGCTCGTTAATTGTTTCGTCTCTATCTACCTTAAGCATAGTGCTTTCGTCGGTTTCAACAAACTGTTCCTTGCCCATCTGAGGTTGTTCTTTTCTAGGTCCTCCTCTACGCCAGGGAACACCTTCAGCCCTTTGTGAGTCTTTACGGGATAATTCATCTACTTGCTGTTGGATTTCGAGGATGGATATATCCTCGTCGTGTCGCAATTTCTGAACATGATAGTCCACGTGATCGAAGTCCTCCTGTTCGCCGATAATAGCCTGTACCATCTCCTCCATATGGTGCTCGGATATTTCTTGCTGCTCGCGTTTCACCGTCTTCAGTTCGATTTTTTCCAGCTGCTCGCGCTGAATTTGTTGCTTCTGAATTTGGGTCGGTTTTAATTGTACCGTTTCGAGTTTTTCTTTTTCGATTTTTTTACGCTCTTTGGTGGTTTTCTTCAGCTTCACCACTTCGGCAGTCCATGGTTTAATCTCTTCCCGCTTATCGATTGACAATGATCGGTCACGCGAAGTGCGGCGGTCCTGTGAAGCACGCCGCCAAGGAGTAGCAGTAGTAGCCGCACCGCGAGATAAGCTTCGTGACCGTCTCCAGGGAAGACTCTCGTCACCTTGCGGGACGAACTCGATGTCTACCTCGCTCATTCCGGAGCTGCTATCGTACGATCCATCACTCAGCCCTTGAGCCGTTGGCGTAGCCATGGTGGTGGATGATGTTGACAAAAATTGCTGCGCCTGTTGCACATCTTGTTGCTGTTGGAGCTGTACTCCATCGGCACTGTGCACCTGTCGCAGCTGCTTTCGGCGCTCTAGGTGGAAGGGGAAAGCATGAGAAGGTTTATGGTTTAGCTACCGATCAACGCTGTGATCTGTTCGATCGTATCGGGGACAACGTTAGTCAATGCTTACACTTCACCAAGCGAAACACACGCGTCCTCATGGTACGTGTGCGAGGAATGTGGAAAAATGTGAAGCGAGAATCAAAATTTATGAAGCCAACAACGCCCGGATGCCAAGGGTGGATGGAATGCTAAGCGTAAACAGATGGCGTTAGAAGGCAGTGTATACGGTTTTGCTCGTCACCTTCCATTCTTCGTGGAGTGTCTTACTGCAGGTTGTTATTTTGCACTTTTGCGTAGCGTCCGGAGGTGTTGCAAAGGTGAGCTGATGGGTTATTTTTAGCGGCAGGAATTTCTGGATTAGGTCATCAAGAAGGGATTGGCGTAGAAAGTGGTGTGCTAGAATGGTCGTTTGCAGTGAAGCGATTTCGTCATGCTCAGCGGAATTTAATGGTACTGGCTTTATTGTACCTGTACGCGCTATGCAATTTTGGTCGTGGAAAACCGCGTTGGTGTCTGGCGCAATCAACATGCCAACAATATACTGTTGTTCGTTAGCGTAATGCCTCGTAACGCGTGGGAATACTCGTGATGTCTTTTCTAGTACTTGCTACGTTAAGAACATCCTTCAATTAACATTCTATTGCCGGGGAAATGAGTCTAGATCAAGTTGATGGCCGTTTGGCAACACAAACGATCAGTCATGGTCCACAAATGGCGTCAGCCTTGACGACCAGTTCAGTGTGTCATTCGATTTGTTTACATCGTTGACGAAACAACAACAACCATATTATTCACTCTTCTGCGGTAGGTAGGAAGCATCCTCTGAGTAATCCAAAGAGTCATGACAAATCGTTACCCAATGGTATTATTCATGTCCTTAACCTCGAACTTTGATACAGCAATACGGTAGCAACATGTTGCTAAAGTCACGTGAGTCACTCACTAACTATTGGTGATACTAAGCGCTACTAAAACGCCCACTACTTTGCAGGTGCCCACTACTCCGTGCCGATGGGTGTAAATTTGTTATCAAGCGCAAAATTATCCTGAATTGATATCATATCATGAAATACGAGACCATGAATGAACCATTCAAGATCTACACGCTCAGGTCATTGTCACGCAACCTTTTCTACTGCGAGCGAGACACACCGTCGGCGGATTAGATTGCTGACAGGGAGCCATATAAATAATTTTTCATTTCGGCAAATTATCCCCGCTAGTCCGCCTACCTAGCTAGCAGCAGGCCATACACACGTTCCCAGCATTTTTCCTCTCGATTAACGCTAATCTTGTAAATTTCGTTAGACATTTATCACTCGAACGGTGCGAACTTCCTGTCTAGTAAAACGAAAGAATAGAAATAGGACAGAAAATCAAGACAAACAACCAAAGACACGGGTCTCGTCTCATATTGCATCAAAAATAAGTAGCGCTTAAGCGATTTTGTTTGCGTACATGAGGGATGAACGAGGTAAACAAAAGAGTAGGAAAAACCCGAACAAATGTTCATGTTATCACTGCTTGCGCAATGAAAGCGAGTGTCTAGAGGCACGAAAACATAGATTTCCGTTTTTTGTGTGGCTTCGTCCTGGCGCGGAAAGAGTGCACTCTGTGCGCTATTCAACTGCGGGAAATGGGGTCATAAATCGCCCCAGTGCAGACAATCGTGTGTTGAAGGTGTCATGTCGGAAGACGAATCCGCCCAGTTCGCTTCAGTAGTGCGGGGTACGTACGACACAACGTTGACAAGCTCTGACAGCATCCGAAATACCCGGGTTAAGACCAAGAACCGGTTCGTCGAAAACATTGGAAGGAATTAGCCACAATGGTTGTCGAACCGTTTCGAAAGTGACCAGGGTGAACGTCGAGTGTTTAATTTTAGATACCAGCTCCCGCGTTAGAGTTCGTTCCCGTTCGCGCGTGCGATTCTCTCACCGGAGCAGAGCGTGTGGATGAGCGTGAGTGACCCTTATTAATTATTTTCGGCATTTCTTAAAATATCTCTCCACCGGTGAGCGACCGATGCGGATGGTGCGCATGCGCTGAGTGGGACGACATTAGGCCCCAAGTGTGGACACCAGTGCGCTCTCTTTTCAACACGATCGGACACTTTAGTCGACGTAGTGTGGTTAGCTCGGTTGGACGGCTTGTGAACCGGTTCGGTCCAGGCAGGGCAAAGGGCTTCAAACGCTGGATCGAGCAGAGAATGGCTGGTGTACGGACCGAGGGACGGGTTGAGCCAAACACCGGAAGAAACAGGGAATAGAATAGTGGTGGGGCATCGAGTGTAGAATTAATTGAGTAGCGGGCGCTTCTAATCGCGTGACGTTTCGACTCGTTTCCTGGCGTCTTGTGGTGTGGCTGTGTGGTCCATCGCGTACTCCGTGTGTGCCTGTGTAGGAGGTGACGCGCATGACATGTTTGTCAACACCGAATGGTCCTGCCAAGTGAATTTTTTTCCTAAATCTACTAAATTTCTGTGTCACCGTTGCGGTTCTATCGAAACTTCCGGCTTCCGACATTCGGTTCGAGTTAGTGAACAAAAGCAAGGCAAATGGAAGTGGTTCGGGATGAATGGAAGGAATCGGAACAATTTAAATGAAGTGTTTGTTGTTGTTGTTTGATTTCTTTTGTTATTAATGTATTGCTCTCCAGTTCGGTTTTATTGCTTACTTACAAACGTATAAAAACATACATATAATTAGTCTCTGATCGCGCAGCATAGTGTCGCAATGGAGCAAAAGAGGGAAAAAAACAGGACAAACGCTATTTGTTAATGCGCGATTAATCATCTTAAGTGGAACACAGTGAGTGTTTTGTTTAATTTGTTAATAAATAAATCTTATCTAAAGCTAAGTAACACGGCAAGCTATAACAACGGGAAAAGCGCTGGAACCGAACGAACCCGTGATCGTTCGCTACTTCTCATCGGGCTGCGCTGCTCGCTGTGTACGGAGACTAAGCTTATTAAATTATCCTGCACGAGATTTCAACCACCGCACATCAGCGACGGCAGCACACACATCTGTCGTAAAGCGTAACAACACCAAGTGATCAGTAGTAAAAGCGGAGTTTCAAACTGCATGCAGCTGTCAGACGGTGCAGCAGGGCGTTAATGGCGGCACACGAACCTACATGCCTGCCACAAGCTGACAAGATAAGTATACCGTTTCAGAAGCATGTATTGTTACCCAAACAAATTGCTGCCGCGTTAATTTATGAACGTCAACCGCGGTTAAACGGTTCGGTCCTGGCAAGAAATCGAATTCGCTTAAAGCACGGCAAGATCTATTACATTTGCCGGATGGGGCGCCATGGCAAGGTATTGAAAGCGTGTTGCACGCTTTGACTTTCGTAGAACCTTCGGGGTCATTCGCCCGGTTATACGCGCGGTCAAGATGCGTACAAGCTGTTTCACACTAGAAGGAAAGGAGCGGGTTAAAGGACGGCAACATTATTTTGTAAAAAAGCAAACGAAACAAAGGCACAACTATTTTTAGCAAACGATTTTTTAAAACACAAAAGAAATTTGGCATTTTGTGTTGTTGCTGTTTCGCTCTCTTTTGGTTGTGTTGTTGATGTCATAAACAAACGCAAGTCCGCATCCAAACTGCAACCATCTTTGAGGACGCTGCAGCAATTCAGTTTTGGTATCGGTTGCTTCAAGTTCATCCTCACTAACATTTCGAATTTCGTTTCTTTTTTGAACAGGATACAGGTGACGACAAGTTGGCGCCAATCGAACGCGAGGAAACCCTATTGTATACTGAGGATAGCAGATTGTTAACTACTACTCCCTAATCAATATTTGGACCTGAACCTGGGGACATCAGCGCAAGTGCATACATCAGCGTATCAACGCAAATCAACAAACAACAGATGGAACTACCCGGCCAGGCGTGACAACAAAAGGCACACGGCGCGCGTCACCGTCCCAAAACAAGTCTTAGAAACTCGATCTTAGTACACGCGTGGGAAGCATCATAGCTAAGGAAATGACTCAACGTCTGACACTCGGCATGTGCGTTCTAAGCAACGCGGTGATTCAACCCGTCTGACCGACCGGAAACCCGGAGAATATTCTAGAATACCTTGAATACTCGCAAGCCGACTACCTGTTCAGTGGAAATTTAACGACCCGCGTCGAAACAAATCTACTTTTCATACTGTGGAGAAGCCGAACACAAAACCTACTCTATTTCAATCGTGCACAAGATCAAGTAAGACATGCCTATCTTGCGATACACGTTCCATACCGTGCAGTGTCCATGTTGTAGTCGTTTCTCTTCTTGTTATGTACACTACCAGATTCGAACGATCATTCCTCTCGAGTGGTTTTACTTTTTTGCATCCCTCCATCGCCAGCACCTTTCGGGCGCGAGGGGTTTTGTGCTAACGAAATCTATTTTAGTAATGAAATCTTTATTGCTAATTATTCAGCTCGAAGAAGCACTAGACGCCACACAAAGTTTNACATGCCTATCTTGCGATACACGTTCCATACCGTGCAGTGTCCATGTTGTAGTCGTTTCTCTTCTTGTTATGTACACTACCAGATTCGAACGATCATTCCTCTCGAGTGGTTTTACTTTTTTGCATCCCTCCATCGCCAGCACCTTTCGGGCGCGAGGGGTTTTGTGCTAACGAAATCTATTTTAGTAATGAAATCTTTATTGCTAATTATTCAGCTCGAAGAAGCACTAGACGCCACACAAAGTTTAAAGCATTTTGAGGGGGGGCAGGGATTACATAATTGTTTCCTGTACGCTATACCTTCTTCATCCTTTCTGAACTTCTGCTCAATTTCAACTTCTTACTCCCTTTGGCAAGTCACTCACTGTATCTTCCACCGTAATGATATCGATCGTTTCAAGGTAAGTAATAAGCGTAATAAATCTCATGTTGTTCTGGTTTTTGTCTTTCATACGCAATAAAGTAAACTACTGAACTGTGAAAATAATCTTCCAACACACACCAACATACCAAAATGAAAAGAAAAACGCGCAACCTTTAATTACAGTACGGCTTCACTCATCATCCGAAAATCAATGGAAAGAAATCGTTTAACAAAACACATGCATGCCCTGCAGTTAAACAAACAGATGAAACTTCGAACCTGCTCCCGAAGGTCAGCATGATTCATGCTCCAGAGGCAGATCTCTTCGTGTCTTCCGGGAAGCGTACGGGGCGAGATGCTTTTCCGTGTGCAAACACGCTTACCATGTGGGTATCGCGCGGTGGTGATGTGGCCGTTAAACAGAACACGCCACACGGAGCACACGGCGTCCTATAATTAGAACAGTCCGTTTTTTCGCCGTGTGAAAAAACACGTCTCACGGTGGGGTGCACCAAACCATCTCGTCAGGTTTGTCATCAGCATCCGCTCACCTCAGGATAGCATAAACGCACCCAGGGTACGGTAGATGTGGCAACAGTGGCGTTGCGAGGCGTTGACTCACCCGATGTTGGAATATTCCAAACGTGTGCTCACACCTTTACAACTCACTAACCTCTCAAAATCGCAATCCGAGCTGCACACGGCACGCATCCCTCTATTCCCTAGTGGTGGCAGAAGACGTGGCCATGTATAATTAGGGTAGGTATCGTTTTTTTTTATTATTCCTTTTTTTTCACTGCTGTGCTCTTGATGGCAAGATTCGTCTACTAGAGCGATGCATAGCGGCACGCGGCTCAGGGACGTTGCAAAATTCTTCATCAAAAGTCAAAATGCACCTTCACACTGGCGGCCATGAATGTGACGTCGATGCGCTGCTCACAGCCAAATTAATGTGTGTGTGTGTGTGTGTGGGTGCAAGACATTGTGATGGACGCTGACTATTAATCTTGGTAAGCGTACCGAACGCGTTACGGTGGAAGATACTGAACTTTTTTTCTTACTGTTTTGCATAATTTTTCGCCTAACCACCACGAAGAGCGCGAACGAACGAACGGACGAACGATTGATGGGTCGACGACATGTGAATATATGTGAACCTCCATTGTGGAGGAGGAAGATGCGCGTGATGTGCGTGTGTAAATTTCATGTGGTGTATGTGTGTTATTTTTCCGAAGAAAAAAAGGCCAACAGACTGATTAGAAATGGGAAAAAAGGGATTGATTGATTAGTCAATCCGTACCATTGCATTAATGTACTGCGTTTTGTTGTGTTTTTCAAATCGAACATTATAATTCCGGACGTTTCACTTGATGCCAATCTCACAACGGGTGGTGTACAGGGATGGATTCGTACACTGTCGGGGGGGTGTGTTTTTATTTTGTGGTTTTGCTAGTTTTTTTTTACACCAATTACCAAAGAAATTATGGAGGCGACCGGGTTGGAGAAGGCGTTTACGGCATGCTAGCCATTGTCTCCCGGAGGAAGAAGATCAACTCCCGGGAGCATACAGAACTATTGGAATTTGGAAATGGCCAATGGAGTCGAACCGATGCCGGCTCACACAAAACGATTCCTCGCTGTGTACGCATGTGTGTCATTCGATCTATCTTCATTGCTAAAAATAGCGAAGACACTCGTGGGAAGCGATCCCCAGTGGTTGGGATCTGCGTTCCCCGCGCTCGTATCGTGTGCTAGTGTGCGTATTGCTGTGCATGTGTTGTGCATGTTCGATCATTGTGGTATCAAGGAGATTGTGTTTTGTGAGGAAGAAAAGAAATGGTCGTCGGCATCATGGTTCTTACCAATTCGTTCGCTCGCTTTGCGGAGGATGACGCTTCGTTCTAATCCTGTGTGGGCCAGTGTTGCCAATGCAAGGGAGCCAATGCTCCCCTTTGTTATTGGTGACCAAAAAGCGACTTCCTTGCCCTAAAACCTTTCTTTTTACTGTGTTAACATATCCTCAAGCTATAAAACCTAAGCTGGCCCTATTATGCGCGGTGTATAATTGTCAGTTAACTCGATCATTAAAAACAGCAAAGCTATATATCATGTAGGGTACTATTAGACGTATAAAAACAGCATCGAAAACATGGCGCGGTATTATAAATATGTAAATAGCTATTCTCTTCATCTTTTGCCGTTCCTTTCTATACCTCAACTCAACGTGCCGCAAATCTGAATGTATTGGTATTGGTAGCTCTTTTTTAACGCGATTATTTTGTGATGTATGCACTTGCACTGCCACTGTATCTCCGCATCCTTTTCAGCTGTTGCTATTCCTTTTATCATTTTAACATTTTTTAATGAGCTTTTCCCCCGTGTTGGAACAGGTAAGCCATGACTACAAGAGGTTAGAACTTCCTCCATCCTTTACTGCTGCTCGCTACGTCCTGCAAGAAGGTGTGGTTTTGTCGAAAGCTTCTGCTTTCGGGATACGGTTTCTAGCGTTTCTTTTCAGATTTTGGTTAATAATGGTCACAGCAAGAACTGTCCGCGAATTCGGAGCTGCATATACCCAACACGCATGGGAGTACAGTAAAGGCTAGTAGGCTATAAACAAACAAATAAGGGTAGCACAACAGCAAAACAACAATCTGACCGTCCATTCAAACATCTGGCTGGTATGCTGGTGTTTGATAATCGCATGACGGGTTTGACACTTAGCGGCGTGTAGCTAAAGACACTTATGAGTTCGATTAAAACATTCGAGAGGCGTGTATAAAGTAATGGAGAGTATTTGGGGTGGAGGGAGAAGGATGTACACAGCTTGCAACGCGTGGCAGGACTAAATTATTTACTGATGGTGTTTTGCTGTTCTGTTTTGCAGGTTGGTTGGTTTTGTTTTGGTTCTACTGAGTATTCTTACTTTTGACTATCAGTTTGGCGGACGTTTCAACCTGCCCAGCGGATGTGATCACACGGCAGGTGAAGGTACCGGAGTCTTCCTCGTAGGTCGTCCCGATCAGAAGCACGGCATTATTGCCCTCGTTGATCATCTGTGAAATGGTAGTAAGAGAATGGCAGCATTGGAAGAGCATTAGCAACAAGTCACATTGAACGGTAAAGCGCAAATGCAGGCAGACAGAGTTCCATTAGCAATCATGGATCATGGTTGTCAAATTTTGGATCAACCATTTACTTGGCAATGTTTGCATTGGGACGTTTGCCAACATAATTTCGAAACGTGGCCATGTGTAGGAGAATCGAACGGACAAACAAGCCGACCGATGAGCGACGAAATGTCTGCCAAGGCAATTAAATGTCCACTACGTTGGCATGGGCAGCTCGTCGGCAGCTGTCTCCGCTTTGTTGGCGGAACCGACTGAGCAAACCGTGAAAAACATCCGAATGGAAAGTGAGGTCAAATGGAACGAAAATGGCTCGCTCTGATCTGGTGGGTGTGACATTTAACAAGATCATCAAACACGTGTGCCAACAACTTGTGATCGATCGCAGCTAGCTCAGCGTGTTCCAGCACGGTGAGCCAACGACGTTAATTAAGACACATCGTTCGTGGTCACACTTCTGGCACTGCATCAATCTCCAAATGAACAGCCATTAGAAGCGCTGTCGAAGGGCACATTGGTGATGATAAATTAGCGTAATGAAGGGGAGTGCTGTGGCTTACCTGAAAATCGGGTGACTCCGGAATCAGAAGACCTTCGCGCAACCACTGGACGGTCATTTTGGTAGGTTTACCGACGATGGTTGTCTTGAACTGGGCCGGCGAGCCCTCATCCACGATGCAATCTTTCATCTCACCCAGCTTCGGTCCGGCATCGGGCATCTCTGGGGCGACCACCTTCAACGTGGCAGTGGTGTGGACTTCTCCGCCCGGGTTCGACGCGATACATAGGTACTGACCCTCATCCTCTGGGAACGCCTCGGTAACGATCAGCGTAAACGCATCCCGATCCTTGCCCATTTGGAAGTACTTGGAGGGCTTAATCTGCTTGTCACCCTTGAACCACTGTGCGGTCGGTGTCGGCTTGCCGGTGACTCGTGTGCGGAACTCTACCGATTGTCCCTCGGGTACGGTTTTGTCCTTGAGCGGTTCCACCAGCGTAGGTGGACGCTCCGTTCCGGGAGTGGCCGGTTTCTCGATGATGGGCGTTACGGGTGTATCGACGGTACAGACCGCATCGCAGCGTGCCTCACCAGCACCGTTGATGGCAACACACTCGTACTTCGCCCCGTCCTCTGCGTACGCCTCAATGATCAGCAGCGTGTAGTTGTTATCCTCCTCGAGCATCTTGTATTTGATGTTTGGCGTAAGCTTCTGCCCATTCTTCAACCAGTACACATCGAGCGGCTTCGTGCCGGTAACCTTTGCGTCGAAGCGCGCCAGCTGTCCGGCCGTGACCGTCGTGTCACTAATCGTGCTGACGAAACTCGGTGGAATCACTCCACCCCGGCCTTGTTGCCGGCGCTGTTCTACCACCAGGTTGGCGCTACACTTGGCAGTGCCTCCACGGTTCTCCGCAATGACGGCAAATACGGCCGAATCTTCGAGGAACACCTGTCGAATGATAAGCACCGACTTCGTACCGAACGTGTGGATCTGGAAGTCGGCCGAATTGTTAATCTGGAAGTTCTCGCGGAACCATCGCACCGTCGGCATGGGTTCACCGTCGAACTCCACCTCGAACCGTGCCTGTTCGTTTTCGAACGCGCGACACGGCTGAATCTTACGCGTGAACACTGGTGGCTTGGTCGGCTGTACCGGTCCTTCCACCACGCGCTCCTGCGTCGTACCCTTGTGCTCCATTTCGGTCGTCTCCGTGGCGGTGATTTTACGAATGATTTCTTTGTCATCGTACACCTCCTTCTGCGTTTGCTTCTGCTGCGAGATGTGCACTTCCTTGCCCTGAACGGACGTTTCAGTTGGCTCGGGGATCAACTTTTTCTTCGGTGCTTCGATCAGTTCAACGTTTTCGCTCTCCTTTGTTTCGTCCCTGCAAGTATGGGTACATTGAGTGGTTGTTGGTCAGAACAATATCCAACATCTCTACTATACTTACAGCGTCTGCTCGTAGGCACTCGCCATGCCCTTGGCGATCGATTGGCTAACAACCTTCTCGCCCGGGATCGCAAACTGATGCTTCTCTTCGCGCATCTTCTGTTCCTTGGTGATCTGCTCGTTTTCCAGCTCAGCCAACTTGCTGTAGTAATCCTCGCCCTTCTTCTGCTTGACCGACTTTTGCCATTCAGTTTCACCGTCCTTCTTGGCCTTCGCCTTCTGCACAACCTTGGTAACGCGCTTCTTTTTTGCCTTCTCCTCCTGCAGCGTTATTTCCAGATCCGTCTCCGTGCGTCCCTTCTGATAAGCGACTAGATCGTAGTCGTACCATGCTGTTAATCAGATAATTAGGGTTGGAAAAATGGATGGTGACAACAGAACGCAGTTCATGAACAACCGTACATGGAGGGGAATCCCGCCACAAGGCGGGAAATGCCCGACCGTGTAACGCGTGTGTTTCTTTTTTCAACATCCGCCGTTATAATACAGTAAAGAAACATCGAGCCATATGATCGCTGCTTTAAGGAACGGGAGTAGAAGATCCATACAGGGAAAAAGATTGCGTGCATGCAAACTTCATGCCTTCAGACTTTTGGGATAAACTACGTTAAGATGCATCGCCATTATTATACGGTTAATAGTAGAATGAGATTAAAATTGAAACGGTTACCAATAAGTTAGAGACCCAGGTGACGTTAGACACAAGACCACTTTATTGACGTTGTTCTCGCTTTCTTGTATTAGACCTTACCTAGCACCCGTATCAATGTGACCGTTCACCATCGAGCGAGAACAACCAAAGCCCAACACTTTCCCGAACAGTGGTGACAGAAAAAACCAAATGGTCAGTCAATAATAGCAAGCAAGAAATGGAAAGCGTTTTGAAGTGTAAGAAACTGGACACAAGCTGGATGCTGGTGGACGTTTCAAAACAAAGGTGCCAAGTATGTACAAAACGAGCAGAAGAGATAGAGATAACATTAGTTCCATACGGTGTCGTACGGCAGCGTGGCAGTGGAAAAGAAGTACGGCTTAGTGCGAATGCGCGATGCAAAGGTGCTTTCTGGACCGATTCCGGTGACGATCTTCCGCGTGGAAGTCAGCGATAAGTATCTCCATATCCCAGTAGCACACGAAGCAGCAGAACTGGGTGAGGTGAGTTCCAAGGAAGATTCCTGTTTGCCTTTCATGTTTAACACAACTGGACCGGGTGCTGCACTGCCTCATGCTAAATCTGCTTTCATTAGGGGGAAGAATTGTAGGCTACTGTTCCTCGGGAGGAATCTCCCAGGAAAGGAAGTTCAGGAGAAAGGAACGGGAATTTGAAGGAGTATATTGCTTGAAATGGTTTATCTGTTGTTGCTGGTGGATATCGTATGTGGTACGGTTCTGTTGGCGAAATGGTCCGTTGGAAGGCCTCCCGTGCAGTTTTGACGGTCTTGAGTAAAAGGGAGGCGTGAATATAGTGAAGCGTGTTTATCACCTCTGTGTTAGTGTAGTAGTATGGAGCTTATGCACTAGTCACACTCCATTCCGTAGTGGAGCGAACTCTATCTAAAGCAAAGCATCAGTCTCCAGTGTTGACCTTTCGAGTGGCCAATGAGTAGTGGAGAGTAATTGTGTGAGTGATCAAAGTGGCAGTAGTAAGTAGATAGAGTAGAGAGTAGCGATAGGTGTGTCTTGCTGGCTGACACTGCCGCGAGTAGGAAGAGTTCGTTGTTGATGCAGTGAGATCGATTGATGGCCGTGTTGCTATACTTACGTCGTGGCGAGTTCTTCAGCACACCGCGGTAGTCATCACGACGCGGAGTAATCTTCAGTTCACAGCTAGCAACGGCCTCACCGACGGAGCTACGAGCAATAACCTCGATCTTGCCGGTGTCATATTGACGTGTCTTCGGGATATCGAAGTGGTACATGCCATCATAGGTAAGCTTGTAGCGTTGACCCTAAAAAGAAGGATTGTGTAAGATCGGTATAATGCAGTGAGGGTGCTCCTTCGATGCTTACGTTAACGACGGTATGACCATTGATGAGCCACATGACACGCGGCTTCGGATGTCCGGTAACACGACAGCAGAATCGAGCCCATTCACCTTCCTCTACCTCGATCGATTCCGGGCGGCTGACAAAGGCTGGTTCCTTCTTGGGCTTTTGTGTCTCGTCGATCACCTCGGGGATGCTGGAAACATGACCCAGTACGATTAGTACAACAGGCGAATCACTTTTGGGTGTTTTGATATACATACTTCAAGTTCCACAAGGCTTCCATCTCGCGGATCTTCTGGATACTCTTCATGCCCTTTGGCAGCTGAGAATCGTAGACGATGCCTGGCTTGCCGGTAGTCTTGATGATTGCACGTGTTTCGTCCATGCCGTACAGATTCGTGGCACGGCACAGATATTCGCCACTGTCCTCCGGATAGATCCAGCCGAAGTTCATCGCAACATAACCAAAGTCGTAGATCGGTGTGAAACGGTTCTCTGTGGAAAGACAAAATGTTGTTCAGAATATGTCCGCTTCTATATCGTAGCCGTGTTCCCCGTCTCGTCGATACTTACTGTACGGCAGTGGTTTGCCGTTGTAGAACCATTCCACCTTCATGTCCGGATCGCCGACCGGTGCCAGCTGGCACTCGAACTTGGTAGCCTGCATCTCGACCAGGTTGGTCTGGTCCTTGATCTGAACAACGAAACGCGGTGGCTGCTTGCGGTCCGGATCGAACAAGTCGTCCTCCGTCAGGAAGATCTCCTCGGTGTACTTCTTGATCGTTGCCTCCATTTGCATGAGCGTTTCCGACTTCTGCATGCCCTTTGGAATCTGGTTCTGGAGCACAATTGACGGCAACTTCTTGCAACTGATGTGGGCCTTGGTTACGTCCTCGCCGTGGTCGTTGAAGGCGCGGCAAGTGTAATCGCCCGCATCCTCCGTGTACACCGAAAGAATATCCAGCGACACGAAGCCCATGTCGTAGATCGTACGATAACGGTGGCCGCTTGGCAATGGTTTGCCGTTACGGAACCATTCCACTCGCAGCTTCGGATCTTCCTTCGGCTCAACACGGCACTCAAAGCGAATAGTTTCACCCTCATCGATCGTGGCCGACTGGATCTGCGAGACAAACTTCGGTGGTCCGAAGGTACGCTCCTCTTGGGTCGCCAATGTTACTTTTCCGCGTTCCAGCTCCTTCAGCTTGGAAGCAGTCATGCCTTCCGGCAGCTGTGAATCAAGCACGATACCACCACGGGCCACCACAGTTATCTTTGCGGTAGTTGATGCGGTGCCCCACTTGTTGGTGGCTCGGCACTCATACACACCAGAGTCGCGCACATACGCATAGTCCATATCGAGCGCAATGAAACCAAAGTCATTCAGCATGTGCACACGGGAACCGGTTGCAAATGGTTTGCCATTGTGGTACCAATCGATACGCAACGACGAATCACCCACCGGTTCGACGCGACAGTCGAAGTGGACAGGTCCACCCTCAGGCACGTCCACGTTGTCCTTGATTTCGACAACGAACTTCGGTGGGCGGCCCTCTTCCTCATCAGCCAGCAGCTCTTCACGCTTGTGCAGCTGCTCTTCCAGCTTCTGGATGCTTTCCGTACCAGTGCGGAAGTTCGATGGCAGTTGCGGCTCCATGATTATACCCTGGCGACCACGCACAGTTAGCTTGCACGAAACCGTTGCCTCACCGTGGCGGTTTGTAGCCTTGCACGTGTACAATCCGGAGTCACGCTGGTAGCAGCCCGCAATCTCCAGGATTACAAAACCAAAGTCGTTGATCGTCTTGATGCGCGAGCCAGCCCACAAAGCCTTTCCGTTGTGGTACCACTCGACACGCATGCTCGGATCGTTGATCGGCGTCAGGCGACACTCGAAGTGCGCCAGCGAGTTCTCGGTCAACGTCATGTCCGAAGGTGTAGTGATGAATTCTGGTGGCTTACCAGTATCGTCATCGGGCGAGCCAAGTCCACCGTGTGGAATGCCCAGACCTTCCAGCTCAGCAATACGTTCGATTGTGCTCTCCATGCCCTTTGGCAGTTGGGACTCGAGAATGATACTACGCTTGCCCTGTACACGCATGGTCGAAGTAGTGACTGCCTCACCGTACTCGTTCGTCGCACGGCATGAGTAATCACCTGAATCCTCGGGATATACTGGCGAGATTTCCAAAATGACGAATCCAAAGTCGCAGAAGGTGCGGAATCGTGAGCCAGTCTTCAGCGGCTTGCCGTTCCAGAACCATTCCACCTTCAGCTTCGGATCGTCTGTTGGTGTCAATTTCGCTTCAAAGTGAGCGCTTTCGCCTTCACGCAGCGAATCGATGTTCGATAGTGGCGTGGTGAAGACTGGAGCACGACCACCCTCGGTACGCTCACGCTCATCACGGGTACGGATCAACGAATCCTCCAGCGTCTGGATCTTTTCTAGTCCACCCTCCATTCCGCGCGGCAGCTGCGAGTCCAGGATCAGGTTGGCCTTCGAGATGCAACGCAGCGTAGCCTTGGTGCTGTCCGAGCCATACTTGTTCGTAGCACGGCATTCGAATTCACCCGAGTTTTCTTCGTAGCAGTACAGAATATCAAGGATCACGATTCCGAAATCGTGGAACGTACGGTAGCGATGGCCATGTGGCAACTTCTGTCCGTTCCAGTACCATTCCACCACCAGCTCGGGATCGTTGATAGGCGTTAGGCGAGCTTCAAAGTGAGCGCTCTGTCCCTCAACCAGCTTCGTAATGTCGTTGATCTTTGTGGTGAAGCGCGGTGCTTCGCCAACAGGCGAACCGGCCGCAGTCTGCTTCACACCCGACTGGCTTTCGAGCTCGCGAATTCTGGCCAGCGAGTCCGGCTGCAGAGACTCCAGATACACTCCACCCTTTCCGAAGCACTTGAGTGTGGCGCGGGTCGTATCTTCACCGTATTTGTTGGACGCACGGCACACGTACTCTCCCGAGTCGTGGCTCTGCACGTACGCAATGTCCAGCAGAACGTAGCCAAAGTCCGACACTGGCTTGATGCGGTTCGAATGGCGCATTGGCTTGCCGTTGTGGAACCATTCCACCTTCAGGTCCGGATCGTTGACCGGTACAAGAGTGCACTCGAAATGAGCCGATTGTCCATCCTTCAAGCCCTCAAGCGATTGAAGCTGGGTAGTGAAGCGTGGCTTCTGTCCAGCCGACTTGTCAACACATTCCAGATCGACGCTAATCTCAGCCGATCCCCAACGGTTTGTGGCACGGCACGTGTAGCTGCCCGAGTCCTCAATCTTAGTGCCGAGGATCTCTAGCACCACCATTCCGAAAGCGTACACCGTGCGCACACGGTGGCTTGCTTCGAGCTGTTTGCCGTTGTACAACCACTCGATGGTCATGGACTGGTCACCGGTGGGAATGAGCGTAGCATCAAAGTGCGCTATCTCACCCTCGCCGACATTTTTCAGCGTTACAAACTCCGAAGTGAACCGTGGTGCATGTCCAGCGTCCGATTCCGCCTGTCCACCTTCTTGACGACGAAGCGAATCCTCCAGATCTTGGATCTTTTCCAGACCCTCCGTGCCCTTCGGATGCTGCGTGCGCTCGATCAAACTCTCCTTGGTAGCGCAATACACGGTCGAAGAAGTGAATGCCTCTCCGGCCAGATTGTACGCCTTGCAGGTGTAAATACCCTGATCGCGCTCATACACCTCAGTAAGGTCGAGCGTGACGAATCCAAAGTCACTCGTCATCTTGAAGCGTGATCCATGCTCCAACACCTTACCATTGAAGTACCATTCAATCTTGAGGTTAGGATCGTCCTTCGGTTCGACCTGGCCTTCCAGATGCAGTGCTTCCGCCTCGTTCAGCCGGAACTCCGACTGCAGCTGTACCGTCCATTGTGGTTTCGGGAAGGCAGATTCCGGTTTCGATTCCTGGCGGCGGTAACGGTTGGCCAAAGCTGCTTCGGTATCTTGAACTGCCTCAAGTCCAGCCTTGCCCTGCGGATGTTGCGTGTCCAGGTACATAGTGGTGGTGCTGGTACAGCGCAATGAACCAGAAGTCGATGCCGATCCCTTGCTGTTGGTTGCTTTGCAGGTGTAAATACCCGAATCCTCGGCGTACGCACCGGTCAGATCCAGCGAGACAAATCCGAAATCATACGTGGTCTTGAATCGAGCACCAGTTGGCAGCGGCTTACCGTTGACGAACCATTCGATCTGCATCGTTGGATCCTTGGAAGGTTCGACGCGACACTCGAAGTGCGCGTTTTCGCCTTCCTTAATCTCCACATTGTTCAGATGGCTAACGAAAACTGGAGA
Source organism: Anopheles rivulorum (assembly GCA_018908115.1). Taxonomy (NCBI): domain Eukaryota; kingdom Metazoa; phylum Arthropoda; class Insecta; order Diptera; family Culicidae; genus Anopheles; species Anopheles rivulorum. The sequence goes on from CM032178.1 coordinate 1,594,084, forward strand.
TTCGAACTGATCCTCTGGTACATCGCGCAGGTTCATGCGCGGTGCCTCCAGATCCTGGATCTTCTGCACGGAAGATGGGTGCATGGTGTCACCGAGCAACCAATGGCTGGCGTCGATTTTGAGCGTAGCCGTCGAGACAGCTTCGCCGAGATTGTTCGTAGCCTTGCAGGTGTAGATGGCCGAATCGTCCGCTCGTAGACCGTTGATCGAGAGAGTAACGAGCCCGAAGTCGAATGTGCTGCGAATACGTGCTCCAGTGGTGATCGCAATACCGTTCTTGAACCACTCGATGCGGAGGTTCGGATCGGCGCGCGGTTCCACCTGAGCCTCCAGGTAGACATGCTGACCTTCTTGCAGCTTATCGTGGCTCTCGAGATGCGTGGTGAATACTGGAGCCTGCTGTGGTGTCGTATCGACAAACATATCTGGGACACGGTTCATGGCGGCTTCCTTGAGCTGGATCTTTTCCCAGGCTTCTGGAAGCAACGGTTCGCCAGCGATCGATGCCTTCGACTTGATCTTCATCGTGGTCGATGAAACGGCTTCGCCCGCGCGATTAATTGCCTTGCACATGTACACGCCTGAATCTTCCGCCACGACCGAGTTGATATCCAGCGTGACGAATCCGAAATCGTTCGTAGTGCGGAATCGCGAACCCATCTTCAGTTCAACACCGTTCACGTACCATTCGTACTTCATGCTAGCATCACCCACCGGCACAACGCGAGCCTCGAAGTGTGCATGCTGACCCTCCCACAGTTCCGACGGTCCGGTCAGCAACTGCGTGAATATAGGCTTCTCGAATGCAGCCTCCTGGTCGTCGGAACGCTGCTGGTGCGGTTGCTCCAACGCAATAATCTTCTTCATGCCCTCCGGATGCTGCGAATCCATCTGAATGCTTGCCTTCGTGCGGACGCGCATGGAGGCAGTAGTGACGGCTTCGCCCAGCGGGTTTATTGCACGGCACATGTACACACCCTCATCTTCCTCGCGCACATGCTGCAAATCCATCGAGACAAAGCCGAAATCGTGCTGCTTCGTGATGCGCGAGCTATCCTCCAGTGGCTGCTCGTTGCGGAACCATTCTACCCGCAGGTTCGGATCACCCACCGGAATCAAGCGGCACTCGAAGTGTGCGGTTTGTCCTTCGGCAACATAGTCGATGTTCTGCAGTGGTTGAGTGAACACTGGACGTTGCTTTGTGATCGCGTCCTGTACCTCCGGACGACGGAACGGACTAGCGCCCTCGAGTTGCTTGATCTTGTCCAGACCCTCCGGGTGCTGCGTGTCGGAAATGATCGCTCCCTTCGCAGTCACCTGCATCTTGATGGACGATTTGCACTGGCCCTTGGCGTTAATGGCCTTCACCGTGTATTCGCCTGCATCCTCAGCAACGACGTGCTGAATGTCCAGCGCGACATAACCAAAGTCGAAGGTAATATGGAAGCGGGAAGCCGATTGCAGTGGCTTACCGTTGTGGTAGAACTCGATGCGCAAGTTAGGATCGTGGATCGGTTCAACCTGCGCCTCAAAGTGGGCCGTTTGGCCTTCATGGATCTCCGTAGTGCCACGCAGCTCGGTAACGAAGCGTGGTGCAGTGACTTCCGGTTCATCCAGCTCCAGACGCGATGGTCGAACGTGTGCCTCAAGCTTCTGGATCTTCTCCAATCCATCGGGATGCTGCGAGTCGAAGATGATGTTGCGCTTGTTCGTGACGCGAATGTTGCATGTGCTAACCGCTTCACCGACTTGGTTGGTGGCCTTGCACATATATGTTCCGCTGTCCTCGCCGTACACGTACAGAATGTCGAGCGCCACGTAACCGAAGTCGTGCGTCGTACGGAAGCGATGTCCTGCGCGGATTGCCTTACCATTAATAAACCATTCGATCTTGAGATTCGGATCGTTGATCGGTTCCACGCGACATTCCAGGTGGGCGTAGTCGCCTTCCTTCAGATTCTCCAAGCTAGTCAGCGGAGTGAGGAAGACTGGTTTCTGCTTGGCCGGTTCAACATCAGGGGTGTTCGGTTTCTGGTAGCTCTCCAGTTCCTTAATCTTTTGCAGTCGCTGTTCATCGAGCGTCTCCAAATATAATCCGGCATTTGCTAAAGGGTAAAGGAAAAACACGCATTACTCTCCAAGAGTAAACTGAACCGCTGGATCGTGCTTACCTGTGACTTTAACAGCGCATGTCGTAACAGCCTCTCCAATTGCATTCTTAGCCTTACACATGTAAGTTCCCGTGTCCTCAGCGTGCGCATAAAGGATGTCGAGAGCTACGAAACCAAAATCGTAGGTCGTTTTGAACCGGTGGCCCTGCTGAATAGGGCGTCCGTTGCAGTACCATTCCACCTTCATCGTTGGATCGTTGACCGGTGTCAACGTAGCTTCCAGATGTACCGGCAGTCCTTCACTGACGCTAGCATTCTTAAGCGGTCGGCCGAACTGGGGCTTTTCGGCCACGTACATCTCATCTTCTCCCTTACGACCGTAGCGAGCGTCACATTCCAGATACTGAATCTTCTCCAGCGCTCCTTCGTGCTGCGTCTCACGTACAATACCAGCCTTCGGCGTTACGTTCAACGCGATCGACGACGTTTCCGATCCGAGGTGGTTCGTCGCACGGCACATGTACTCACCCGAATCCTCAGCGTACACAGTAAGCACATCCAATGCTGCAAAACCAAAGTCGTACGTCGTACGGAATCTATGACCCGTCGTGAGTGGTTGACCGTTGTGGAACCATTCCACCTTCAGGCTCGAATCCGGATACGGCTCGATACGACATTCGTAGTGGGCACTTTGTCCTTCCACCAGATTCGTTGGGCCGTGCAGCTTCGTGGTAAACTTGGGTGGCTGGGTAACAGCAACATCTTCCTCTTCACGACGCTGGAACCTGATAGCATCCTCAAGCTGATGGATTTTCTCCAGAGCACTCTCGTTCTGTGTATCCAGGTCCAATGATGCCTTGGACTGGACAACCAACTTCGCCGAAGTAACAGCTTGACCCAGGTCGTTGGTCGCACGGCACGTGTAAGTGCCCGAGTCCTCCGGGTTAACGTACTTCATGTTCAGTGCCACGTAACCGAAGTCATGCATCGTCGTGGTGCGGTTCGATGCCTCAATCGGAACACCATTGCGCAGCCATTCTACGCGCATCTTCGGATCACCGACCGGTACCAGACGAGCCTCAAAGTGTACCGCTTGGTTCTCCGCCACCTTGACATCCTTTACAGGGAGTGTAAATACCGGGGCCTGCGTGATGACCTCATCCACGTCCGTTTCGCGCTGGTAACGTGAATTATCTTCGAGATAGCGTAAGCTAGTCAGAGCATGTTCGTGTTGCGACTCCGAGTAGATACTCTTGCGCGTGTGCACAACACAGGTAGCCGAAGTAACTGCTTCACCCAGGGCATTCACTGCACGGCATGTGTAGCTGCCGGAGTCATCAGCTAGACAGCCCATGATGTCCAGCGCTACAAAGCCAAAGTTGTTGGTTTCGGTGAAACGCGAACCTGTCTTTACAGGAGCATCGTTATGGTACCATTCGACGCGCAGCGTTGGATCCGAAACAGGAATCAAACGACACTCAAAGTGAGCTCGCTGGCCTTCCTTGATTTCGATGTGTTTCAGCGATGTTGTAAACGTTGGCGCCTGTGTCGTCATCTCATCAAGATAGTCCGACCGCTGCTGACGTGCCTTCTCCTCGAGATACTGGATCTGTTCCAAACCCATTTCGTTCTGGGTGTTGGTAAGAATTTGCTGCGAACCACGGCACACCAGCTGCACGGCGATTTCGTCCACACCGACCAAGTTCACGGCACGACACATGTAGGTGCCGGTATCTTCCGCAATCAGGTCGATGATATCAAGGGCAACATAGCCAAAGTCGTGAATCGGACGGAAACGGTGACCCACAGTGATGGGCATGCCGTTCTTGTACCATTCCACCTTCAAGTTCGGATCCGTGACCGGTTCCAGCTTGCATTCGAAATGTGCATGGCCACCCTCCTGCGCACGGTCGATATTCTTCGGCTTGGTAAGGAAGCGCGGCTTCACGTTGACAATCTCATCGACATACTCAGTCTTGCGGTAGCGAGCAATATCCTCTAGATACTGCAGCTTCTCAAGCCCTGCGGGGTATTGCGTTTCCAGGATCAAATCCTTCTTTGCCATGATGCGCACAGAGCAAGAATTGACAGCTTCACCAAGCGAGTTGCGAGCTTGACAAGTGTACACACCAGAGTCCGCCGCGTACACACCTAGCAAGTCTAATGCCACGTAGTCGAACTCGTACGCCGGTCGGAAACGATGTCCAATCTTAACCGGCATACCGTTTACGAACCATTCCACACGCATGGTCGGATCACCGACCGGTTGCAGACGGCACTCTAGATGAATGTTGGTTCCTTCAAACGTTTCGATGTTGTGCAATGAGCGAGCGAACTGAGGCGGCGACATCACCGTAATATCCTCAAGCACATCCCGACGCATACGCGATGCATCCTCCAGATACTGCATCTGCTCGACGGACATTTCACTCTGGGCCTCGGTGATGACGTCCGAGCGTGTAATGACGCGCACGCACGCAGAGGTATGGGCCGATCCGAGCTGGTTCGTAGCCCGTACCGTGTATTCGCCCGAGTCAACCGCCGTCGAGTGCAGGATGTCCAGTGCTACGAACCCAAAGTCGTAGTAGGTTTTGAAGCGTGAACCCACTGTAATTGGGCGACCATTATGGTACCATTCTACGCGCATAGTTGGGTCACCGAGCGGTTCCAACTTGCACTCCAAATGAATGTTACGTCCCTCGCCAACAGGTTGCGGATCAGACAACGGTTGGGTAAAGATTGGCTTTGACTTGCACAGCTCTTCAACTTGGTACTGTGGCTCCACGAACTGCTTCTCCACCTTCTGCTGTGAGCGCTCCACCACGTGGTGCATACTGGTTGTGTCGATAGCGGCACGTGCTGAAAAGAGAAGAATGAGCAATTGTATAAGAAACCGTTCCGATCAGAACTCGGAGAACTAAAAACTTACTTTCCACCACCATTGTGGCTTCAACCTGTGCTTGTCCTGAGCTGTTTGCAGCTACCAACGTGTAGGTTCCGGAGTCTTCCGCACGAACGTCCAAGATATCCAGGGCTACGTATCCAAAGTCATGGTAGGTCTGGATGCGGTTAGCGCTCATCAACGGACGACCGTTGTGGTACCATTCGACGCGCATGGTCAGGTCCGACTGTGGTTCCAGACGAGCTTCAAAGTGGGCCCGCTGTCCCTCAACAATTCGGTTCGTACCCTTGAGCGGGCCAAGGAATCGGGGCTGAGGCTGCACCACCTGTTGTTGTTCGACTTGTTCTTGGGTAGTGCGCGTGTAGCGCGACGAATCTTCCAGATACTGGATCTTCTCCATGCCCATATGACTTGTCTGGGAATCGACAATGATGTCCTGGCGAGTCAGCACCGTCAAGCGAGCGGATACATGCGCCTCACCAAGCGAATTACAAGCACGGCAAGTGTAGGTACCGACGTCGTGGACGGTAACTTGCTTGATGGTGAGTGCCACATAGCCAAAGTTACAGAACGAGGTGATACGTGAGCTTGCCTCTACCGGATGACCATCCTTAAGCCACTCGACGCGCAATGTCGCATCACCGACCGGTTCAAGGCGGGCCTCGAAGTGCGCAAAGCCACCTTCTCGTACATTGAGCTGATCCGAGACAGGGCTCTTGAACTCTGGCCGCTGCGTGCTTTCCGGTGTTTCCTCATAAAACTTCATGTTCTGATATTTCTGGTACTGTTCCAGCTCCTCAATCTTCTGAATGTAGTTACGCTGCTCCGAGATGCCCAAATCACCGGTAACAGGTGCCTTGCTCACTACGGTGATCTTCGATGTGCTGATCGCTTCACCAATACGATTCACTGCGCGAACCGTATAGGTACCGGCGTCCTCCGCTCGCAGATGCATGATGTTCAACGACACGTAGCCAAAGTTGAAGATGGCAGTAATACGCGAGCTAGCCGTGATTGGGCGCCCATCCTTGTACCACTCAACGCGCATCGTAGGATCGCTAACCGGTGTGATTTGCGCCTCGAAATGAGCGTTGCGGCCTTCCTCTAGCTCGCCCAAATCCTGCAGCGGTCGGGTGAAACCAGGTTTCTGGTTGACGACTTCCTCGATGCTCTCGGTGCGCACGTATTTCGAGTAGTCCTCTAGATGTTGGATCTGATCCAGCGATGACGGATGCTGAGTTTGCTGTTCGATTGGAGGACGTGGCTGCACGCTAAGCATAGCACGCGATTCGGCTACTCCAGTCGAGCTGGACAAGCGACACAAGTATTCGCCGCTATCTTCCATCACAATCGTCAGGAGATCCAAAGCCACGAATCCGAACTGGTACGTGGTATTTGCTCGAGAACCTGCACAAAAGGGGGAACCTCATTTCATTAAGCACGCGTTCCTGTTTCACAGTAAACCAGTACTTACTTGCTTGAATCAGGTTTCCATTCAGGAACCACTGAACACGCATCGAAGGATCGGAAACGGGCTCAATGCGTGCCTCAAAGTGTACCTTACCACCCTCAACCTGCGCCACGTCACTCAATGGGACTATGAACTTCGGTGGCGGATAGGTACGTTCCTCCTCCTTCGGTGGCGCATGTGGAGCAGCTCGCTCCACATGACGCAAGTAGATGATTTCCGGTTCCGGAACAGCTCTGCAAATTTAATAAAAATGGCCATGAAAATGAGGGTGCCAACCATTACCCCGTGCTCCTATTCTTTCAAATACTTACTCCGGCTGAATGACCTTTGTAGGACGAGGTAGATTGAGACGTTTTTGCTCCGGCGCCGGTCCCTTCGGAGCTTCGACGAAGAGACGGGCGCGAGTTGCGGTGGTACCGGCCACATTCTGCGCCGTACACTGATACCACGCGGCGTCCGACGCCTTCGCTCTCGGGATGTCAACGGTAGTGCAACCGTTCTCGTCGTTGCAGATCTGCACTTCCGGTCCGGGGACAAGCGGAATGCCATCCTTCTGCCAGGTAATACGCGGCAAAGGTGTTCCGATGGCACGGGCAAACAGTCGCACCGGTTCGCCTTCCTTCACGTTAACCGTGGTAAAACGTTCTACGAACTTCGGTGCAACCACCTGCTCACGCTCACACACGACCAGTTTGGCCTGTGCAGCTACCTCGCCACTCTTGTTACGTGCCACGCACGTCACAATGCCATGGTCGAAGCGATTCGTGCTGGTGATCATCAACGCATGATTGCCGGCCTCATTGACGAGGATCTTGTGCGTCGCATCGTCCGTCACCAGGTTGCCGTTGATGTACCAGGCCACCTCCGGATAAGGACGTCCGGTCACACGACAATCGAACCGTACCATCTTACCCTCGGTCGTCTCCGCGTCCTGGATCAAGGTCATGAACGACGGAGACAGTGCCTTGGTAGCCTCGGAGGAAGTCTCAATGACCTGCTGTTGCTGCTGATGGTACTGTTGTTGCTCCGAGAACGAGGTAGCGCGTTCGACAGCCACCTGTTCCTGGGCAGCCTCGACCGCCAAGACAGCCGACGATACCTGGCAACCTTGCGGATTTTCAGCCAGCAGCGTGTAATGTCCCGAGTCGCGAGCATTCACGTTCTTGATGCGCAGCGTTGCCTGCTGGTTTGAGTAGCCCATTTCGTACTTCTCCGCCGACGGGATAAGGCGCTGACCGTCCTTGAACCAGGACAATCGCGGACATGGATTAGCTACGACGCGCGTGCTGAACACTGCATCCGACCCTTCGGACAGCTTCGAGTTGCGTGGCTTCTGACCAATCTGTGGAGCCGCTGCCGGACCCAGAGCTCGGTCTACTATCGTGATCAACTGCGCGTCCGTTTCTCCGGCATAGCGCCGTGTGATCGACTCCCTGTAGGATGTCTCGCGCAGCAACCGGTACTCGAAGGTATCTACCTTGAACTCTTCTTCCATGTGAGAGTAGCCATTGGTGTACTGCTGCTGCTGCTGCTTAATGCTAGTTTGTTGCTGTTCGCGACGAACCTGCTGGAACTGTGGCGTCGGCATACCTTCCGGCTGGATGAATACCGAACAGATCGCTTCACCGACAGCGTTACGTGCCTTACACGTGTACTCGCCCTCGTCGCCCGGTCCGATCTGGTTGATCAGCAGCGAGACGGCTCCGGTCGCCGGGTTATAGCTCAAGCGATGCTTCGAGGAATCGAGAAGGGGTGCGCCTTTTCGAGTCCACGAAACCTCTGGCTTGGGATTGCCCTTCAGCTTGCCCTCGAACAGCGCGTTGCCGCCCTGGGCGAAGCGAGAGTTCTTGAAAATTTGTTCAAACACCGGCGGTGAGTAATCACCGGGACCGGCGGAAACCGGAGTTGGAGCCGTCATACCGTACGTCGGTTGCGATTGCAATGGTACTTGCTGCTGTGGCTGCTGCGGGAACGCAGCACCTCCAGTTGGTGTCTGGAGACCGGGCGTTATCGATGCCAGCGGTGTAGTACTCTGCTGAATATAGCCACCATGCTGCTGTTGCACTGCAATAAAGAAAGATCATTTCAGTTAGAAAACATTCGAAGAAATTCGACAAGATCATGATCTCTGTTCTGTTTACGAATGGATTAAAAGAGAGACAGGATGGCATATCCACCGTCAGCCCCATAGCCCATGGTCCTGTGTAGTGTATGTGCTATGCTTATATTTTTAGAGCCATATCTACAAACGCAGGTGTCCTATAGTACATGCGCTTGCAAGGTGTGCCAACTAGGGCGTTCAAGTTCATGTATGCACCTAAAGTTCGACAACCGGTCATGAATGAAACGGAACATCGGTCGCTATGGGACCGGCCAAGTCTTGTTGACTTGTCACAGTTTGTGGGTCAAGGTCACACCACCTGTAGAACTTGCCGTCCCGTTTGCGGTGCAGAGTTAGCAGAATTATGAATTCTTATCGTTGCTCCATTGGCTCACGATCGGATGATACCGGATCGTCATGCTTTTTGCGGGTCTCTTGAACCCGGATGAAGAATGCTCCCCCCCCCCCCCTCTCCCGGTGACGGGCCCGTCACTCCCGAGCACCTTAAGAACAGCTGCAGTCGGATCGCTTTCACATAAATTATACCGTACAGCCGGGGTCGACCATCTGCGTGATGTAATTTTAGGCAGATCTGGCAACGCGTCGGGCAAATGAGATTACGCAATGCGACAACCGTTGCCGTTTGACTATTTTTAACCTGCAGCGACCCTTTTTCCTTAGCTTCGAGTTCGTTCGAGTGCGCGACGGTTGCGCCAGCCCGGGTCCCGGTGTCGAAGCCATGTCCGTGCCTGAGCAACAATCCGGACCAGAATGTAGCCGCTTCAATGGGATGTACGAATGTTTTGTGTACAGGCGCAAGCGAACGGGGAGTGCAAGCAACGTGATGCGAGCAGAAGAATTATTTACATTCGAAATAGGAGAGTTGTTTTCTATTTCAAGCAGGGAGCGTTGTAACGTGTACGAGCTTCCGTCGTTTGGGGAAATGATACCGATTGACACTTCCTGCAACATCCAGAAGAACGTGTTGCAAAACACGTTCACGAATGACCTTATTTAAACATCAACACACTGCCACACAGTCCTGCATCTCTGGACGCACCTTTTCCACGCCAACTTTGCTCTCACTGAACACAGCTTACGCAATGATATCGCTTATTCATAAGCCTTTGTGTCACCGTTTTCTCAACCGTTCTATCGCGATAAGCTAATTTCTTGCACTTGCTGCGAATGCACAAATATTATTCCGATTCCGTCTTCTGTACGTTAAAGATAAGCACCGACGTTGACGGGGTCGGTGGTAATGGCAGAACGGTGCAAAACTGTGCTGGAATAAACTACAAACTAGCAGTATCCGATCCGTTCTCGCTGCTAATGACCGATTACACTTGCGCCCGGCTGTGCAAGATCTGCTGCCGATAGTTTTGCTCAGACGGCTAGATAGCGTGTGAGCACCTAGCGATACAGCTGCTGATCTTTATGGCACGAAGATCAGTGCAGCGTAAAATCAGTTACTCCCGAAGAACTCGGCGTAGGCTTTCTGGGAGCAACGAAAGCAAGGGAAAAAAGCACAGACCTAAATAAATAAACCTAGTCGTGATGCATCAGCAAGTTCAGCTCTTAACAGACGGCGAAGGTACGCGGCTGATGTGCCGCTCAGCTCTACCGCCTTCATCCATTCAGCGCGGTTCTAGCAAGGTGCATTTATTTGTTTATTGCATTCGTTGTTGTTTTTTTACACTCAGCCTTTGGCGTTTCCAATTCCGGACGTTGTACGTCTTTAGCGGGCATCCCTAAGGTCCACCAGTAAGTCACTCGTGCGTCACATACAGCGCGTGCCATCACGAAACGGACGTCACTAAATAGAAGCTCAAGTGCACACCATCAGTACGCGATCAGATCAGCGACCACAGAAAAAAATAGGAACGTACACGGTAGTGGAAAAATCATTAGGTCCAGTTGAAGCGTAGAACAACAAACAACTGATGGTTCTAGTTAGCTAGCTCTACAGCTAGCTAACGCAGAGAAGCTCCAAATAGGGTCGCCTTGTTTGTTAATGTGTCTCGATGAACAAAAATGGTACTACGTACAAGTTGTCTTGCATTCTGTACGTATGTAGTCACACCAGATAGGGTAGTGGAAAATTTGTTCCATAGCTAGCTGCTTATGGAATATAGCATGTAGCGTAAATAAGTTTTTACATGAATTGTTAAAGCAGTGACTGCGCATCGCTTTCTTTGATTAAGTATACAATGAACGATAGGAAATTGTATTATCATACCTCGCCGAAATCATAGTATCGATCAATTATTTCCACTCGAATGATAAATCAACAACCTCTTCACATCATCGTCGATATGATCCTCGCGGCATGCCAACTTCATTACAAAATCCGTTTTCATTTTCATTTCAGACTCGCAACAAATGGATTAATTTAATGAATTCCTTTCAGGTGCATATTAGGAACCAGCAGAGCGTACTTCTGCGGCCACGGTTTGCGGATATATCCAAACGTTTCCGGCCGTTCCGGGATCGTAATGATGCGCGCACTAGCAAGCAAAAGAGAGCGGACGTGAGGTCATTCGGAAGGGTGCAGTGAGATTCGGTCGCAAATACGCACTCACGCACGCACGCCACAAAAACCTCAATCCCTCAACACCTTTCACTGTATGTGGTATGAGGGGCACCGAGTACGTCGATCGTACATCGTACAGTGGCGTACCGTTTTTTGCATTACTTCACTCTGGTTGCGGCTAAGGCGCATAAGACGAAGCGAAGGGTGTACAACATCCGTTAAAGTCTGCATTAATTTTCTACTCGCATGGGTGGCTGCCGGACGGTGCGAGACCCTGTGCACTCCCTGTGCCCTTTGGGTTTGGGGAGAAGCGCTAGCTCATTATTGCTTGCTTTCTTTCATTTTCTTTACCTTGCGGCTTCTGAAAATCGATCATCGTGTTGGTTCGTTCACTGCATGGCTGATAACCGCAAATCGTATTGATGCCGGGGGTATAAAGTTTAATGAATGTCTGCGATATATGCATCTCTGTGCACAGAGCAAATGAAATCGATATTGATGGTGGCATAAACGTTATCAAATGCCAGCATATTCGTTGTATCCCGGTTCCTTAGACATGTCTTACATCACAGAAAAAATCATTTTTCCTGCAATTCTTTGGTGTAACCTACAGAGCAGTCCTGAGAAGCACAATGAAACAAATTGCCAACTAGCACAGACAATCAATCACATGTCCATAACCTCCCAATAACCTCTGCACATTGTCCCGCATGGCATCATATCAATAAGGCGAGAACAGTAATCGGTGCGTCGTATGCACAACAGAACACGATACAAAAAAAAATATCATTGCAACATACCAATGGTTCGTCAAAGTGATGGCCCTCTACGGACGCCCTGCACGGTGCTATAGTTTTCATCAATGACATACTCCCCGAAACACGCTCGAGGGAGCAATTAAGTCTGGCTCGTGCATCATGCGGTGACGGACGCACGATCCAAACGATCTCTAATCAACAGTTCTAGTAAAACGAGGCCGCTACACTTGCTGAACAGGCCGGCTATCGCCACCCAACAGGGCCGGTATGGGGCGACACACACGTTTACTGACGACTGCCAAATATGGCCGAACCGGTCGAGGGCAACGCCTGCGAAGGCAAGCCGCGTCGTAAGAAATTTGATCCCACAGTGAGCCACGGATGGGCAAAAGTGAAACAATTGCCTCCACTCGTCTGTTCCACTAGCACCCCAAACGTTGGTCCCAATACAGGCTTGACCTAGAATGGAGAGGAAAAACTTGGACATCCGCGATCAAGGCTGACGCCAGCTCAATGATATCGTTTGGAGTTTTTTTTTTTGCTCCTTTTCGTTGTTGGTGTTTATGTGTGATTGATTAGTGCATGGGCAAAAATTGTGCATAAGTGAAGGAGTCTAATTTCCCCTTGTCTGAAAGTGTCCATAATTGAAATCTAATCATACTCTTTGTGACGCTTGCATTCCAACTGAAGGTAAACGTTTTTATTAGGCCACTAACAAGCAATGCGGACAGATGTTTTGAATGTACGGAATAGTATGACGCACTAAGGGCTAACCGTTTGTTGGCATTGTTACAATTCTAATTCTACGCGGTTTTCGTGTTTTTGCTGTTCTATTCTTAAATATGGCGTCATTTGTCAACTGTCTGCAGGCTTGGCGTCTAAACATTCTACCGGTGTCAGCACGGAAAGACCATCGCAAAGTTGCACGTTGGCCGCCGATCAAGATGCTTGGGCCACCGTAAAAACCTGTCATAATACAGCATTTTGGAGGATTTCTGCCCACACTGTTACATAGTTTCGGTACAGCACTGTATCAAACAAATGGTGACAGGCCCGGGAATGGCGTTATTCATCACACGGAAGCAAATTCCACCACGTCCCTTTAGTGGAACGTGATGGATTCTAGCATTACAGGATGCACATGTATGGCGGGCATCTTCCACGCTTGTCTTAAAAATAATCTTCATTTCTTGCTGTGTGAAATAAAAGTGCCTTCGGGAGGATGTGATGGGAGCGATTTTCTTATTCGCCTTAGTAATTCTTTTTTATTCACTGGCACCTTCTGCTGCCATTCCTCGGAACTATCGGACCACGCAACGCCCACGCATACTTGCATCCAAAATACCACATCCATGGGAGAAAGAAAGAGAGTACTTGTGTGTGTGTGAGAGAGAGAGAAAGAGAGAGAGAAAGAGAGAAGAGAAGAGAAGGATGTTCTGCTGGTGGTGCTGGTGGTGGGACAAATTGTTCCACTCGGATGGCAGTGGGCAGGCAGCCGAGCAGGAGGACGCAGCGAAATTCCTGATCCTGCGCGTACCGGTACGTGGTGTCGCCGATCGGTGTGGCGATCCACCGTCACACCGACTGAGCTGTATGTGTGCAGTTTCGTGTGCACTAAAAATAACGTTTTTCAGCGGAGGCATATTTTTAGCACTTTCGCGGCCGTGCAGAAGATCGTGCGCCCGCAGTCTCACTGTCACAGCACACCAGGCAATAGAGTGCGAGCTGTGAGCGCGACAGGCCGACAAAGAACCGGGCCGTGAGGATGTTCTAGATTTTCCCACCGATTGTGAACAATTTTCCTCCCCGTCATTGAACCGTCAGCAATGGTATCTCAAGAGCTGCTGGTGTAGTATCAAGTAGTTAGCTAGAAAGCTACACACGATCACCGCACAAGAGACTGCTCAAGACCCATTTGTGAATGAATGATCTTCATTATCAACCAAAAGCGCACGTACACACTTGAGACACGGTGTTCGTTCTCAGGCCAACGTAGCCAAGCACGTTATGTAATCTGCGTTGGCAGAAAAAATCCGTCACGTAGTTCCACACACTTGCGTGCCACTGGCGCGCGCGCGCCTTCCCATGAGGTCCTAGTGAACTAACCTCGCTGCTGAGTAACTTGATGGCTTTGCTGCTGCTGCTGCTGCTGCACGGAGTGTTGCTCCGTACGGCTGCTAACCCGCTGCTGCGAGCTGCTAAATTGCTGCTGCTGGGAAAATTCCTGCCGCTGCACGAACTGCTGCTGCTGCTGGCGCACCGTCGTCGATGACTGTTGCATCATCATCGACGACTGCTGGTGCACCTGCTGCTGCTGCTGCTGCTGCTGATGTTGCTGCATCAGCTGCTGCTGCTGCGGTTGCAGCTGGAACGGTGGCTGATTCGGATTGGGTCGTTGCATCCTTCAGTACAGAATGCACGAGTCGCTATCACGCGGCACAATAACGTGGGACGGGTCGGTTTGTTGTTGTTGTTTTTTTTTTTGTTGTTGGGAAAATTTCTTTTTACAAAACACACACACAAAATGTAAGCGAAACAAACTTAACGAAACACGGCGAATAATTCGTAAAACTCAAAACTTATGCAACTAAATCCTCTTCGATTTGGGTTGGATTTTATGTTTTCCTTAAACTACTCCCTCCCCAGGCACTAGTATGCCCCTTTTTGCTTTCTTTTCGGGTTGCGAAAGAGCGCAAGCGATCAATCACATATATCCAAACACACCAACAACACTTCCTTTTTTTCTCGTTGTGCCTTTACAGGGTGGCACCACTGGCTTTGGGCTTGAATTTGCTTCTTTCACGGGTGAGGGAGAGTAAGGTCGGAGGCTTCACTTGTATGCTCTGCGTACTATTTATCACTAAAATTCGCTTGCCTCCCGTTCTCTTGTACGATCAAGACGTGCTCTTGATGATCAGACTCAAGTTATAAGTCCGCTGAATTCCACTGACTCAAACTGCTGCGAAAAACAGACGATAAAATAAATAAATTGTGTACACCATTGTATGACAAAAATGAAATATTATCACAGTTTAACAGCACTAAAGCATTACACAAAACACTGTAAAAATGCAGGTCGAGCTCGAAAAGTGCTCGCAGCAATATTCTTTTGTAACAGCAAAAACAAAAAATCAAACACTTTGTTTTATTCCGGTTCCACTGGAATCGGAACGAGTTTTCACAAAAAAATAAGTTTGAACAACTTTCTGAAGAAATCTAAATTTGCCACACTATTTGTCACACTGGGCACAAATTATTTTTCGCTAGCGGACTTCATTTCATCTTGCATCCGTGGCAACATATCACACTAGTAGTCACTGCTGCAACGATTACATGGTCGGTGCGAAAATTTCTCTAACACCCGTTAGCAAAAGGGACTTAGAAGAATTTTCACACACGGCCCACTTTACGAACGCGCGCGCGCGCGCACCCGTATCGGCACACGGCACAAACACCCAACCCGATGGTACGGGGCGGGAAGGTTGCCACCCAACCAGCACGGGTACGTACGAATTTTCTTTCCCGCACACACTTTTCCACACAGGCGCAGAACCGAGTTGTAGGAAGGAAAACAGTTCAAGTCATCCCCGAGACGAATAACTGAAGACGTCGGTCGTTTTTGAAGAGCGAGCGAAGAGTGAAGCTCTGTGCTGCAAAAATCGTCGCCACAGCCCGGGAAGGATCACGACGGACCCGAACCGGTGCCCGTCGTGATCGTGGCCGGTGCGTGGCCACCTTTGCGCATGTCCCACGCAAACCCGACCGTTTGCGCCGGCGCTCTGCCAGCGTACCGTCGGTGGATCGATGCCAAAAATAATGACACTTTTTTTCACGGATGTTTTGTTTTTCCTCTTCAGCTTCTTTGCACCGGTCGGTCGGTCGGTTTCGGTCGGTGTGATGTGTGATGGAAAAACTGGCCAGGAATGTCTACCAGATAAAGATGGTCCCATGGTCCAACGGGACGGAACGCGCCAAGGGCCACACACGGGGAAGGTTGTTGGTTGTGCAGTTTTTCTTTTCGCTCTCCCCCAACAAGTATGTATTACCCAGTTTTCCAACGTCGTCCCCATCGACCGGGACCGGGGATCGAACGCGGGGTAAAGGATCGTGCAGAAGGAGGAAGGATGTGTAGAGAAAGAAGTGTTCTATGTGCGCCACACGCCACACCACAGCGCGCTCGAACGTCGAGCATTGGAATGATGCTGGCCGACGTGTTGCGATCGCTCCGTGCTACGCATGCGCCTACTGCTCAGCTCCAAACACCGGAGCGGAAGCGCGAGAGCGATTTGTGACGTGAGCGATGGAAGTGAAAAATTCACCGCACGGAGAAAAGTAGCCACCCTTGGAGAAACATGCAGCGAGCGAGAGAACTGATGAAAAGTCCTCCATAACCCTCTCGCAAAGGGTGATCACTTTCCCGGAGAAGCGTAGAGAAGAAACAAAAAACACAGCTTAAAGGGAGGTTTGTGTTTTGTTTTTTTTATTTAACTTCTCTTTTCAAATGTATCACCACCATCCTCGCGGTGATGCACGGAGGTGCAAGAAGGTGGAAGGGCGGGTTTGAATAATTCATCGCACACTTACCGTGCGTGTCCGTGCTGTGGCCGTGCATCGTTAAACTAAAACGCACCGAGCAAATGAAAAACACAAAAAAAAACACACACACACACATCACGATACAAAAAGAAAACAAAAAAGCTCCTTATCCTAAAAAGCGCCATAAGAAGCGACTGGGCGTGTATATGTGTGTGTAAGTGCTTTTTTTGTTTTGTTCACGGGAATCGTTTGTCCAGCGTGAAAGACCAATCACCGTACCGTGGACCATTTTTTTAACACCTCGCGCTCCACGGACACGGTCAATTGATAATGATCTGATGCTAGTGGACTGTAAAATCATGCCTTACGGAAGGATGAGGATGCATTTTTAAATCGAACGCATTGTTGCGGACCGTTTGATATCCCTCGGTGGGTGAGGGGAATGTATAAAATGTCGCCACAAAAAAATGATGCTATTAAGCGAAAAAATGGACACTCTCACACCACATAATTGAAGGCAATCTAGATCACCGAGGGACAGGAGAAGATCTCGGTTATCGAAATGGAAGTTGAAGGCGTTCACGAAAACTGGAAAATTTTAAGTATATGTACCGTTCGTCTTAGCTGTAGAAAGTATGTCTCGAAGGAATATGTTAGAGTACTCAGAACTCATCGTCTATATTTTCATAGGAGCTAGCTTTTAAAACCAGAGAGATACACATTGAACGACATCAGACACCCAGTCAATCTTCAACTGTGTCTCAGGAGACTTCTTGAGACATCATCTTTAGTAGTAGTAGGTAGTGCCATTTGACAGTGCACATTGACTTCCACGCTGAGTTATGGTTGACTGATAATCCTGATTCATTATACTAAATGTCTTAATCTTAGTGTTTGTCTTAGTTTTACATCATTGGAGAATTCGAATTCGTCATTCAGTTTGACATCTCAAACAGCTTTACTAAACGTTTACTAAACAACGATAATATAACTAAAGAAAAAATGTATCAACTTACTAGATAATGTATCAACTTGAAGCAATTAAATTCAATTTATCAGATGAAAAATCCATCCTCTTCTCGTACGAGCTTGGCAGTGATGTAAACCTCTCATGGACAACCAATGGCTTACCTCGCTCATAATACTAACAATATTTCATGTTATTAATAAACGTGACACGACCCCGATGGGATCTGCAGAGTGTTCGTTTTTGCCAC
Source organism: Anopheles rivulorum (assembly GCA_018908115.1). Taxonomy (NCBI): domain Eukaryota; kingdom Metazoa; phylum Arthropoda; class Insecta; order Diptera; family Culicidae; genus Anopheles; species Anopheles rivulorum. Next base: position 1,611,713 of record CM032178.1, read on the forward strand.
TTTTCGCAAAACACGCAGTACACAAGAAATTAGCAGACCAGGCGTGGAAATATTTGGAAGCAGAAATATCTCCACCTTCATCATCGTGCATCCTCAGTATTCGGATGGAAGATTTATTTCGGCACGGGCAGGGGGGAAATTATTCCTTCACCTTTAAGGTGCCCGTGTTGATGATGATACCTGTTGGCTGTGGTGTTGTGAAATTTTCCGTGGCACACCCAGTGAGGAAAACTACTCACACAAGTACGCACACAATACATACACACACACAAACACCAATAACCAATCCCATCAGACGCAGACTCGCCGAGCGAATGTGTTTGCGCGAATCATTTAGGAACAGGTGAAAATCATCGTGGCCGAAGTTGTTGTTTGCTTTCCCCGCTGGTGCATTCCTGCTAGATGACTTCAGCCACATCGCGAAAGGTCTGATGAGTCACAGACAGATCACCGAGAGGGATGCTCAAGGAGGATCATGATCATGATTCGTGCGCTGTCAAAACATGGTGTCAACGAATGGTCCGTGTAGTTTGCTTCATAGTCGGTAAGACGACAACGCTTAGTCAGTCGGCTAGAAGGAACCTGAATGGGACAATCGGTGGTGATGGGGTAATATTTTTAGCCAGTTGCATGTCATACCCATGCTGACACACTCTGCCCTAGAACACACACAGATGCGACGATGACGATGAATGCCTTGTACGACGGTAAACTCACGCGAGCACTGCAATAACGCTGTGGTACGCTTTTCCACCTACGAAGCGTTCCATTTAGAGCGGAAGGAAAAATTGAATTTGATCGGTGTTTTGTGATGAGTCAACCGGATCGCATCCTTCACTCTGGCTTCGAGACATTTCGAGACACAGGATTAGGGAAAATACATTCAACGTTAAATGAAGTTATAGGTGTGAAAGTTTAAAACACTGTTTTGACATTGAAGCTCTCGGCGAATATCAAGACATAACTTGTGGGTTCTATTATTTAGTCTAATTTGCTTCTTTACTCGTGCACAATTTTTCTCCGTACGAATATTCTTCCAAAAACTCTGATGTGCTTCCCACTCAGAAATTAGACCAGCGCGGACATTGAAATATGATTCGAAACGAATAAACAACAATCGCCTCTATGTCAATCCCTTTGGCTTCAGTCCACGAGCGGAACGCTCAAGGTCCTTCGCCATCATTTACGTGGGCGGACAGTGGTACTAACCACATCCCAAACACTGGCGAATTTCACAATCGTTGTTATTTGGGGATGTCTGCTGTACCGCACTAATCCGCTCCAAAATACAGCGCACACACAATTTCCACGTTAGAAGCATTTCAAAGCTTCGTACGCTTCTATGCAGCGAGCGTCTGGTGTATACAGATGATTTCATTCCCTGTTCGTAACGATTCTGCAAGTGTGGCATATTTGTGGTGAAATGTTGCCATTTGCCGTGCATCCTGCCCGCTGCTCGCCACGATCGTTTCATGTTCACAATCGTTTTGCACTGCACGCAAAGATCGCACGAAAAGGCGAAGCAAGCGCACGCTCAACTGAAAATTGCCGACACCATTTGCCGCAGTTTAAGCACGCTGGATGGATCTGCCTGTTGCGAGTGCTTTCTTCGTATCGGCAAACCCTTTCGACACATTGGTCGGGACTTACAAACGCTATCATTTCAGCACATCGCACCTACTTGATGGCTGTGTTTAATGGGCAAAACACTGATCATAGGGGCCTGGTTCTCAACAAAACAAAACGATTCGCCATTATTATATCGCTTACCCAGGAAGCACTGGAAGAAGAGGTATCAGATTTAACAGGCAGTGCATGCTATTATGGCATCGATCATCGTCATTGGTTGCTTCGGAGCTACAACCGTTTCTCTAAATGTGCGAGAAATGTCATGTTTGTCTTGTTTCCATTTGAAATGATCATTACAACGAGAGAGAAATCGTTTGTTAGGAGGATATTTATGTACATGTTCGTCCACTGTTGTACCCTTCCAGCAGCTAAAAGTGGTTAAAAAATCTCACAGTCTGATGTGAAACACATTGCAAGAATATCGCAGAGCCGTTTCGCAAAAACGAACATTATGTTGAGCTAATGTCACTTTGACAGCTGATCCTCAGATCGAGTACCTGGAAGGAACAGGTGCTTTTCACCTGACGTTGTATCTCATACCGATCATAAATAGATTGATTTGTAACCAAGGAAACATTCAATTGAATCACCAACTAGATATGTAACACAGAACGAGAGAAATCGTAAATGAGAAAGAGTTGATGAAGGCGAGCATTTTAATACGATATGACACACGTCGTTAAGAATATTCGGCGAAAGAATGAAAGAGCTTCAAACGAGCATATATATCTTCATTCATTCGCAACGTAATGAATCATTCCCGCTTTCATTCTCATGACGTGACTAAGCCAGCTATACATTCGGATTTTCCTACTGTTGCTAAAACACAACAATGACATTCTAGTACACAGTTGTACAATTAGAACAATTAGGCTATGAAACCTTCCATTTCTTCTCGAAACAGAGATCTAAGATATTTAAAACAATAAGTCATGGTGTAATAAAGTTACAAAGTTTAAATAAAACGTAATATGATTTGATGTTATCTGGGTAACTCAAACGTATGTATCTTACCTGTGTTGCTGTTCAATCTAGTTAACAAAAACATATTTTCTCACATCATATAAATCAATCGCACATCAATTTCCCTCCTCATTTTTACGACGAAACACAGAGTAAAGTATTAGATATAGTACCTCAGTAAAAATGTACTGATCGTCCAATATCCCGTTCGCTGTTCGGCAAAACTATGACTATAAAATCAAGCAACCAAAACATCAAGCGCCAAACGTCCAGAAGATGCTTACTTTCTTTCGGTGCTCCTTTCGAGAAAGCAAGGCCGATGGAAAACAAAACCAAACAAAAAAAAACTTGCGTGACACAGTTTCGTGCCAGAGACGTTCAGTAAAACCAAAAAAAAATCCTCCCGGCCTGCTGATCATGCTTGCACGCCAGAAAATCAACAGGCCGATACGATGCGTATAAATATTAAACAGGCGCAAATAAAATAAACGGACGGAGAAAGGTATCTGCAAAAGGCCACCAATGATCTGAACGCCCCGAACGGTGCCATCGGCTTAGCTTGTGCCAACGTGCAACGTGTTTTTAGGGGTTAAGGTCTAATTGTTGCGGTACTTTATGCTTTAGGGCAGGTGAGTTGATCCGGAAGGAATAAGGTGAAAACTACTTGTGGCTTAATTTATGGCGACACGTTACGGGGCGCTGACTTTTGGATGGTTGCGTGTGGAAATTGGGCTCGTAACGATCGAGCGTTAGCTGATGGGCTGATGCTAGGGGTGGGGTGTCTTTATGGGGGGAGGTGGTTGTCGAGAGTGCCTTTTTTCTACTGTTTTCTAAAACTCATCTACACCGAAAGTGCTGTGAAGAGCAGTTTATTATCGTCCCCCTTTGTGCAACAGCTGTTTAGCATCTGTACAACATTACTACGATTTGCGGAAAGTGATACGATTCGTTCCACCATTTGCAACTGCAATGAGATATAAGAGAGAGAGAGAGAGAGAGAAAAACAATCGTCGTTTGATTTGGAGTGCCAGCTTCTCTGGATTCTAAAGGGCGTATACGATGGATGAAAAGATGGCTTCATTGTATTGGGACAGGAAGAAGGTATTGAACTGGTTGATGACAAGGATGCGATAGAATCGATCGACAGGACAGAACATGCAAAAGACTCCGATGAACCATGCAGAATGCAGAAAAAGATTGTTGCCAAGCGTACCGTATACATGCATAAACACACACACTATTGAGTTCGTGGACAGCCCACTCCAACCCCGGAATCCCATAGTACAAGGAGCACGATGAGAACGAGAATGATTTTCCCGCAAATATGTGACAGAAAGAGTGCGAGGTGCGAAAAAACTTGTTAATGAACATCAATTTAAACGCTGGCAAAGAGTCCCGTTGATGAAATTGGCCCTGGGCGCGCTTTGCTCCATTTTTGCCACCATGATTAATATGAATGATTCGCTCGATGCCGCACAGGAAAACCCACTTCAGTATGCATTAATTTGCAAATGTCAATGCTGCATGAGACGTTAGTGGCTTCCATCTTTTTTGGCCGTGTGTTAGTGTACTTCATTACCGCCGAAAGATTAGCAGCCCGAGCGCTAGTTCGGAAGGTGTATGGTTTGGAAAATTCATTAACATTCCACTGTCAGCACTTACCTTCACACGTCTGTATTAGGCAGATGGATCGGTACGTCTTCTCGATCGTGTCCGTTTCCTCCACCATCGTACGGATCGTTCCATTCGTCTCACGCTGATTTGGTTCCAGTGTTCCGTTCGATTTCAGCTCCTTGTAGCAGAGGAATGAAGCTTCTGCAGGTAACGAAACCGGGAAGAAAAATATCACAAAAGGATTAGTGAAAAGCGTAGACTCAAACACATGCATAGTTTCGAACAGGGTAGGGACATTTCGCAACTTCACGAAAACTCTCGACGAAAGAAAAACATTTTTTACACATGGTTGTGATACAAGAGGTGGTGGCAAATCGTTGAATTATTTTGCCCGAGTGAACGATACCAATCCGGAAAATTTTCCTATCGTCTTTTTCTTAGTCGGTAGAAAAGTTTCCTAGGTTGAATAACTAACTGGTGAAATATGCTTCGCTTATAATAAATAAGTAAAGTAAGGTTTTTTACCATACAGATTCATCCGTTTCAGAATTATCTGTTACTTTTTTAAAATTATTTTTAATAGATTTTCAAATATTGTGATCCTGGTCACGGCACCAACTTGATCTTTTAGCAGACAATTTTTTTTATAAACATAATGCATTAATACAAGAAAAATAAAATAAACGTTTATACCTTTGATGAATGAGAAAAGTGTTGTAAAAGCCATTTTACGTACGTAGTTTGTTCCTTTGGGCGGCTTTTCTATTCACCCGTTTGGCGCCCTCAAAAGCAAAGTATTATTCCGACCACTTTCGTACGCATTTCGTGTTGGGGTGTTTCCCCGCATAAAGTGTCAATTTATGGGTCCCATTGCACGTTCTTTGGCCGTGCGGAGGAAAACTTTATACTGTCACTGGGGCAGCAAGGGAGTACAAACATTACCGTACCACAGCAACGGATGGGGCGTTGGAAAACCCGTCACCAGGAGAAGCAAACGAAAGAGCTAATTTTAGAAACATGTTCTCGTGCCGATTTGTGTTTTTTTTTCAGCTCGCACGATTTAGGTTCACGATGATGGTAGTGGTGATGGGTTGGCTGCTCGGAAAAAGCGTGTGCGTAGTTGTGCAATTTGGATCGTTTACAGTATGCCTAACGTGAGGAAAAGCTGTTTTTGTTTGCACCAGAAGTTGGCCGACTAAAAACTACTTCACAAAAAAATACACACAATACACACATCCATTGAGCGGTTTGTGTAGTAGCGTGCAATTTTGCAGTAGCTGGCGTTCTGGTGATGTTCGACAATGGGTTTCTGGCGACCGAACGACGACCACGATGACAACCGGTTGAAATAAAAATAGAAAAGCCACTCTCTCTCCATCTCTCGTGATTCGCATTTTCTTTTTTTTTTGTTTGTTTGCTGCCCATTGCGTATACGATCAAGCTAAGATCTTTTCTTTACGTTAGTCGATAGCACATTTGGACGATCAGCGAGCGGAGAATGCGGACACATCAATTTTCAAGACACCAATGAACTAATTAAGAGCCATTCCGTTTAGCAAGCATGCGTGATCAAGTTACGCTCAACAATGTTATGAAATAACCATTTATCAAGTAAGGTCGATGATTGGCACTAAAATAAGAAGAAAAAACCGACCCAACACATTAGACAACAATCAAAACCAATTCTTCTTTTATTGCTAAAAGCCCTTTAAACATCAGACGAATATAAATTGTCTACTTGCGTTTATTGCAAGTTTCATGAGAAATATGCTACTGCTCGCTGGCAAATGATTTGAATGGAAGCATCAACAGGTGGGTACGTTTTGTTCGTCTGACATCCTTCTTCAAACGGTCCGACCTTATTACTACCAACTATGTCACGCTATGAAAGATATTCAGTATTTTGACATGTGTCAAAACAGTTCAAGATGCACAATTGTCTCAAGAGATGTAGAAATAGATGCCAATTCAACTAGAATGCGTTTGAAATGACGCTATATTATCGTGACGGTTTTGTTTCTGTCGTAAACGAGTGTCCACCTGGAAGACACGAAAACCTACGTCAGCGTATGAAAACTAACGTCAATTGTATCTTTAAAGCCGCTCGGCTTCTAACGTGATCGGTTTTCTTTATTTTTGAGTGCTGCCGTTTTTGCAATCAACTCTCATCGATCAAGCGGTACGTAGTGCTGTCGGCGATCCCCTGACAGCAATTTGTCAACATGCACATGGCACAGTTCGACACTTGCTAACGGATCGACAATCAACAAGCGACAAAGCAGAACAGTTTGCCATCAAAAGTTACCCCATAACCTGCAGGTTTCTCCCAAGGCGAGAGGAAGCACTAAGGACGGGTCGAAATTCCTTCCCGTAACGACATTTCCTATTGCTCGGCGTGATAATTGCCACCAGTGACATAATCATTCTTTCCGCACAGTACGTGCGTGGCTGTGTGTGTGTGTGCGTGTGTGTGACGAGATTTTCATGATCGAGTGTAATTTGAGCTGGCATCGCATGTGAGCGATCTGCATTTGCTTTTCTATCTTTTTTTGTTTGTTGTTTAAAACAGACATTACTTTATTTATACGCTGCCTCGGGGCTGCGGATTCGAAACAACAAGAATAAACCCCGATAGCCACAAGATAGAAGCAAGAGAGCAAGGCGCCCATTGATGTTTGCCATCAAGACTATTGTCACTAATCGCACCGGTGGGTTAGATGATGGTGGCGTGCTCAAGCGATCGGGTCTCTGCTTTTGTACATCTGCTGCCCTGGGGGTTGGGATGCTTTTACTGTGTTTAATGGGTGCAAAGCAGCGACATGCGAATAATTAATTCACGCAACAGCCCACCCAAACCACCCAGATCGAAGTCTCTGCGCGTCATGATTTGCCAGGCTATCACACTTCCTATTGTTCTTTGCGTGTACCATCTGGTTTAGCCGAGCGATAAAAGTAATCTAAATCATTTTACGATCGTCGTCCGAGCGATTCAAGGGATGACATAAAGGAACATATGCCACCTTTCGAACAAAAAAACAAACCTCAACAACACAGTCTTCCGACTTTCCTACAGTGTTAAACGATAGTTGTGAAAGATTTATATTCGTTAAAAGAAACTTCTCGTGATGAAATGTATTTCATTTTTGTTGCGTACAGAAAACCTTGTGCTTCCGACGATCGTTGTCTAGAGGGCGCCACCTTACGGAGATCTTCACAATGTCTGATCGTAGATGCTGCTCACGCACACAGCCATCGCGATCATCACAATAGGTGGCCAATATTTTTAAAAATAACCCCTCTTCCTATCGTTCCTCACAATCATCTGGTTGGGTTTGGCTGGCTCAACTTTGCAAAGGAGTCGCACCATCCACCATCCCACGCGCTTTAGCACCACACACTTTTTAAATGTCCCTGCCAAGAGCGGAATTTGTCAACTTGCCAAATCGAAACAGAAATTGAAATGAAAAAATAAAACATACACACACACAAATGTATAGTGGCTGCTTAATTGATGTGTTTTTGTTTTACCACCCTGACCTCCAGACCAGAGGTTTCGACATTTCGGTTGGTGGTCCATTTTTCATAATTAACCTATCGAGGGCGTCACCAGTTTGTGTTGCGATATGGCTTGGTTCTGCGGTCGCATTTCGTTTAATTGAACGCAACTCAATTTACACCGCATGGGCGATACAAAATAGTGCACAACGAGTAACGAGGAACTTGTCTCCTTCATGCTTTTCTTCCCTCCATCGCAGACACATTCCAACTGACAACGGCATGACAGGCAGTTGTCACGTAAGAATTGTGTCCAATATTGACCTTAAATTGGTTCAACGCTCTTACCGTCCTCACGCGAGGCAAAAGGATACGTTACAGACACGGTGTGCACTCACCCACATGCAACTTTCCACCCAAACATGAATGATCAATGGCGCCGGTGCAATCCACCCCGGGGGGATTACGGTAATCATTGTAAGATGTCAAGGTAAAGGAGATCGCACAACCGGTTGCGGTACAGCCACTAAATGTGGGACGTGGGTTATGTGCGTGTGCGTGGTTCAACGTTTTCCACGGGGTAATGGGACACGGGCAGTGTTGTGATTGAAGGGAATGGAAGAATACACGATCGACTGCAGTGCGCAGGATTAAACGAAGCATCGCCGAAGGTTCTCGAATATCCGAATTGCGCTCCGAGTTTTCGCACTCTTCCTCTCTCGAAGAAGATTCCGAATGAACCGAAGCTTCCCGCAAACCTACCAGCTCGGGAAAACAACTTGTTATTGTTGTCATCCTGATCGTAAACAAATATGGCCGATGCCGGCCGTCGGCGTTTCGACGGTCTTGTTTGTATACAATCGGACCTACTTTAAACGCCGGATAGACGCTATACGCATGCGTCGAGTTTGCGTATCACACACACACATTAGCATACGAGATCGAGATCGCTTTGTGGACATTAAACAGCTGATGGCGTGTTGATCTTTGGACGTTCCCGATCCATGCTCTTCTCTCTCTTGCTCTTATGCCGCAAGAGAAACGATGACTAACACAGTGTGGTTGTTCTCCAACGTTCCTTTCGGTGAATTCCTTTCGCATTTTCCTTGAAAGTGGATCATGTTTTCGTTTTCCTTACCAGAGAGAACCATTGCCTATACCATTGCCAAAAATAGCTCTAGTGGAGTTAGAAGAGTGGTATCTGGATCGCCTTTTCAGCAGGGCTTAAGAGCATGCAGTGCGAATTGGATGGATCTGGTTGATGACTAATGCCAGTCGGAATGCGAGTTAGATTGAGTCTGGAGAAAACTTAAACTTAAAGTGTATTTCCCAGAAAGAGAAACTGAAGAAAATCTCGCTTAAATAAAATCCGCTCTAGGACCAATAAAATAATCTTCGCTAGTGGCCGCTCCTTTATTGGAGAGATCACCTGCAGCCAGAAAAATTTCTCTAGCCACAAATCAATTATCGGCTTTAAAACCTGACGAGTTACTTAGGCAAGCTTATCACGATCATCATCACGTAGGCCTATGTTTAAGTGACTACCACTCTTACCCTACCTGTCCGACGATGCATTGACACGCATCACATTACACTTTCCGCAGTCTAATGATACGCATGTTTATTTGCAAGCGCAAAATGTAAATCGATGCAACTTTTTTTGCCTTCCCTATTAATTAGAGCGGCTTATCACTAGGCAGACACCGGTACCGTACGGTTCAGCAATGGAAGCCTGTATGGGGTGGAAAAGCGCTACAGAGTGCATAGACTTTTCCAGCTCCGCCCGGCTCGTCATAAATCAATCACACGGATGATTCACCTCCGGTTTAGCCGAGCTGATGATGAGCATAATGCAGTGACTTCCTTAGTTTTAATAGCATTTTTTTTTGTTCAATACCGAAACGGCATAATGATGATGATCGTGCAGGAATGAGGTGTTAAGTTGATTATTCCAAACGAGAAAAGTCGATTTATTAGAAGAGTTTTTGTTTTACGAATGAAGAAGTATTGCAAAGGTTGTTTTCAATAGGTTTTGTTCAGTGTGTATTAACCAGACCTGAGACTGAGGAAATTGTATCAGTATGTAAGTCTTGTGAGTCACAGCAAAATAAATTAAGATAGAACACCTCATCTAATGGTACTTTCTGAGACGATGGCACTCAGTCACTGTTTCTATTTCAAGTTTCATGCATCAAAGCTTCGTCGTAAATAGCATATGAATCAAACGATCATGTTATGCGCCAAGTTCTAGGATATGTAGGGCTTTTCGATGCTTCTGAAAACTTCTGCTGAAACTAGAGACTAATTCGTGCATTCATTTGTGCAAAAAAAAAACAAATATTAACGTGAAGTACGCTACACTTGTCATCCTTATCTTTAAAGGTTTATCATAAATTTTCAGTACGATATTGGATACATCGTAAGTATCAGAGTTAAACAAATGAAAGAAAAAAATCTGTTGAAGAACATTTTTCCATCGGTCCATATAGAACGATAAATATTGCCCATAGTGTCTAATGCAGCCGCCAGCGCCGCAAGCGGAGAGTAGCAAAAGTGATAGTATGCTTTTCCGAATCCACAGTAGCGTACACGCCAACACATGCTGATATGATATGATGATTTTTGGATCAGTAACCAAAAACTTGCCTTCTTCCGACTTGATTCAACTTTGTTCGAACAAAAGCTTACGCGTTTACTAAGCTCAATAAGTAAGCGCTTTGCGAAACAGATGTCGCTAGCATATGCCAAGGGAAACATTTTAATGTATTTTTCGGAGGGCGGCCCAGTTTATGTTGCCCCAATATAAGGTCATAAATCATTGACAAACGTTCTGCATCGTGTCTGGTTCGAATCTATCCAAATCCGTGCTTTGTTTACTTAAAGATGGAGGTAAATCATTTTTCGTGATGACACGTGGCACCGGTTTGTTTCTAATTAATCATTTATTTCCTGTTCATTTCGTACATTTGCATTTATTGCTTTGTGTTTTACATCATATTTAAAAAAAACAACTCGTATTCACTTTCACTTCGTTACAGTATATAGCTCTCCAATATGTGACAAATCATTTAGCGATGCACGGTAAAAATATTGGGGGGGAAATACGGACAGTATGGTTCGATGCAAACAGCAGGATGATGCGGGAGAAAGGAATAACAGTGGGGATTGGGATTTCGAGTTAAATACAGTTGAAAAATAAACATCAAACACGATTTCGATTGCTCAAAGAACAAAAACTGATACAATAACGCCACTCGCATCCAATCGAAACAAAGTTTCGACAATTCGTAATAATTAAACAGTTGCTTTCTTATCTTCTTGACGACTCCTTCCAGCGAACGTCACGCTAAGCTGCTCATGCCTGCCGGCTCGATATATCGGTCAAGCGGTTCGAGGTTATCTTTTCAAACATTTTACTATTTCTTTAAATGTGTTATCTTCCGGTAAGAAGCACAAACACGGCTGAAACATAAACAGAACAGAGTGGCTACATGGTGCAAATCAAGCAGACAGACACAGTCACACGTTCTCGTAGAACAGTTCAGTGTTCAGCGGGTATGCTTTGAAGCGGATTCGACATATTTGAAAGCGAAAGGCGTCATAACAAACCGGTGAACAGTTAAACAAAAAAACCCTATACAGATATAGAAAGCAAGAGGTGATCAATAAAAGCAACACAGCGTTTACAACTACATGATCGAATATTACACGACAATGTCGAGAACAAAAATTTCGGCAAACCCTGCTTCAACTAGTATTTAAATAAGTATTTCAAAAATCAAAATAGCGCTTCTTATCATTGAAGCATGATCATTCGATTCTAGCTGTTGTGTTCGCGTAGTTTCGCGATTCCCTCTCTATTCGACTGTGGCTGTGGCCATGGAGCCAGGACCACCTTCACTGCATGATTCCTCTAGAGGGCTGGGAATTCGATCCGATTCCTCTTACTGGTTCGCTCTCCAATCGCTGTTTGCCACCGTCAGCTCGGCACAGGTGGCCGCGTAGCCGAGATGGTTCTCGGCCAGGCAGCAGTACCGGCCTGCATCACCTACGGTGAGAAATCATTCAGGAAACATGTTAGTCTTGCAGTGGTTCTCGGAGTCGTCTCGGACCAACCTTCATAGGCCACCGGCAGCGATAGACGGCAGACGCCGTTGCGATACTCTGGCATAAACTTGTACCCCTCCTCGATCGGTGCCTCGTTCTTCGTCCAGCGAATCGATGGTGCTGCATCGCATGCTACGATGCACTCGAAACGCGCCGGTTGTCCACTGACAACTGCGATGTCTTTCAATGGCTGAAACAGGAGCATACCGACAACGTTGACAGACGTTTGCATTGCTGCTGGATATTTCAAGCAGGCGAGAGTTACTTACAGCGACGAACAAGGGCGTTTTGGTAGGAACACCTTCTTCCTGCTGCTGCTTCACGTTAGGCGTGCTAGTCGTGGATCGATTCAATCCCTGTGCGGTAGGATCTGGATGCACCCAAAATTGTACGAGACGTACGAGATTAGCTTATTGCAGGTTTGGAGTCACACACAGGAGCGATGGTTTTACAGAGCGTACTACATATACACACTCTCACACACAAACTCTAACATACACGCGAACATGGCACTCATATATGTTAACAGGTGGCGATACGGAAGCAACATGATCATGCGCAAAAGCTTGTCGATCGACGGACGACCAGTTTACAGTATGTCCCAAACCAACTCGTACTTGATGCTCTCAACTCAAAGCGATCATAACTTTGGAATTTGAGAGAGTTGCTGGCAACTTTTTTGCTAAACGAGTTGGTTTGAACGTTACTGTACAGTTTGACAGTTACTAAAGGTTTTGACAGTTTGAAGTTCAGCACTTACCTCATCATCTTTAGTGGCCTCCTTCGACTTGTGCTAAGCGTTCAGAAACACACGCCATTATAAACTTACGTACATAAATAAAGCAGTAAACAAGCATGCAAATCCTTGCCTAGATCTAGGGAAATCCTAAGAATGAATAGCGCAATGAATAACGCACGGTAAAGTGGATGGTTTCGCGGAACCGATCCATCATTCCCCACTCATGCAATGCTTCGTCTAGAGGTTAGATCTTCTTGTGTGGTTCAGGTTGCAGAACACCATCAACATTTAGGACAATAAAAGAAACCCCACCGAACACAGGGCGCACACGTATGGCCCGTGTAGTTCAAGCGGAAAATGCTCATGTCCCAACAATTGTGCCAATAAATTATCAAGATTTTCCTTACATTTGGTTCTGTTAGGGAAGAGCGAGAATACGATGGTGTTGGCGCACGTTGAAAACAGTGGGAGCAGAACCACTGTTCCCAACTTTTCTCACCCAGCTTCTTCACCTCGCAGTGATGATGTTGGTAAGGGAGAAATGGTCGGGAAATGCGAGAATGGGCGAGAGAGGATGCTGAAAATACTTTCCGTACGATTTTCCCCAACCCTAGCCAGCAACTATCCGGAGGATTTTCTAGCGATGTGGATGTTGGGTGGTGTAGTCTTTTCCTCATTGCTTAATGTGCACCGTACCATCATATCATGTTTCTATTACCAGCCATTCGTTCGACTGGGGGAAAAAGCAACACACGCCATGAGATGGCGCTGGCCGACACGTACCGACCGAATGAGGAAAAAAGAAATGGAATATACAATCTACACACCATCGCGGGGTGCTGCGTTCAAACATCTACCAGAAAACTCTTTTTAATTGTCATTATGTAACCGGGTGGCATCGAGGCATCGCAAGCGCCCGTACGTCACGCAATTTGCGACATCAGACACCGACGACGGCGACGCATCTGGCGACGACGATCCGATGTGACAATTTGGTCGATTTTCGGCGCCCGTCACCAAGCTGATTTACGCAAAAGATCTCCTCACTTTCGTCGGTGTGTCCCCAACCGCTCTTCGGGGCTAGGTTTGCCGTTTGCGCTATTGTTATGCTTTGACCTCCTCCTTCCGGATCCTTCACGGTTGTCGACAGTGTGATTAGTTAAGAGTCGGCTACTTGACAGGCCGCTTCCCGTCCGGCAGAGATAAGTGCCGCGGTGAAAGAGTTGAATGATCTGCTAGAATTCGAATTTGCAATCCCTCCTTGCTTGTGGTGAGGTTAAAACGAATGCACACGGCCAGTTACCATGTGTTCTGAGGTTATAAGAAAATCCTTCGTGAGCACTTGATGTCTGGCTGGCTATTACATCTGGCGAGCAAAGGTACACGTATTAGTTGGACGACATCAAACATGCGGACAATGATAAGCTTTGGAAAGGAAGCAACATACTTCCGTAAGATTCACATTCCCAAGCTAACGTTCATCTCCAATTCACTTCGACATTACGGTAGTAGCTGAGTTGATATTGGACATTCAAAGCGCATCACATTCAAGTTACGCTTTCGTCAGGCTTTCGCTGCTAGTGTGGCTTCAGCAGAGTGCAACATTGTGTGCTGTTATGAAAGGCAGCTATCAGCAGCAGCCACGCAGGCGTGCTGGACAATATCGATAACGTGGAGTTGAAGCAAACTACCTGGAGTGGCGCAATAGCTATTCCGGTTGCTTTGGCCGCGTGACGGTGTTGACCGACCGCTGCTTCCTCCGTGGAACGCAGACTCAGTTGCAGCAAACGGAACTGGTCCATATCGTGCACTGGCGTGCATTTCTGTCGCCGGTACAGAAGCAGATCGTACACCGTACGGTGTCGGGCCTGCCATGGAACCGCTGCGATTAGTGGTACGATAATAGTCTCTGGTGCGTTCGTGCTGCACCGGCACCTCGATGTCACCTGCCGCGAACTGCGCTGTATTTTGGGTGTAACGCGGATGTTTCCTACCATTACCACCACCGGCACGTCCGGCCACTATACGGTGACCCTCTCCCGGAAATATGATGCCGAACTCGTACCCGAAATCGTACTTGAAGTAAATGATTCCGGTGTCCGGATCGACGTGCTTCGTGCCTGATTACGAACCGTTCCGATAGATATAAAACAAAAACATAGCACAAATCATAAAACATGTCCCACATGCCAGGTATTGGATAGAGCAGGGAAGAAGTGTTGAGCTAAGTGTTGAACAACCAAAATTACAAACCGAATAAACTTCCGTTGTTATGCAACTTTAAGAGCATCACAAAAGTAAGGTTATGGTAATTGGATAATGTGTAAGTGAAGGGATAAAAACGACAAATCATAAAAATCAAAAATAAAACTCAAAATCAAAACTCAAACAAGCAAAACAAAGCACATATCATCGTAAAAGAGGGTGAAAAATCGATGAGATGAGCAACACAAAAAAGAGGGGAAAAAACCAAAGAAAACAACAAACTGAAGGAACGAAAATAAAAACAAAAGGCCCAACATCACTTCGGAAAGAGCGATCCTGTGTGATGATTGGAGCAGTGGTAGTAGTAGTAGCAATAGTAGAAAAAAAAGGCAACAGTATTGAGCAGAGCACTCTGATGTAATGGCTAATGGATGTGGCTATGAGAGGAAGAGGCTAAGAAGTTAGAATTATATAGCGGTAGTTAAACGGGCGCAAGCAAAGGACATCACACCGTTGCGGCGATAGATGGATGGATGGGACTCGTTCCCTTTCCATCGTAACGCTGCGGCTGCGGCGAGATGAGTGAGGCGAAAATATGATTTTTCTCGGCGGGTAAAGCATGTTATAAATAGAGGCTGCCTCTCTCTCTTTTGCTACACACAGGCACCCAAAACTGGCCGGCACTGCTATCCAACCCTGACGAGAGCTCGCCGCGGTGAAGGTGTTCGATACGGAGCATTCCACTGTTCCACTCGCCAGCGTCGGTACGGGCGAAGGAAAACAACACAATTCCGTACGCGTACGCGGTGATCTAGAGCGTAGTACGGTGGCAATCTTCCTTCATCTCAGCGCTGTCGATCATCCCTAGGGGATGAACAACGCGACAGAACGGAACGACATGTTGTGGTGGTGGGGGGATGGGAGTAGGGGGGGGGGGGTTGTCATGGGGAGCGAGAACACTCAATCCGTCTACCACTGTAACCGTCAACCTCGATTACACGCCGTTGTTCGCATTGCGCCACACGAAACACACAAGCGCGTCAGGCGGTGGACGGCTGGTGGACGACGATCGAACGACCGCGCGAACGACACGGAAGTGGCGAGCAGTGGTTTTATTATTTCGGTGTCGCTGGTTTATAATGGTTCCTTAACCTGCGCGCTCGGTTACATTACGCCAGGCGAGCAAAGATGTCGAGCTGTTCGAATGGGATTTAACAATTTGCGATGTGTTTGCCCCGAATCGAACACACCTCGTCTGCTACATCTCGTCTCGGAGAAACGAACAGCTGCCCGGCCAGTCCGAGCGGTGGCGGTGGAGTATTTAGGTTGGTGACCCAACGTTCGCAAGGAAGTTCGAAACAATAACGAAGGGTGGAATGAAGAGAACGAGTGGTGAGAAAGCGGGTACTCACCATATTGCGATACTCGTGACTCCTCCCGGTAGACCTGTGGTGGGGCAGCAGTAGCCTGCGGTGGTGCCATCTGTTGCGGTGGTTGTGGCTGAGCCATCGGTGCACCGTACGCGTTCTTCAGGATCGGCTTGATGGGCGTCTTCTTGTAGTCGGTCATAACCTCGTTGTTGAAGTGGTACGCCTTCGTCTTGAACGCTTGTGCCATGCCGTCCGCCTGCTTCTGGATGTAGTTGATGGGCGCAACCCGATGCGCCTTGACCGCCATATCGTCGCGCGTGTTCGGCACCGGAGTCGTCGCCAGACGCTTCGACGCGTACCGGTCGAGCGTTTGCGTCTTGAGCGTTTCCGTCGTCATCGTGGTGGTTGTCTCGATCTGCGTGCTCTGGCGGGAGAGCGAACTGCTGCGCTGATGCTGGCTCGACTCGAGACCGGCGGACAGCTCGATCTTGGTCGGCATCTGCACCGGCAGCGTATCGAACTCCATCGGCGTCTGGATGCGTTCGTACTGTCGCGGCAGGCTCGTCGAGCGCGACTGCTGGAAGTTGGGCCGCACGCTGCGATAGTGCGGCTCATCGCTGTCCGACGGATGCGGAGTCCACATTGGGCGGATGCGTGTGCCATCGCTATCGTAACCATCGCTGTCACGATATTCGCCCGGCGTAAATCGACCCGGCTTCTGCATAAACACAGACGACTGTTGATATTGCTGCTGTTGCTGCTGCTGTTGCTCCAAGCTGACAACACGCTTCGTCTGCTGCATGTTCACCACCCGGTTGCTGCTCTCGGTCATCTCCTTCATGTGCAGCGAGTTGGAGGTCTCGGTGGCGATCGTGTTGTGCACTGGCTGAGCCGTCACCGAAGTGTAGTACTGCGCCGGCATTGATTGCGCTGCAGGCGGGAACGACTGCTGCTGCTGCTGCTGCTGCTGTTGCTGCTGATAAGATTGTTGCTGATAGGTCTGCTGCTGGAAGGAGGAAGTCTGCTGTTGCTGGTACGACTGGTACTGTTGCTGTTGCTGCTGCTGCTGCTGCTGCTGCTGCTGCTGCTGAACGTAGCTGATCGGTTTTGGCTTCTCAATCTTTGGTGCATCGGATGGTGCGTTGACTTGGTTCGCTTGAATTTTGTCGATAGGGTCGAATACTGACGGTGGCGGTGCAGCCGGACCCGACGCGAACTCCTGCTTCGGTGGCGCAAACACCGGATGGACCGGTTTGTAGCCCGCCAACGATGGAGCCGCCGCGTCACTTTCGTAGTCCGACACGAACGGTTGGGCCGGACTGGGCGTTGGATATCCGTTCTGCTGCACCGGAGTCGGAGCAATCGGTTCGGGTTGCTGCAACTGCTGCAGAGGCTGCAGAGGCTGCTGAGGCTGCTGAGGTTCCACCAGCACCGGTTCTGGGACAGGTGCCTGCTCGGGCACTGGTTGTACGGCAGCCGGTACTGGAACATGCTTGAGCGTTGGCAGTGGTTCCTCGGTTGGCAGCACCTTCACCGGTTGCAAGTCCTCCGGCAGATCGTTGTTAACCAAGAAGCTGCTCTTGCTCTCCTCAACCGTTTCCTACAGCGCAGCGAAAGGATAGTCCAATTCAACGTTACAACACGTCGAGGAAAGATTGTGAAAAAACACAGGCATACAAAGTAACGATATACAGACAGACAGACGAACGGACGGACGGAAGGACGTCGATAGAGAAAGGGACAGAACAACGGACAGGGAAGCAAAAATGTAGAATAAAAATAAATGAGAAAAAAAAAACAAACATAGAAAGAGAAAAAGAAAGACATGAGATTAGTAAATAACAGACGGCACTGTACGGCGAGCAAGCCAATTAAAATAACGCTACACAACAGTTCGGAACGAAAGGAATTTCACATTGACACACAAATTTCGCACATCGTCGCGCGCAACACACACCACCGACGCCATGTCGCATGGTCGCTTGTTGGTTGCGCGAGGCAGCAGCTTCTTGGTCGTACCGTGTCGCAGCACACAGCTCGATGTGCCTGCTCGTTTGACGGTCGGTCGTGAAATCGAAGCACAGAAGAGGAAGTTGGTAGTGGAAGGAAAATGGCAACATAAAAAAATACACGCTAAAATAAACATTGACATAGATCGATTAGCTCGTAGGCACTGTTTTAGTGGATACACGCACTGCGACGCAACGCACCGGGATGCTGCGTTGCGTTGCTTGCCACACTGACGGTCACGGTCCTTTGCTGCGATGATGCTGTCGAGGGACACATCTCACGGCAATTGTCCGTCGGCTGCAGGGCCGTCCTAGTTGTGGTTTAAGGATTAAGCGAAACGACACACACACAAACACACGTTAGGCGAGACATCGAGCGAAACAAATTGTTAAACAGTGAACTGATCCGGCAGAACAGCCGCCTCAGAAGACGAAAGCTCTGGATTAGCCAAAAGGGTGAGCACCGGTCAACAAGAAGCGATTAACGGAACGGAACTGTCGGTAAAAAGGACTTTTGCACACAGGTACACACACACACACACACACACACACACACACACACACACATAGATACACACAACACAGCATGCGGGTTTTGCGAACCTTCTGAACGGTTTCCGACGATGTGACGATCACTTCCTCGGATTGTTGCTGTTGCTCCTTTTGCTGCGCCTGTTCCTGTGCAACCATCGACTGTTGCGACACGTCCTGGAACAGCTGCTGTTGCTGTTGCTCCAGCTGTCCCATCTGCTGCTGTTCGATCTGCTCGACCTGCAGTGCCGACTGTTGCTGCACAACCTCACTGACGACGGACGAGCTGAGTGACTCAACCTTGCTCGTGCTGCTGAAGCTCTCGACCGTCTGCTGCTGTTCGAAGGAGACGGCCGCCGTCTTCTGCACCACCTCCTCCGTGTCGGCGAGATAACCGTTCTGGCGCCGGGCACCGGTACCGTCCAGGTCACTCTCGTACTCGCTCTCGGTGGCGGTGAACGGACTCTTGGTCTTGGCACCCAGGCCCTGCTGCAGCTCTGCCGGCTGCTCGAGCGGTGCAGGCGCTCCTACCACGGTGTCCGATTGTCCCACCGCTGCCGGCGGCGACGGTTTCGACTTTTTGCGCGGACTGGGCGGGATAATCTTGACACCGCCGGCCGGGACGCGCTCCGGCTCCTTGTCCATGCTCTCCAGCAGGGACTGCTCGATCTGCTCCCGGTAGTAGGAGCTCTTGCGCTCGCTCGAGGCCTTCGGAGCGTAGCCCATCGTCGGCTGGGGCCCTGGCTCGAGACCTAGCTCCGCGATCGCACCGAACCCAAAGTCTGGTGGCAATGGTGCAGCGACGGGCAAACGGACGCCCTGGACCATGCGCGGTGCCTTCAGCTCGCCGTACGCAGCCTGCTGCTGCAGCAGCGACTCTTCGAAGATTTTCTTCGTTTCCTTCACGGACTTCTTCTTGTACACCTCTTCCTCCTGCTGCTGCTCCATGTAGAAGCATTGCTGTTGCTGCTGCTGCTGCTGCTGATACATCTGTTGCTGCTGCTGCTGCTGCTGCTGCTGATACATCTGTTGCTGTTGGTACAACTGCTGCTGCTGTTCCACCTGTTGCTGATACTGTTGCGGTGGCTGCTGTGCTGGCTGTTGGTAGCCCAGCTGACCGGGGTACAGTGGCTCAACGGTAGGTTGAGATGAGAACGAGAGTGGCTCCTGGTACGGAGGCAACGAAATCGGACCAGCAGGTTCCGGCGCTGGTGGAGCGTAGGCTTGCG
Organism: Anopheles rivulorum; assembly: GCA_018908115.1. NCBI lineage: Eukaryota > Metazoa > Arthropoda > Insecta > Diptera > Culicidae > Anopheles > Anopheles rivulorum. The sequence goes on from CM032178.1 coordinate 1,631,604, forward strand.
GTTGCGGCTGTGGTGGAGCAAACGTATCCGGCTGTGGAGCAGCTCCAGCTGGACCGGAAACACCCAAAGAGCTGGGCGTGATGGTAGGTGGCGGCATCGGCTTAAACGGTTGCGGCGTCTGGTTGTAAGACGGACCGGCCAGGAAGGCCGGTGTAGCTCCGGCAATCGGAGTCAAGGTGCAGCTAGGTGCTGGTGCTGCTACATTGAATTGCTGAGTGGCGGCCGGAACCGGAACAGACACTGGTGCCGGTGCTGGTGCTGGTGCCGGTGTGAACATCGACATCGGCGCAGCAGACGGAACAGGCGTCGGCTTGAAGGGTGTTATCTTCGGTGGGAAGCTCTGGGTCGGTGGTGGAACCGCCTGGCTTGGTACGAAGGTCGGCACCGGGGCTGGGGATGGTGCACGGACGGCCGGTGCCTCCACGCCGAGGGAAGGCTTGAACGGTTGGTACTGCATCGAAGACTGCGAGTACTGCTGCTGTGCCAGCGTCGAGGACTGCTGGAACTGCTGCGTCGAGGAGAAGGACGAGTACATCTGGGTCGGTGTTGGTGCGGGTTGCTGGTAGATCGGCTGAAAATCGGATCGAATCGAATCGGAACGAGCTTTAGCGGTGTTGTGCTCTTGGTGCGGTTTCGTTTGCTTGCGTGCGAACGGAAGTGTCGAATAGTGGTGATGGTGTTGTTGTTGCTGTTGTTGCTGTTGTTGTGGTGGTGGTCGTGGTTGCTGTTGGGTGGTGGTGGTGGTGGTGGTAGTAGCAGTATGCTTGGTGAAAGAGGATGAAGATGAAAAGACGGTCGGCGGTGGACGATACTGTCGGTACACTTGGCACACCGGCTCTTCAGCCGCTCTCGTACCAAACGAACCGAACGCTTTCGGTGTCGACCACAACCGTTCCATGGCGATCGCGTCAGCTGACGGTCGGGGTGAACTGCTGCGAGCGCGTGCCTCCGGCAGGCTCGACGGTCTTGGCCGGTGCTGTACCACGGCAATCTTCGGCCCTGCAGGCACCGATGGTTCCATTGGTTGGGGAAATCGTGGTGGCAACGAACCGTCCACCTCCGACTGAAACATCGTTCCGATCGGGGGCGTCGGGATCGTTTCCGGCTGGGGCTTCAAAAAGTCCACCCGCCCGCCCTCCACCGCCGGCGGATAGTTCTGCATACCGTGACCGGGGGTGGCGGGTGGGGGTGGGAGCGGCGGAAGGCTTAGAGACACCTCTGCACCTACCAACTGTGCCGTAAGATCACCGTTGGCCGGCGGCGGCGGTTGCTGCTGCTGCTGCTGCAACAGTGGTTCGAATGACTTTGGTCGATCGCGCACGACGGTGGTACTGCTGCTGATGCTGCCACTCTCCCGTTTCGATTCGGACTGAGCTGGGAGCCGAACGTTCGCTACCGTCGGTGGCTGACTCGGTGCCGGTGCGTGTTGCGCCGGTGTTGGTGCGATCGGCACGTCCACCGTGGCCGTCTGCGTTGCGTCCGTGCGGGTCGCTACGTGCTCGGTATTGGTGCCCATCGTCTGGTGGGCCGACGGGTCAGCAGCAATCGGACTCGTGCCCTCGGTCACCGTCGGTACCGTGGGCGTTTGCGTGCGTTGCGAGAAGCGCACCGGCAGATCGGGGAAGCTGATCTTGTGCTCCATGCGCATCGTCGCCTCGGTCGTGCGGCGCGTCTCCGTGACGATCGTCGACTCCGTCGTCGGACCGTGCAGCTTCGCCTCGCTCGCGTACTCCTGCCGGGCACTGAAACCACCGCCCTCACCCTCACCCTCACCCTCGAACGCCTCATTCGAACGGGGCTGCATGGGGTGGTTTGGGGTGGTGGCGGTGCCGGACACGGCGACGGAACACGAAGCGTGTGTCGACGAGAGCGAACGTGCACGATCGTGGTACGAGGTGACATTTGGCGATTGCGAAGTGCGTGTTTGATTATTATTATTTTTGGGGCGACGAGTGTGTGTGTGTTTTTTTTTTATTTTATTTGTCGCGATATGTGCAGATGTTGGGGGTGGAAAATGGCGTGATAACGATGAAAATACGTGATAACGTCAAACGTGTACCGTGGTTGAACGATACAGCGAGAGAACGGCAGATCGAGCCAGAAATAGAGAGAGAGAAAGAGAGAATAATGTAGATGATCGATTGGTGAAAGAATTCAACCGCTCGGAACCGCTGTTGCTTCCGAGTGCTTGAATAGAAGATTCGGGCAAGGCAGGCAAGTGTTCATGAATGGCGGACTACTACTTTGCTGCTAGATGGCGGCTGGGAAGGATGACAATTCGTCACAACAGCGTGACCCCCAAGCGAAGCGCATACCTACTATTGCTGTACTAGAAAGCATACACACACACACACACTCCCACACTCACACACACACGGTCAAATGTGCGGCTGTTTTCGGTATTTACCTGCTGCTGTTGAACCATGTCCACAAAGGAAACATGCTTCTGAGGGGCGGGCTGTGGTGCCGGCTGGGGTGCACTTTCACACTGCAGCACGGCAATGTCGGCCGTGCTTTGCGCTTCGCCACCGGCATTCTTCGCCACCACCATGTACTTGCCCGTGTCGGCCATTGTGATCTGCTCGAAAATCAGCTTAAAGCAGGAGCCCACCTGCTGCAGTGCGTAGGTGCCGGGCGCGACCGCATCCTGTACCGGGCGGCCATCCTTGAACCAGGCGACCGTCGGTTCGGGTGTGCCGGACACCTCCACGTCCAGCACGACCCGATCGCCGTTGCGGGCGGTTTGCGCCTGCAGCCGCCTGCCAAACACTGGCGGAAAGATGGACTCTGGGGGAGATGGACGCGAGGGTTGAACACGAAATGTACACCGCAACGAGCGAGATTGGAGGGGAAAAACACGTGAAACCAGAGAAGAAAGGGAAATGTGTGGTAAACAATAAGGGACAAAGCAAAACCCCCCCGGGAGCGAATCCGGGAGCACAATCAATGCGCGATACCGATAAGCTTCCTGTGCTTCGAAAGATTTTGTCCACGATTGGCAACCATTCTTTAAGATACTTCGTTTAAAAAAAATGCTCAAAAATGTTCCCAAAAAGGTGTGAAACAATAAGAGCTTTGTGTTTCAAAGCTTGGACATAATTTTGGAGACTTTTGCAGTCCTCTTGAGTCACCTTTGAGTGGGTATTCTGGATGATTGCTACCAAGCAAATCTTCATCTCGCTTACTCATCACTCTCAGATGCCCCAAAATACATCACATCACGCTCTTCGTTCTGCTCAATCAATCACCAGGAAGCCTATCAGGATACGGCGGAGAATTTGTGATTGCTGGGAGTAAAAAAACAGGAAAAGGCAGGCTTACTTTTAACAACGAGATCCGCCGTTGTGGTGGAAGCACCAGCCGCATTCGAGGCAGTGGCCGTGTATCGGCCCGCATCGAGCGGCGACACGTTGCGCAGTTCGACGACGATCTTGTTCAGCGAGTAGGACACCTGGATCCGTTCACCGTCCGGCTGCAGCTCAGCGTCATTCTTCGTGACGTGCACGTCGGGCGTTGGATATCCATCAACGATGCCCTCGAGTAGGACGTCCGCACCCTGGTCAACGATCTTGCCATTGAAGGGCGTCACAAACCGTGGCGCCATGTTGCGGCGTGCCGGCTTACCCGTGCTGATTTGACCCGAGTTCGCAATGATCGTTTCGAGGTTCGGCGCGACTCCCACGTACGAGGACGCTTCGTGCTGTACGGTCGGTGGCTGATCGTTCACCTTATCGTAGCGCTGGTGTTCGGACGCTTCGGCGACTTGGGGCGCTTGGTCGCCTTCCTGGTGGAACGAGCGATCCAGTTTCGCCGACTCGGCGTGTACCTCCGAGTGGGTGTGTGCCACCCCGTTCTGCTGGACGGTGGCCATAGAGGAGGAGGAGAAGGAAGATGACGAGCTGGTCGTCACATGCTTCTGCAGTGTNCCCACGTACGAGGACGCTTCGTGCTGTACGGTCGGTGGCTGATCGTTCACCTTATCGTAGCGCTGGTGTTCGGACGCTTCGGCGACTTGGGGCGCTTGGTCGCCTTCCTGGTGGAACGAGCGATCCAGTTTCGCCGACTCGGCGTGTACCTCCGAGTGGGTGTGTGCCACCCCGTTCTGCTGGACGGTGGCCATAGAGGAGGAGGAGAAGGAAGATGACGAGCTGGTCGTCACATGCTTCTGCAGTGTCACGCACGACGAACCGGACGTGTCGACCTGCTGCATCGATTCGGTCAGCGGCAGGTTTAGCTCCGGCATCGGTGCCGGACCGAGGGCGCCAAGCTGCTCGAGCAGCTGCACGATCGCGACGCATTGTGCGTTGCCTGCTTCGTTCTCCGCGTAGCAGGTAATCTTGCCGGTTAGCTCCGGGCGTACCTCGGGTATGGTGAGCACCTGCCGATCGCCGCTGGTCGACACGAGGAAATCGTGTCCCTGCACCGGCTGATCATTGAAGAACCAGCGTATCTTCGGCTGCGGCTTACCGATCACAATGCACTCGAACTTGGTCGGCTCGTGCTGGCGTACGACACGGTCCGCAAACAGCTCGCGGAACGTCGGACACACGAGGCTCTCGGTCAGGAAGGCGGGCGTACTCACCGCCTCGAACTCGGGCGCATTGATCGTTTTCACGATCAGGTTGGAGAAACACTTTGCCTCGCCGTTCACGTTGGCGGCCTTCACCGTGTAGACGCCCTTATCGTCCGGCAGGACGCGCTCGATGATTAGCTTCACCACACCGTCCTCACGCACGACACAGTGCACGCGCGGCGACACGGTCACATCGGTTGGGATCTCGCGGTTGTTCACGTACCACCGGATAGTCGGTCGCGGGTCGCCACTAACCGCACACTCGAACTGCACCCGCTCACCTTCGTCCGCGAGGATATCGCTCAGCAGCCGCTCGAAGCGGGGCGGCGCACCGACCACCGGTAGCACCCGCTCGGCCGGCTGCCGTACCGCCGGTTCGGCCGTGTTGAGCGGCGTGACCAGCACCGAACACTGGCTCGACGCCTCGCCCGCGCTATTAATAGCGACCACCCGGTACTCGCCCGCATCCTCGAGGAAGGCCTCGCGGATCACCAGCGAGCAGCGGTCACCCTGGAAGAGCAGCTGAAAGTCGGTCGACTCCTTCACCGGCCGCTCGCCATGATACCAGATCACTTCCGGCTCCGGCTGGCCCACAATCACACAGTCCAGCCGGACCGGTTTACCCTCGAACACTGACACATCCCGCAACGGCAGCTGCACCGCGGGCTTCACTGGCTCCATATCGCTTGCTAGTTCCGAGTCGCTGGTTTCGTTCGGTAGCCGACCCTTCACCACCACATTACACGTGCAGCACTTTTCACCGGCGATATTCTTGGCGGTCAGCGTGTAGACACCAGCATCCTTCAGGAATGCCTCGTCTATGACCAATTGCGCTCGGCCGTTTTCGTAGAAGAACTAAAATGAAGAACGGGACACATTCAGTGGCGAACTCTACTCTACCCAGGGCCGATCGTCAGCGTTCTCGTCGACGGCGGACGGTTTGCCGGTGTTGGTAGGCGCACCGTTTGCGCCTGTCGTGGTAATGTGATGGACATGCTGGTGGTCTATGTGTGCACGGGAAGCATATCCAAGGTATCGCCCGGAACCAGGGCGACACATATTCTTCTCTCGCTCTGGTGCGAGATCGTTACGAGATNCGGTTTGCCGGTGTTGGTAGGCGCACCGTTTGCGCCTGTCGTGGTAATGTGATGGACATGCTGGTGGTCTATGTGTGCACGGGAAGCATATCCAAGGTATCGCCCGGAACCAGGGCGACACATATTCTTCTCTCGCTCTGGTGCGAGATCGTTACGAGATCTAACTGAGTGTAAACCGAAGGCTAATCCTCCTTCAAGACATACACTGATTTATAGCCTCAAAACACAGACCCACACACACACACACACGCAGAAAGAAAATCGCTCATTGGATGTTGTGGAAACGAAGCGACCCTCAACGCAGCACAGGTCGAAAGATGAGCAGGGACATCACGGTGAACGAGAGTGAGAGAGAGAAAGAGAGAGAAAGACGTATTTTCGAACCGTTTTTCACATTTTCACCGCCACGGCCACTATGGGACACTTGTTTTCATGTTCAGCTTTTAAAGTCCACATTGGCTGGATAGCTGGACGGCGAGCAGTTCATTCAACCGGCCTATCTCATCTTTCAGCCTGCTACTGCACTGCACAATTGCTTGGTTTGCAAGCAATGGCACCCATTTATTACTGATCATAAATTGGCGACAGTAACACGCTTGTCAAGAAGCGCAAGTTGCGAAGGAAAAGATATCAAGGACATCGTACGATTGTTGGAAGTCAATGCAGCAGTAGCTGCTTCGCTGGGAGTTCAAGGCATTTTTAGCTTGCTCTACACAGTTTACTGTTCAATCGTCTTATTTAATATCCATCAAAAGACTTGTGGCGTGGGTACAAAAACAAACCCATGCAACCCATGCAACTTCTTTCATCTTCTGGAGATGATTTCGTTACGTTGCTCGTATTTTTTTTTACCATCCCACAGCACGGCTGCGCACTGGCCAACACCTTTCGAACCAACATCAGCCGGTGTCATAACATCGCACAGTGCCAGCGATCTACACTGGCGTGTGCTAGTGTTGGTGCTGCTTTCCTCATCTCATCTCTCCGGGCGCTGCGGGCGCAACACCACTTTGTCACCAGTTCAAGCTGCGCCTGTATGCATCGGTCCACTAGCCAGTGGGCCATGCGGAGCATGCGCAAACACAGCGACACGTGCACACACCATTACGGTCGCCGGTCCGACGTCTCCGGCTAGACCGAGAGAGAAAATTGTCTATTTTTAACCATTATAATTAAAATGTACAGAATTGGAACATATCGTGGAATGAAGAACGAATAAATGTGCCGTTTGTTACGGCACCCGTGCTTACGGGAGTGACGTTGGAGCGATGCAGCGCGTTACCTTCGCGTTACTCAACAATCAACAACAATCGCCAAAACGTCCTATACAAAGGGACATTCGCAATTCGCGCTAGGGAAACTTGTCAAACCGTACAGCGGGGAAGATGCTAGGGACCAAGACCGGAGCTAGGATTGAATGCTTTATGTACAGCTTGCTCTAAGCGCACTGCACGCTCACACACGAAACACACACTACGAAACGCCAGGGACACACTCAAACAAACAAGGACTCTTCAAACCTGCGCGGCAGAGTTTGAGGCTAGGGCAAAATGAAAAACACGCAATGGGAAATGTGACGCGAATGCGCTAATTCGTCTGACAAGCCGAAACGATGTCCACGGGCACTGGATGACTTAATTGAAGCCGCAACAGAACGAATCCCACCGGAAAGAAAACACTGTGTACACAAGCAAAGTCACGGGAAGAAAAGGGGCAATGGATTGGAAGGGGACGTTTTCTGTGTGTAATTATGCTATTAAACAATGGCATTTGTTGTGTTTCTCTTCGACGGGTGTGTGTAAAAGTATAGCCACAACACGCTTTGCTGCGAAAACTTTAGCGCTGTGCAACAACTTAACAACCTACATAAAACAGATTTATCGTGACATTTAATGGGTTTTGCGCTGTGGTGCGATCCAGCATACTTACTTTAACCTCCCGGTTGGTGAAGTGTTTGCCATCGTGCGTCCACATAAGCTCCGGTTGCGGTGTACCGCTGACTTTCGCCTCAAGCCGTATCTTCTGTCCCACACGCGCCATCACGTTGGACAGCGGTTCCGGGAAGTCGGGAAATTCGGTCGGTTCCAGCGCTGTTCGGAGAAAGGAAATAAAATCGGGCTTAGAATCGGGATTACCGAAACATTTCATGCGTTTGTCAGTGGTGGCTTATACCAACAGGTGCGAGCAGCTGATCGCAGCCGGCCCTGCTCGTTCGGTGTGTTGCTGTTGCTGTACTTGTTAACGCCATTCTATCTTTGACACCACCACCATCACCATCACCATCACCATCACCGCCACCACCTACGGCGAGTTCTTTTTCCTGTGTGCCGTCCATCGGTAAATACTGCCAACGAACGCGCACTTTCAGCTTCTCAAAAATAGCTCAAAAAAGCATTTGCGTACCTTCGCTGCTTCGTACTATTGCTTTGAAATTTCCCAAAGGGGTTTCGTTTGCTTCGCCGTGGACAACACACGTACACCGACTCTCGACGCATGTTATCGCGGGGAAAATCTGATTCCACCGGCGCAAGCATAATAATCATTGCACGCGGTGCACCACCGCTAGCCAGGCGTGGCTTATGCTTAAGCCGCTACAATGTAGCGACCCAAGTGCAGCCAAACCGTGCTGACGGCCTAAGCACCGCTCGCACCGATAGGAATGCGATCGAGCGTGTAATTTCAAATGAAACCGACAAGATCGGTTTAACGGCGGACGCACCGGTTCGGTTGGGCGCGGTGGACGGTTCTTAAGCACGCACCGCTAAGTAGCTTCCCATTTACCTCATCTGTCTTCTTCAATTGAGTTGCAGAGAATTATTGCAAAAGATTAACGCACCATTAGCTACGATGCGTGTAATTTCTGTGACGGAGCATCGCTAACGAGGCGGGTGGTATGCTCTTGCGGCTTTGCGGTCGGATTTAGATTGTAAGTGGATAAACGCGTAGCGTCAAGTGCAGGAAGTGATCCAATACTCCAAGAATACCACTTTCGGCCCCAGTGTCTAATCGCACACTTCTGTTCGTCCCTCTTATGAGACACTTTTGTACCACTCGAAACGATACGATTAAAGGATTGTTGCAGAATAGTCAGAATATTACCAAAAACACAAAAAAAAAGCTTATCACCCATTAGACTCGATGGAGCCGCATGGTCATTTGTACGTGATACACCAGGCGTCTCCATCATTCATCATTTCACAAACATTTCTACCTATTGCAACCATTTCGAAATAGTAAAAACTGGTAAAAGCAGCGACGTATTCACTTTACACCAGACACGCACACGTACTTTCTGAATCCTTCTTTCGCACTGTACCAATACATCGCTTAATAGAAGCGAAGCACATTGTCAGCTACNAAAAAAAAGCTTATCACCCATTAGACTCGATGGAGCCGCATGGTCATTTGTACGTGATACACCAGGCGTCTCCATCATTCATCATTTCACAAACATTTCTACCTATTGCAACCATTTCGAAATAGTAAAAACTGGTAAAAGCAGCGACGTATTCACTTTACACCAGACACGCACACGTACTTTCTGAATCCTTCTTTCGCACTGTACCAATACATCGCTTAATAGAAGCGAAGCACATTGTCAGCTACTGCACCGCTGTCCACCAGCACACTCGAAACCCGAACGCCAGTCTGATCGCTTAACCGGTGAGTCAATCGGCTTTCAATACTTACGCTTGACCGTGAGGAACGCACTCGTTTCATCCGAGCCGCAATCGTTCACCGCCCGGCAGGTGTAGTGCGTCTGGTCCTCGAGGTAGACCTGCTCGATACGCAAGGACGCGACGCCCGAAGCAGTATCGTACGTACGACGATAGTCGGGCGAACCATCGATGCACTGATCGCCCTTGTACCAATGTACCGTCGGTATCGGCTGACCGCTGACCACACAATCGTACTGGAACGGTTGACCCTCCTGTGCAACACCACCATCAAGCAGACGCATGGTGAACGTCGGTGCCGTACCGGCGGGCTTCGGGGGCGGTGGGGGAGCTTCCGTTACGAGCAACCGGGCCGTTGTGTCAGCAACGCCGGCTTCGTTGACAACGCGACACAGAATGTCCGCACTGTCGGCGGTAACAGTTTCGTCGATCATCAGCGTACACACACCGCTGGCCGGATCAAAGCTGGTCCGATAGTCGGGATTGCCCTGCACGCTGATGCCGTTCTTGTACCACTCGACCGTTGGATCGGGCACGCCCGCTACTACACATTGCAACCGCACACGATTACCTTCCTGAACGCACACATCGGCCAGCGGTTGAATCACACGCAGGCTTGCTTCTGGCTGCGCTTGCGACAGGGTGGATGTGGTTACGACTTCGTGAATCTGCTCGTGTACCTGCTCCTCGACGGTTTGTATGACCAATGGAACTTGCGGTTCCTGAAGGTATTGTTCTTCGTCGATCGTTTGCACATCGAACGACTGTTGCTGCTGCGGTAAGCCGGCGTGTGAAGTTGTGGTGGTGATTTGCACATCTTCCACCACAGTTGCTTCCTGTTCCATGCGCATGGCCTGTTCCTTTTCGCGCTGAAGCTGCTCGATTCGTAGCTGTTCTTGCTCCTGCTCTTGCTTTAGCTGTGCCAGACGCTGTTGCTCTTGCTCTTGTTCGCGCTGCAACTGCTCCAAACGCTGCTGTTCTTGCTCCTGCTCTCGCTTCAGCAACTCTAGACGCTGTTGTTCATCTTCCTGATCTCTCTTCAATTGCTCCAAACGCTGTTGCTCCTGTTCCTGTTCCCTTTGAAGCTGTGCTAATCGCACCTGCTCCTGCTCCTGCTCCCTCTGTAACTGTTCCAAACGTTGCTGTTCCTGCTCCTGCTCCCTCTGTAACTGTTCCAATCGTTGCTGTTCCTGCTCCTGCTCCTTCTGTAACTGTTCCAAACGTTGCTGTTCCTGTTCGCGCTGTAACTGCTCCAAACGTTGCTGTTCCTGTTCGCGCTGCAGCTGTTCTTGACGCTGCTGCTCATCACGCCGTGCCTGCTGCTCGGCAAGTTCCTTCGATCGTTCGTACACCTCCGACTTGATCTTGTAGAACGTTTGAAACAGCTTCGTATTCTCCGTGTACAATGTGACGGTCTTATCGGAACCGTACAGCTGCGTCGACAGGTTGGCGATCGTTTTCAACGCATCCAGCTGGCGTGTCTCGTGCGTACGGATCGTGTTGTCCACCTGGGCAACCAGATCGTTTGCCACGTCCACGTTGTTCAGTATAGTGAGCTTGTTGTTGGCGTTAATCAGCTCCGCATTCAGCGTCCGATAATGGTCCTCAATCTGCCGAAGCATGATAGCATATTAGTGTCATTCCCGATCATACCGATTAGCGCTGAGCTAGCTTACCGTGGTTATCAACTCGAAGTATTCGATCGCGATACTGTACAGTTGGCGATGTTCCTCAAGCTTACGCAGTAAGTCGGTCCACTCGTTGCGTATCTTGTGCGTTTCCGACTCGATGTACGGACTTGTCTCGGGATACTGACGTACCAGCTCCGTTCCTGAGTTGATAAATGCATCGATGCGACGCTCAAGGTCCTGATTAGGAGTAAAATATGTGAAAGAGAGTCGATTATTAATTGTGGTATGGTGCAAGATAAATTCAACCTAACCAATGCTCATCAACGAACTTACATCCATCATACCATAAGTGCAACATTCATCATCTAATAAGTTATCCAACAGATCGCATTGACAAGTCGCAACTATTCTGCCATCATTTTGGCAAGCATCTTACCAATCTGTTTCATCTTCCCCATCTCCCTCCCACCTCTTCCTAATTCTCACCAC
>CM032178.1:1652377-1730412 GCA_018908115.1 Anopheles rivulorum
TCCAAACGTTGCTGTTCCTGTTCGCGCTGCAGCTGTTCTTGACGCTGCTGCTCATCACGCCGTGCCTGCTGCTCGGCAAGTTCCTTCGATCGTTCGTACACCTCCGACTTGATCTTGTAGAACGTTTGAAACAGCTTCGTATTCTCCGTGTACAATGTGACGGTCTTATCGGAACCGTACAGCTGCGTCGACAGGTTGGCAATCGTTTTCAACGCATCCAGCTGGCGTGTCTCGTGCGTACGGATCGTGTTTTCCACCTGGGCAACCAGATCGTTTGCCACGTCCACGTTGTTCAGTATAGTGAGCTTGTTGTTGGCGTTAATCAGCTCCGCATTCAGCGTCCGATAATGGTCCTCAATCTGCCGAAGCATGATAGCATATTAGTGTCATTCCCGATCATACCGATTAGCGCTGAGCTAGCTTACCGTGGTTATCAACTCGAAGTATTCGATCGCGATACTGTACAGTTGGCGATGTTCCTCAAGCTTACGCAGTAAGTCGGTCCACTCGTTGCGTATCTTGTGCGTTTCCGACTCGATGTACGGACTTGTCTCGGGATACTGACGTACCAGCTCCGTTCCTGAGTTGATAAATGCATCGATGCGACGCTCAAGGTCCTGATTAGGAGTAAAATATGTGAAAGAGAGTCGATTATTAATTGTGGTATGGTGCAAGATAAATTCAACCTAACCAATGCTCATCAACGAACTTACATCCATCATACCATAAGTGCAACATTCATCATCTAATAAGTTATCCAACAGATCGCATTGACAAGTCGCAACTATTCTGCCATCATTTTGGCAAGCATCTTACCAATCTGTTTCATCTTCCCCATCTCCCTCCCACCTCTTCCTAATTCTCACCACACACCCCCACCCCTACCCCCTCCCATTCGAAAGGTGGGTGTAGTAATTAAATGTCACGCATGATCACGCGACGCATGTGGAAGCCGCACGTGGAACCCGCAACAGGTGCGCCGATCGCTAATTGTTAGTGACAGAGAAATGAGCGCTTGCTGGTGTGTACCCGTACCCTCGGAGGCGACCCCAGACGACTCATTCGTCATTCACAGTATCGAGCCGCCGCACCAGAACGTTCGGACTTGGGCCGTACCATTCAACCCTCGTACCGTCGTCCGTTCGTCCGGACGATGCTCGAACCCGTGGGTCGTCCCAGAACAAACAAATCTTTCAATTCTATAAATATTTACATAGCTCGGCATACACGTCGCGCTACACTGTCCCTGTCATCGGGCACGATCGTAATGGGCAAACCGCTCAACCGTGCGCGCTGCATCGCTGGTTGATGAATTTTGAGGATGAATGCTTGTGGTGGCGTTTGTGCGTACGCTACCGTACCGGAACCACGAGCGTGTTGGATTTAATTTTGAGACGGCAAACCAAAACAATGTTTGGGCCGTGTTGGTTGTGAGTTGATGCTGTACGCCCGTGTCTACATAATACAACACTTCTCCATCAACGTAACCGGCCCGGCCATTGCCGGCTTCTAATCAAATCTAGCCCTAACTTACAGGCTGCTTCCCTTTTGTGACGGTTGCAAGTGGTAAAGACCGTTGGCTTTTAGTGGCATGGGATGGGATGGATGTAAAATTTGCTTTCCTTCCCTAAACAATGATGAAAGACGCTCGCTTGGTACTGTAAACATAGCACAGCCGCTACCTTCTGTACCTTGTACCCAAAACACAAGCAAAACATAACCTCAACTGTCCCGAGCGATGAAACAAAAACAAACGATTCTGCCTTCAGCTCAATTTGCGCAACGCTGTTGCGCTCAGTTCGTGTTGCATGTGCAATTCTCCCGAATCGGTACCACCTCACAATGGGACCAACAACTAATAAAAACACACACAATTTGGCATACGCCCCTCCCCCTCCCTCCCATTGGGTGGATTAAGCGCCAACCATTGGCTCGATCGTCTTTATTTTGTTCGTTTGCTATCTTTAGCGGCACTGTTTGCGCTTGGCCCACTGAGCAATCGATTGCTTCATCCACCGCGATTACTTCGTATCGTGATATTAAAAATAGGCCCGCTACACCGCATTCGCCCAAGAAAACAACACCAAACACCGGGTGTGCCCATCAATAATTGGTCCAATCAACAGCTGTACGCTGATCGGGAGGACATCCTTCATCGGACGTGGAACCGACCACGACTTGCCGTCTATTTCTAACCCTACCCGTCCATTCACACCTACGCGCGCGCACGAAGGAGCAGCAAGCCGCGGTGGGAATACAATTTATGACAGACAAAATGTAACGCCAACATGGAACGCCTGAGAAAACCGGAGGTTTGCTTCGTTCCGTGGATCCGTTTCTTTTTCAACCGTGGTAGAGAAATCAAAAAACATTAAAGCTACTCGTTCAAAACATACGCGAAAGCAATCCCGACATTCTACGTCCCGTAGGTCGTACATTTTTTTATCGCTGGTCGGCAATTAGTGTCAGAGTGAGCGGGCAATTCAAACGCAAATGTGCGGCTTGGCGCACGGTGGAAAGGTGCTGGTCGCAAAGTCGCAGGGTCAAAACATGCGAAGATGGCGCCAGGCGTACATGCGAAATCGGCAATCTGTCAGCACGATTCCTCGCGCTCAGTTGTGATCTTGTCCTCATGCATGACACCCTTGTTGTTTGACCTGACATATAATTTACAATTATGATAGCGGTACTCACCTGCAAGGCAGTTGCATGCTCCTCAAATGCGATTCTGGTACTTTGAGCGTCACTCAAACATTCACCGTACTGGCCCCGTCCACGCTCCAACCGATCGTATTCCGCACGCATTGCACCACGCACTTCACTCAGCTCGCGATCGAACGCCAGCACACTGTGCTGCTTTTTCAGCTCACAGTTCTCCGACTCCGTCTGTGACTCGAAGTAGGTGCGCAAGTTCTCCAGCAGCGTGATGATCTTGTCCGTATCGAGCTCCCGTGCACCGGGCGGTTCCAGCGCTTTCACGCGCTCGATAATCTGCTCGCTCTGCTGTAGCAAACCACGGAAGTGTTCCATCGTAGCCTGCTTAAACTGTTCGTAGCCTTCTGCGATCGCTTCAACGCTGCCCGGATCAGTCACCACGTGCTTGGTACCGAAGTACTCCCGGATACTGTCACGGCACTGCATGATCGAGCGCAGAAAGTGTTCGGTCGCATCGGACAGCTCACCAAAGTCGGCTCCCAGCGAAAAGAGCTTCGTCTTGATAGAGTTCAGATTGTTCTTCACCGCCACGGTGTCCTGCTCGGTGCCGGCGTCACCCGCCAGCTCCAGCTGCGCGAGTGTGTCGAACCGCTGCGTCAGATCCGCCTCGGCAGCCTTAACGTCCTGCTGCAGCTGGGCCCGCTTCCGGCCGATGAACTCAATCAGATCGGACGGGTTGTCGAGCGCGGTGCTAAAGATTGGATACAGCTGCTCCTCCAGCTTCGACGCCACAGCCAATGTCTGTGAGGATGAGGCGCAGAACAAACGGCCATTAGGCAAGAACTCTCGCGCAGCCATCGGTGTGCAGTGACTTACCTCCATGTTGGCAGCCATGATTTGCTTCAGTGTTGTCTCCGTGCGTCGTCGGCTGTTCCAGCTTTCCCACTCATTACTGACGGCCAACTGACGATCGGCAAATTCGGCAAGTGTCCGCTCGACGCACTGCGCTGCGCGAGTTTTCTGCAAGTATGCGTCCCCGATCTGTGGCGTTACCGTACGGATACAGAAAGAGAGACGGAAACGACCGTTAGCTAGGCGCAAGTGTAATGGAGCGTGAGCAGGAAGGCGAAACTCGCGAACCACCCGAGCAGCCAGCGAATAACGATATTATATTCGCTTTCTCTCGCGCGCGTATAGACGTAGAGCTGACACCGTCGTTGGAAATAGTGCGGGTGGCGACCGGAATGATGGACCGCCGAGCAAATGGACGATAGTAAACACCGAATCGCTCGAAGAAGGAAATCGCGTCACCGTCACGAAACGAGCTCGAGTCGAAAATTTTCTGGAGCAAAGCATGGCGAGCAACAATGCAGCGAAAATAAGCAAATATATCCGCATGGAAGTATTCGCTTCAAGCAAATAATATGGCTGCCTGCAGATTCCATATATCTTGAGACATTAATTAAAAAAACAGCTATTTTTAATCGATAACTCTGCTACATTCTTATTGGACACGTACAGATCATTTAACACCTTTTCCTTGCGCGAATCGAATGCCAAAGTTCGTGCTAAATCTCGTACCCCTGCCAGCAGTAGAATTTGCGATTCTGCATACATGATACGAGATGCTAGATTCAGCGTGCACCACTGCCGAAACATGAAACTATCCCATCGACATCGTTCCAATGTCTAACCGATCGAATTACAAGCACAGGAGTGTAAGAACAAGCACAAAACGGCAAGCAAAGAAGCAAAAAAAAAACCACCACGGACATCAATTTTCTGAAGCTACCCCTTCTCCATCGCACTGCTCGTTCGTGTGTGCCCAATGAGAAGGAAAGCATTTAATTTATTTTTACTAACTACTCGGCTGTGATATTTTCCACGACTTTGCCCCGCGCTTTGGCTCATTATTCAACGGCAGTCATCCGTTAAAACCGCAAGACCACCATGACCGTTCAAACCGCACACACCGCACAAACACGCCCAAACACGCATTCACACTCGCCGACAGAAGCATACGCACACCCGCAAAGCAATGGCAAGAAAAACCGGCAACACCGTGCTTCTCCAAGCAATCAGGCACAAACGGCAAGCATGCTGAAAGTCGGCTGGCACTGTGCCAACAACTCCCGTTTTCCACCGCCCAAAATCGTTATTTAGTATCGTTTTGTCGTCATTATTTTCCCTGCTAGTATGACAGGTGTTTGTGACGATGTCCGCATGCAACCTACCTGCCGCAGCTGATCGAGACACTGTGCACCGAGCGGGCGCAAGCTTTCCAGCGTCTGGCGGATGTTGGCGATAGCGGCCAGGATGAGCGAATGGTCTGCCGGGTTGTCCTTGAACGTGGCGAACTGGATGGCGTGGGCATCGAACTGGTTGCGCAACGTTTCCGCTTCCTGGTGGAAGCGGATGTACAGCTTCAGCAGATCCACCCGCTCGTTGACGCAGTTCTTCAGCGCGATCCAATGCTGACGGATGAGATCGATCTTACGCTGCACGTCATCGCGCTGCTCGTCACCAAGATACTCCAGGCAGGGCGTCAATCGTACGAGCAAGTTATTAATAGCGTTGCCTTTGATCTGGAAAAGAATGAGGAAAGAGGCAAACGGTACGGGTGGATTAATGGACAGTTGTCAAGATTTCCAATATGCTGCTCTTCGCGAAAATTCTCAGAAAATTCATTTCATTCGTGTCCCCAAGAAAATCGCCATCTGTTGCATTATGATAGGTTTCGCCATCGCGCCGGTTTATAAGGACGGTTTTATCGGTTTCAAAGAATCTATAAATTGCCAACAAGCATCTGGACCGAGACACACGACGGTTTATGTATATTTTTTAAGGAAATCCCATTGCATTGTTTTCGATCTACTAAGAAAAGTCAAATTAAACATAACCTTTAATCGACTGCCAAGAGAGCAAGACAGTCACAATTTGATCTACTCTATTAATAATCAACATAGTTTCAACTATTCATTTTCATCTGGTCATTTGCGACTTGCATACAACTAGTACGTTGTGTTTGAGAAACGATCGTTAACGGAAGATATTCTTAAGCGTCGGAAAAATGGATAAAGTCATTAGTACAAATCTCCCTCACCCACCTCGAGATCGTTCAGGAACTGGTGATGAAGCAGTAGACAGGCTTTTGCTTCAGCCAAATTTTCACCCATCCAGTGGATAGCATCGCCACGTACAAGCCGTTCTTCGCGCGCTTCTTCGAGCCAAGCAAACAGTTGATTGTATCGCTCCAAGAACTCGTTCAGTGCTTGCGCCGTTCGAACATTTCGTTCGCTTTCTTCGTTACAGTAACGTTCAAAGTGAAGCTTCCGCTGCTCGATACGCTCGATCATGGATTGTACGCCGGCTACCTCCGGTTTGGTGCGTCCAACATCGTCCACAAGTGAGTATCCCATCTGCAATACTTCCCCGATCGTTTCCCGAATATCCTGCAACAATTTCTGATGTGCCGGAAGATCGTTTGGTGACGCCGGTCTCGCTGGTGCTCCGGCCACCTCCAGTTCCAGCTGATCCAGTCGCTTAAGAATCGCACCCGCACGGGTAAAGAAGTCGCGCGACTGTCCCAATAGGGACTCCCGGTGATCGATCTCCTCCAGATGTTCCGAGCAAGAGTTTAACACGGAGTACGCTTTGGCGCACGCTTCGTCACCAGCGAAACATCCACTCGTAAGCAACTCTTCGGTAGTTTTGGTGATCTTGAGCGACTTGTCACGAAGTAGTGCAGCTTCCGATTTCAGATTTTGGTACGTTTCCAGCAGATTGCGAGCCTGTTCCGCTGAGTCACCCAGTGTGAACGAGCTCAGCGTTTGACTGCGGACGCGTGTGAGACACTGCTCAATCTCTTCCAGCTGCTTCGCTAGAATGGCTAACGTGAGACACTGTTCTAGCTGCGTCTTGCGGGAGATCCACGCCTGTTCCAGCTGGTTTCGTCGGTTCGAGAGATCTTCTAGCCATGCTTCTACTTGTCCAATCGCTTGCACCGCGTCCAACTTGATGTGATTCGGCCTGGAATCAAGCGTCCCTATTTCGGCCAACACCCGCAACCGGTCCAACATCTGCTGGCCTGCCTTAAGTGTTGTCGCTACTGCACCTAGCATGTCACCGCGCAGATCGCGGAACGATTCCAGGAATTCCCGTACCGCGTCAATTTCGATCGGGATCATCGTATCGTTGCAGGCCACCTCTAGTGAGGACATTTTTCCGTACGCCTCGCCCAGCCGCTCGAAAAACGCCACATTCAATACGACGATCTCGCGACGTTCGGCCAGCATCTGCTTGATGTCGTGCCAGACGGCATTCAGCGAGGCGGCCATTTCTTCGATCAGTGTCGGGTTGGGTCTTTCGTTGGATGCAATCTTTTCCTGTATTTTTCGATAAAACTCTTCCAGCGGTGTAGGCATGTTCTAAAATAAAAGGAAGACAATCTCAATTAGCAATCGATCTAATCTTGATGGTTGCTCAATCAAGTCTATACCAACCTGTATCTGCCGTAACAATTCATCGTGTTGAGTCTGGAGCTTTAGTGCATCATCTAAACTGGGACCGAGAAATGTGAACTTTGGCAGCAGATCCGCCACCTTTATGTACAGTTTTTCTCCACTCTGTAAAGAGAACATCAAAAGAAAGAATAAGTAATGCTGTCTTTAAAATTCATTTTAATTAACCTGCCCATGACCATCAATGAAGTATCAGCGATTCCCACGTGAGACTAGCATTGCCTCGCCGTGCAATGGACAGGTTCTTCTTCCTCCGCAAAAAAAGAAAGAGGTTAATTAATGCACAACCAACTTTTGCATTCCAATTTCTTTACTTGAACGCGTCTTTGCTGCACAAAGGCAACAATTACGCAACTCACCCCAACACGCCAACGTCTAGCAACGTGAGTCTTTGACGCGCAAAAACGTACATTTGGGGGCCATTTTTGCGATGACATCGATCGGTACACCGTGTAATCCGAACCGGATTGGTCCTATCTTTACATGCATCTCCTTGACCGAACGGCGACAGGGGCCCAAGCGGATGCACCGTGGATAAGGTTGCTGGTTGCGCTTCCCAGTTGCCGACGTTTGACAGCGATTTGTTTGTCACCCGCAGCGCAGACCGTAGTGGCGACGGTACTGACACATGATCGCTCTCCGGTGAGATCGTATTGCGGCACATCTGATCGGAGCGCTGGGTACATCCGTTCGGTGGAAGGTGCATAAGCGAACCCGACCAAATCACCCTAAGGTGATGATATTTGCGTTTTTCTTCCGAAACATTAGGCCATTTTGGACAGTCGGAGAGGGTATACTGCTGCTACCGTGAATAGAACTCATAATCGTTCCCTACTAATTACTCACTCATTCCCAAGTTAGCGAACGGCGCAAAAGCATTAATTGGTCCGGTTTTGGCTTCTCCGACGACAGAGACCTTCACAAGCAGGGGACCGCTGACATTTCGCCGCCGATTTCGTCGTCATCGTCAGCTTCCTTTGCGCGTTGATAGTTTTTCGCTCACGAATGCAGGTCAGCACGCACGGGAAACGGACGGGATAATTTGTCTCTCGTCCCCCTTTATATCAATTTTGCAGTTCCATTTCACCGATTCGCACCGGTCGATTTCCCCGAGGTTGAGTCCGAGCCCTCGCAGACTTGTTGTTGACTTTTCGTTGCGGAACGTTGGTCACGCTCAATCAGAGCAAAAGCCTGACGCTTCACCAACGACGGCCAATAATTTGACACAAATGTTTCTATGCTAGTGCTATTGTTGTTTTTATTTAATACATGCCCGATGCACGGGGGACATGCTGGCCGAGAAGAAAGTGTGTCTGAGATGTGAAAGCCTACCCGAACGGTTAAGCGTTTTCTCCAGCCTTGGAGGTTACGATCTCGTAAAACATGTTGTCGCCACTGACGTCGTCATGCATGGTTTCAGGGTTCCGAAAAACTTCCCCCAAGAAAAAGAGGCAAAGACCGAGCTACCTTAACTAATGCCAGATGGATTGGCATCCCCGTGGAGTCGTCGATGTTTCCTAAACAAGTGGAGCAGATTCCGCTGTCCGCTTCGGTAACTCCGACCTCTGCAACATCAACAACAGATCACACACTGTTCTACGGTCACAGCAAAAGCATATGTTTATAATTATCTGTCTTCAGCATGTCCCGCCCACACGCAGTGACTGTTCATTCACAAAGAGAAGAAAGATCAGTTAGCCTTAGAACTCGCCTCGATCATTCTTCTTTTGTTGCTTGCTTTATCGATTCTTTCACACCACTTTCTTTCTAAACACATTCAGCATCTTCTGCTGGAAGGGTTTTAAGAAAAAGGGGATTCGTAAACGTAAACGTAAATGCATATTGATGAAAGATATCAATGCAATAGCCGGTGAAACGTCAAAATTGAAAGTCTTTGTTTCACTTTCTCTAAACCACCATCGTGGAGCGCTTCTTCAAAAGTCGCTACCAGGCCATCCACCACCCAGGTCGAGCCAATCAATCTCGACGATCGAAAGACAAAATAAATTCCCAGCCATACCTTAGCGCTACGAATGTTATGCAAACCACGTCCGGCGCTCCCCAGGCTCGTCGGGTTCTGTTTTCATTCAGCTCGAACGGTATTTCTTCGGTAACTCACAAACAGCCCATTCGATGCACGATTAAACGGGCACCGCCGATGGGTTTCGAACCACCGACTGTGCCCACGGTCACGGTTGATCCCGCTATCCAAATGGAGGAACCACCACCAGGCCAGTTTGCGGCAGTTGATAAGGTGTAATGGGGCATTACAAGATGTTTACTTCATGCCTTTTTTGTTGTTTCTGCTGTTGCTTGTTTCTCGCTTCCAATAAGCAATTCCCGCATTTCTCCGACCACCTTCCGCGAAATGTCTTTGCTTTGGTTTGCCTCGCATCGGTCGAACCCGTTGGCTACAAAATATGTTTCCAGAGCGCCGACCTTAAAAAACAAAACAAACATACACACACACACACACACAATCTAAACGAGAAAAAGTGAGTCTAAATTGCGCAATTACAAGTACCGGGTGCTGTGGAGCATTGGTGGTTTGGAGCTGTAGATTATCGGTGAAGTTTAATAATTGAAACATCTCGTTAACGAATCAATTTACTAGTATTTGAGATCTCTTCCCATTGACTTTAGTTCCGGTGAGTTTTTATTTATTTGTGTTTGAAAGGAAATTAAAATTCCATAAAGCACGTCCAGCTTTTACCTCCCCAAGAGAACGTTGAGTTTTCGCCAATCAACTCAATCGAGAGCTAAATGCCAACATTCATAGCACCATATAGGACATGAGCTCGCTATAAAAAAAACTGGATCTATAAACACGACTCCATACTCTGGCCATATCACAGTCATCCCGCAAAAGAGTCATGCAAATTTATCTGACATCTTGCGCCACTCTCCATTCCACTAGCATCTTTCACCCCTTGTCACACACCAAACTCCCATTCGCCAATTCTTTATGTCCTTCATGGCGAAATGGAATGGATCGCATGGAAATATTTATTGCCCCGATTACATTTCCGATAGGGATTAATGGGATAATTACAGGCTACGGAGTAATGGAAAACCGGAAAGCTATCTGGAGCGAAGACCCAGCGACTTACCGCTTTTCGTACCCAATTTAACTGACTTTAGCTTTGCCCTCAGGAGAGGAGCAATCCCATCACACTGTGGGCAACGCCGTTGAAAAGGTCTGTGAAACATCTCACGGATCAAATGCCGAGCAATTCTTGGCCTTTTGTGATCCTTGAAATTCTACAAAACAAAAGCAACCAAGCAAGCAAGCAGTTCAGATTTGTAGAACATTACCGCAAAAGAATCTCTAAAGTCACGCCAAGAATTCTGGCTCCTTGCTCGTGCCGGTCTCGCGAGTCAAACGCCACCAAGACATCCGACTACATCCCAACGTGCCCTGATGTACACCGATTTTCCCCAATTACCGTTAAAACATGCTTCCAAGTTGTTGCGCGTACGGCACAACTCAACTCACACCAACCGGTTCACATCCGATCGGTGCAGATGAATTAAAATTAGATCCACCGTCCGGAGACACAGCCGGGACGTGGTCGGGGGTTTGGATCCGAGCGACTCACGAGATCGCTCGGGCTGCGGTAATCTACCCATGCGGGACGTCATTCTTATGCTAAGCGCGAATACATCTGAACGATTCATTGGATCACGCACGATCGAGAACGCAGCGGGAGAAAGTGTAGAGTTACTGATCGCACCGGTGGCACACTGAGCTGGGGTAGGTAACGCGAAGAATGAAGGTTATTTTTACGCCCGTACCCTCACGGTATGGTTCGCGTTTTTTTCAACCCGGTATTCGGTAGGGATGATGATGAAAAATTACGTACACGAAAAGGTGCTGGGTGAAGAAAAAGGTTGAAGCAATTTTCCAGCATTGGAAATGGAATTCTAGTGGTGGTAGCGTTTTCACCATCCCAACTACTGGCAGAGACTTTCTCACATGAGTAACACAGCACAGTTAGTTTGTGTCGGTAAATGGCGTGATCTCAGTGAGGATTGCCTCTTAATAGGGCAAGGTCGTATTACTGATCGCGACACACCGACAGCCAACCGATTGCAATCTACACGGTTCGGTGTAGAATCGCATTTTCCCATCGACGTTCGACGCAAAGGTGATGTAATTCGCCACGATAACGTCATCGAGTTGGAAATAAGCAAAGCGGTGTGATAGTTTCCAAGAAAGGCGTTGACTTTATAGTGACGTGCTGCTAAAGGAAAACGACCAACACAAACTAGAGGCTGATTAAAAAGCAACATTAAGCTATCACTCCAAGTGAATAGCGACCATAAAAACCGGTGCCGGGAAAGTGCTTTGAATCGATTATGATTTATAGGCGCCGAACCTGTCGTGCCCAACGTCCAACATCGCCCAAAGCGACTTCGCTCGAACCCATCTTTAAGCTCCCGAACCATGCACGTACTGCAAGGAAAGGTTGATGATTCGTTCGTGGTTCGCAGTTACGCTAAATCCATCATGTTCTCTCACCTCGGTCCTGTGTGTTTCTCGCCATTGCCACAACCCATAACATGAAGCCATTGCCAAACGGGCGGCTTTTTTCTGTCCGTCAACAGCTGCACACAGTTTTTTGTTTGTTGCCACCATTCGCGAGGCAAGCTGTTGGGCATGAGCATTAAAAGTAGAAAGCATCGCGCCGCTGGTGCCCCTTTGGCACATGTTTTTCGCTTACAGGCTTGAAGAAAACAAACGCAACCGGGGAACGCCGAGCGGAAGAAGCGTTGTTTTTATGCTAAAATTGTGAAATGGGAAGGTTTAGAGGGAAGTTTGATCGTTCGGCGTAGCACGAATCCCATATGGCTTTTTTGAGGAAGAGACAGTGACCGTATGGTAGCAATGTCCCATAATTTCAAGCAATTCTCAAACCTACAAAGCGCTCATAATTCATAATGAACACTTCCACTTCACGCCAACCGTATCCCAGCCCCTGCATTGTGCATTGCCCTTTACTACATGCAAACATTCCGAACAATTCACCCATTCCGAATCTGCTTCCGATCAGCAGCCACGACTACAGCCGCCAGCGCGCTCGCTTCTGTGTGTGTGTGTACGCGCATAACCCGACGGAAAAGTGAAGATTAATTTTAGAAACATTGCAACATTTGCACGAAGGAAGCGTGTAACCCCAAAACGGCCCCCATGACGTCATTTGCGAGAGGGTACGGTGGTCAAAGAAATGTCTTGGAGCTGCACACACGCCGTACAACGGCAATGAATTTTATGGAGCACTCTACAAAGGCGATTTGTTGATTGGAACCACCACCCACCAGAAAGCCTCATTCTAGTTGGGGAGTTTATTTCTTTCTTAGCCGGCATAAATGCACGAGGTCACTGTTGCTGAGGAATTGGGACAGTTGCCCTAGGTGCTTTGCTGTGCTGTGGCACTTTGCATATGGCTCGTGACTTGCGAAACATCTTACCAACACGCACACATACAATGATTTCTGACCCACACACACACATACACTCACAGATGCACATCAACCACCCCCAAAGCCAGCTGGAAGCCTAAGAGCCGCTGAGGCAGTGAGGCAGACATGAGATTGCTTACCCAAATATGGCCAACGGACGGATGGATGGAGACAAAACGAGTCTGTTTACCGAAAACCACGACCTCGGACGTTGATACACTTGGCTTTGCCACGGTACGGTACGGATGAGTGTGTGGTGGGAGAAGTTGTTGCTCTCTTCCCAAGATCAGGTATCATGTCAAGGTGTCAAGACTGGAACCAACACCACCGGTAAACGCACAACTCACACCAACAAGGGACGGCCCGAGAGCGCGCACGTGAGCAAGAGTGAAAGGGTTCGAGAACAGGTTCGAACCGATAACGACCTTTGTTTACAAACACACTTCTGGCAGCTGAGCCGCATCGGCCCACAGTGTGCGGATTACGTCCGACGGACAGTTCAAATGTCACATCCCGCATTAGACGCCACCATCTGCTGTGTGTACGCGTAGCCGTTTTGGGACAACTTGCTTCGTTAGCTCGGTGTTTGATCAGTCTCTAGCTTCTTCGCTGCAGAAAACTCTTCACTGCTTACTGACCTTCATCCTTTCCTCGTAACGCGCGCAGCAAGTTTTGATTAATGGACAGCTTCAAACAAAACGACATCGCAGAGCAACGATTTAACGCTTTCTCGCACGATCGATCGGATGCAGTAAACGTACTGCCATTTCCATATACCCACGACATGCGACATGCAAATGTTCAGAGAAATGCTTTCCCCGTCCAGTGATCAATTTTTGCCTTTTACAATTTTAGTGTTAGGTAGCACCAAGAACTAATGTTACTCCGATGGTAGTAAGAGGACCCTCTGTTTGCTGCCTCATGGAGACAATCCAGTGTCATGTAGGGTAGGGTACGTCGGGTGACTAACACGAACACTCCACGATTTAACGAGATGCCATCCTCCAGACGAAATGGCCGTACGTACTCTACCCTATGGGTGAGATGGTCAATGGAACGCGGGTGGTGTGAATTAATGTGTGTGCGCAATTCATGCGCAAGACACGACCGAGTGCAAATGAACCCTTATGTTATTCGCCTTTTTTTTGTTCACCTTTTTCGCTCGTACATGTGACGGTGTTATGTTTTGCGCTAGCTGGTTTACCGAGCGAGCATTATTTATGAGCTACACGCATTGTGGTGTCTTGCCTGTCGATTATTTATACTCGCCTGGATAGGATTTGTATGTGCGCTGCGCAATAAGGGGCGCTCGTACGGCCGGAACAGCGAAATGGTGTACTTACTGCCAAGCGTTTATATTTATGAGTTGAGCGCTCCGCCTGACAAGCATCCTGTCCACCGCCTGCTGTACGCGGTGCTGTCGCTTATTAAATTTTACTCTCGTAGAGAAGCGTAAATTGACATTCTATTAGCATCGGGATGATAACCAACTTCATTGTAGTGTTTGCGTTGCTTCTTTAGCAGAAGAAAAAGAAACCCATTTTTCCGCACGATACATTTAAACTTCAAACCACAACGATTGCTCAACGATTGACCTATTCACCAGGCTAAGCAAGCGAGCAAGCAAGCAAGCTTAAAATAACAAACACCGATCGATGATCAATTACGCCCGCAGATCGTACCGTAACGCATCATTTCGATCGCGCTTCGAAAGAGAGCGAACCAGAAAAGAAGTGAAACAAATCCACATGGCCACTTGTTCCTTCTGCGTTGCAACAGCTCCATTCAAACGAGCACCAGAAGTCGAATGCTGGATCACTCCCGCAACGAGACGAAATTCGGCCTCCAAATCGCAATTGGTTCACCAGTTGCCCGAAACCGTTGCCCAACGTCTGGCACGTTGCCCCTGCCAAACTCCAGAAACGGTACATTCTCGCAGTCATAATTATAAGCAGTAGTCCCGAGAGCATCAGCTAGTGATTGAGCACAACCCCTGCTTTTCCCTGTTGAGCTGCTGCCCGGAAAACTATTGGAGCACAAACGCACTCCGTTACGGGTATTGGCGCTGCCCGATCAGCCGCCGTCGTCGTCGTGATCGGGAATTTGGAACATGCTCAGCGGAAAATCGGCTCGGAACTGCCGAATTTCTTCCCCACTGGCCTCAAAAACTATCCAGAATGCATGGAAATTTTCTTCCGAAAAGAGGTTTTAAGCTGTCGGGTAGCGTGATGAATGTACATCGGTAATCGCTCAACTGTCCGCCGAACGTTTGCCTTTAGTTTGGACCAATTTACGAACAATTTTCTTCTTTTTCTCGAACGGTGCTGGTTTGCACCGGTGCTGGTGCTGTCGTTGGGCGTTTTAACTGACACATATCTTGCCCCGGCGCAACACTGTCAAATTGAATTTGTTTTTGTTTAGTTCCGTCTACAGACCAGCACAAAATAAACACATTTAGTGCGCCCATTGCTGGTCACGCTGATGTCCGAATCGAATTCTAACCTGTACTGCTGTGGGTAGTTGCGGTACGATTTCGTTGCGGTTTGAGATGGGAAAGTCTCGCAACTTCCCAATATCCCAGCCGGCTACCCAGAATACGATGTCACGATTGGCCAGATTTTACTGTTCTTTTACTTCCGAATTTCACAGCAAACGAGGACAGATAACTTTATTACCACCGACGCCACGGGTGGACATGTTTATTTTACAAACTTCTCCACAATGCAACTCGGTACAATTTATTGTTCAATAAAGCAACATTTCTGCAACATGTTGCTTGTCTTGTGGTTCGCCTTTGCTGACCACTGGAAACTGGGAAATTTAATGCGCGACCGGCGACGGAACAATTCCCCAACTGTTTTTTCCAACGCACGCACGAGCTGCGTGTCACGTCTTGTAGGCTGTACGGGATGTTCAAACGATTTTATTTTAGGAAAAATGGATGGAAAACTGCCCCCAATACACCACCGCGGTGACATCAGCATCGACCGGACCGTTGGGTGGAAAAATAGCACGATCCTCTTGAGATCGGTTTGCTTTGGGTGTGTTTTCGGGTCGGCTGGACAGAACCGACCCCGAGGTGTTTGTTCAACGTTTCTTTGAAGCCGTTGCAGGAACACGCATTGTTCTTTTATTTGATTTTTTTTTTATTCCTTCCAGTGCCTCTCAAAGTACCGTACCGGAAAAAATTGCAACCATTTGAAGCGCGTTAACGAAGAACAGACTCAATGCTGGTGCTCCGTTAAACCGCCAGCTTGATAAAGCAATTTGCAAATTTCCCCAACAAATCATCTCCACCATCATCATTACCATCGCCGAAAATCCGGTGGAAAACGATCGGAAACCAGTTATACGCACACACACACATTTTCACTGCTGCCTGTTGGTTCTATCTTCGTTCTTCCACACAAATGTATTCACCCTGCCGTACGATATTCGCTCTCCCAAAGAGCGAAACCTTCGCACCACAGCAGCTAAATAGCCAAGCCATTTGGCCAACGCAAGAAAATTAGCAAAACATTTGCATCACCACATGCACGCACTACGGCTTCCCGATGTTTGAAAATGGAAAACTGAGGATTGATCGTGTGGATTGCAGCTCCAGAGGCATAGCCGGGACCGCAAAGAGAAGCATGCAAAAATCTTCTGCCATTAATAACAAATAATACCGGCAAAGCTAAACATTGCTCGAGGCTGCCTACATTGTTTACGCATCCTTGACTGCCTACGCAGTCTTTACACGACCTCAGACCAATCCAACAGTCGCAAGAAATGTCGAAGAAATGGTGAAATTTATCGTCACACATCTGGGCGACAATCCTCTTTCGCTACCAGCACACATTGGCCATCCGTTGTCGATGCATTTGGAATGTGTGATCGTGGCCATAAACTAGGGACCATCTGTTGTAAATTGTTCACCACAAATATAAATTCAACAAATAACGCATTCTTTTCGGTGTATCATCACGCACAATAAAAAAAAACTCAAACGGCCAGATTCAATTGGATGGCATCTAATTTAAGTTCGCAATTAGTTTGCTTTCTCAAGCAGAAACGTGACAATAGAGCACCGTAATTGATCGGGAGTTGCTGATTCAATTAATTTAAAACAATAATCCACTATCTAGCAACGAAAATGGAGGAAACCTTTTGAAGCAGAACGCTGCACCATTTGAGCGGGAAACTCAACTTCCAGTACGAGACGACTGTGATTTTTGGAACATAATCTTCCAATTTATCTTCTCCTTTCAATATGCATATATTTACTGTATACCATTTACATTAAGAAATATGTATCATCCAAAAATGGGAAAATGTTTTAACAGCAGTTTTGTGCCATGTTTTGTGGCGTTAAAGAGAAATTTAAACTACTCATTCGTGGGCGTTAGGAGATAACACTTATCCTCATCATTAATGTACAGGTACCAATTTTGATGTCATTTTTTATCCTCCACAGTTTTCATACCTCGAGGAGTTCCCATCCTTCACAGGTAATTTCTTTTACGTACCAGAGTAATCTCTTTTGCAAACTACTATTAACGATTTCTATTTGATAACTCCTCACCGTAATGCGTATTTGCATCAAACATTTGCCTCACGGTTTTGTTTTTTTGTTTTTCTACCTCACAATAATCCCTTTCTCATCCCTTTCTCTTTGCCCTGCTGACTGCTGACGTCAAGACGGTACCTCAAACGGAAGTCGCGGTTCGAATCGCTTATGACCTGATTTTTGCATCCGAAAATCTGAACCACCGTGCGATAATTCCAGACCCTGCGAATGCGAAGCTGCACTGCAGTTGATCATTCCGCTTCACTATCGCTCGACGCACCAACGAAACGAAATCGGCGCAACAAACTCTTATTACCACCCGAGAGCAGGGCGATCTTATGGCGAATGGGGCAACATTGTTTACATTCTCTTTCCCCTATCGATCTCGGTCTCTTCGCCGCTCGCATAGGCCGCCTTTAAGGGTGGTTTTATGTGGATAAGTAAAATGAACCACGAATCGAACCATTCCCGACCGACCCATGCCCAACATTTGCCCAACACCAGACAGACAACATGGCCATAAATTATGCCCTGCGCTGCGATCGCTTCGAGGGAGGATGCAACAATTTCGTTCGCGAATCTTTCGCTGTATCTGTTCCGTGTTTCGCTTTTTATGTCTGGTTTTGCTTTGTGAGGCTTCTAGAGGGGAAATTGTAGAAGAAGATCAAGTAGCCGGGAAGGTTATGCTTTCACAAAAACCCGAAAAAATGAACTTTATTTCATGGCATCCCTAGTCTGCTGGTGGGAATTTGTTTTGGAACCATCCTAACCTCAAACCGGTGCGTTCTCGGTATGTGGTGTTTTGGCAAACCACACTCTCAACAAGATCTTCTCCTTTACAAAAGGGCTTCTACATATGCGAACGTGGAGAACACGAATGGCCAACCTCAGGCAACATTATCACAAACTCCCTCCGTAGAACTCATCTTTTCCCTTTTTTTGCAGGGCACTCCACACAAACCTCACGCTCTCCTTTCGCTAAACTTAAAAATAATAATACCACATGAAAAACCGGCTTCTAGATGTCCATACCCGCGGAAACATCACACACACAGCTCCAGAGATTCGGATTGGTTCCGACTCGGGATCGTGTGTGTTTGTGTATGCATATTCGCGATTAAGCAAGACACAAAACAGTGCCCTGCCCATTCCAGGGAACGAGTTCTTTCCCTAGTGCCGCTGGGCTTTTAAGCGATTAATGGAGTGTTCATGTTAACTTCCGAGGTACGGATAGGTGACCTGTACGATCGTAAGGGGTGTTATAAACGAACCTGTTAAGCTTGCAGTTCCGATCCAATCCATCCGCGACCAGCGTGCTTGCGTGAAGAAGTTTTCTAATGAAAACATCACACTCCCAACTATGTCTAAATGGGCACACTTTAGCAGTCATTAGACAGGACTTCATAAACGAACAAATTAACCAGTCCGGCATAAAACTTTTCCTTTGATTGCATCGTAAAATTATAATTTATCGAACCGAAGTCTTCTACCGGAGCTTGTGTGCAGATCGTTTCTAATTAGACGAAAGTAGCTCAATGCACCGGTTTGCTGGTGTACACCGCATCCCCATTCGAGAGCATAAGACTTCGACCCCTTTCGGTGGTAGAATTCAGTTCCACCAGGTCGAGCATAAGCCGGTGAGACCAGGGCACCAAGACTTATCATAAAACTTGACTGTAGCAGGCATTTCCGGTGCAATTCATCTTTCCAATCGTCGTACTTCTTACAATCGGGTGCAGCGTTCCAATTTAAGCTTCTCATTTTTTACAAATAAAACCACTAAAACCTCGCGCGGAGGAGATTCCCCTGCAGTCTCTGTGTCTTTCTGAAGCAAAAATCAAAACCAGAGCACATACCGAGGTGATAAAATTAAATAAAAAAAACATTCTTGCTCTAATTTTAATGGTGGTGCTTATTTTGTTTTACGAGCGAAGCATCGCCTAATTGTGCTCTTTCTAGAAACGGTACCAACAGATCATGTGGTGCGTTTTATGGCTGATGAAACCTTTTCACAGTGCGATGGTTGATTTAATATCGAAAAAAGGTATGATCATATGATCAGCAGGGGGATATACATTATGAGATTTTGTTCTCCCCTTTTTTTTTAGTATCTCATCCATCGTTTCCATTTGTGATGTCCACTACATCTGAACCTCCAGTGCATTGGATCATCATTGATTTTAGACGCCGGCGCCGACGGTTTTACACCCAACACCCAGCTCTAGTTTCATTTATTCGGACCTTAAGTTGGAGCGCGTTCCAAGTTGCAATTAAAACGTCCGCTTGAAGCAACAACCCGACGCATTAGTATGCAACACACTAGTGACATCCTTCCAGTGTAGCGAAGAAGTTTGTTCGCATACGCACGGCTTAATAACTCGTTCACAACCGGTCGCGTCATCCGCGCTTCCAAGAATGTGGGACAGAACGGGCGTGCGATTAATCGCCCGCCCAGAATGCGTGACGAATTTCACAGGCAGCACGGGGTGCTACCGCTACCGTACAAAATTCATGTACGATTATTGGACAAATATGTTGAAGTCAGTGCAAACAATGTGACATACATCACGCAACACATTTGTTTGTCCGTCTACAAGCGAAACATTTATTTGAATTGAATCAAGTCATTAAATTGAATTATTATTTATTGTGTGAAGAGATAAAGGTCTGACACTGCTGAATTTTATTTTTTTAATTTTGTGGGAATATTGTTTCTTGGAGAAAGCGATGACAGGAATATGGGATGACAACATAAGCTTTTGGACTAAGCGAATTGCTTGCATACCCACACAGCCCATGCGTTCGGTAGTCATTGGCGAACATAAATTCTTAAATATGTCCTAAGATCTCTTTGTGCGCTGATTGGGAGTGCACGTTTAAAGGATATTATAAGTCATTAGCACTTCGTAAACCGAGCCCAGATATGTGTGCGAAATATTCAAACGTTTATTCAAAACGAGAACCTCCTGGATCTCGTAATATCAAAATTAAGTCGTCTTTGATTTATTAAACTTTTAACTGTTCAGATATTACCTCCAAGTCCTAAGCAATCGAAATTAGCAATAAATCTTAAATGCAGTCTTCATTCGCTTGCTAAGATATATTTGTACTTTCGGTATATTAACATGCACAACATCATCCCTTTGAACACCAGAGAAAACTTAAATCGTCTGTCAAATCCGGTCATTTCATCCGGCCGCCTTTAGTCCAAACGTCACATCAAACACACCAAACGTGATTGGAATCGAAATCCCCCACAAACAAACCAGTTGACGACCTTGAAGGATAGTTCAGTTAGCACACCGGGTGTGTGTGTATTTGTGTTTGTAAAGAACTGATAGGTGGTTGTTTCCCTATACAATGTCTGACAGAGTCAGCCACAGCAAATCCCGATCGTTGCATGATGAGAAAGCATTACACTTTTCCTACATCACACGGTACAGTGCGTACGCATGGATGCGAATCCAGTTGCGAAAAGCGCACACGAAAGAACACACAAACCAATTATCAGCGAAAGAATTAATAAATAAGAGCTTCGCCAATCTTCTCATAGATCACTAATTGATTGTACCTTTGGTATAACGTATCAAGATCTCCAATGTGGAAAGCGCTTCGGAAATCCGATGAAGGCATCGGGCATGTTCTGCATGCCAATGTGAGCCCTGTGCGGCACGCGATGCATCCGAGTTTGTGATTCTTTATTCTAGTACATTTTCTCATTCCGATCCATAATAACTGTATGCTAGCTCAACCATGTCCGCAGGTGTAGCTTGCTTAGGGTAATTCGCTAGATTCAATCCGCCGCTCCAGCAGGAAAAGGCAGGTAAAGCAACACAGCGAATGATTGATGGTGCTATCCGCTGTGATCTTCGATCTTATGCTCGCGTACACTGCCCGCGTTCTGAATTTTTTCTCCCAATCCAACCAGCTACGGTGTTCTGACCCGGGTTAGAGTTCCCCACAAGCAAAACTTACCTTTAGAATCGCCACAACCAACTGCAGTGGACCACCCTGGAGCACAATGGTGCTGATGGTGGTAGCGATCGTTGCACTCGCTCCAGATGATCCTGCTGCTGCTGCAGAGGCCGTATGCTGAGGTGAAGTCATCGGTCCGAGCGTTTGAGCGAAATCTTCGTTCAGCTGTCGCTGGAGCTCGTCGAGCGAGGTGAGCTTCCCGTCTGGCGTCTGCTCCATAGCTGATTATCTGCTCCAATCAGGCGTCGAAATGCGAGACTACGCTGATGACTACAGTCTCCAAAAAATTCAACACCAAATCAAAACTTTCGCTTTCGTTTGCTAATTCGCGTTTTCGTTTCTTTCACACACCAGAGTAATACTAAAATTCTCGCTCGAGAAGTGATACGCACTCACATCGCACCCACTTTAAGCATGCATACACTGTCACGAATACGGTTGGTGTAGTGTGTAGGAAGAGGCTTACTAAAATCTAACCTTATCGGTCGGTTTCGGAAATTAAAATTAATCAAATGCAACTCTGCAAGAAAGCAAAATATTAATAAAATATAACACTATGAGATTACAGCACTGGCAACATCGTACGGGTCACAAGAAGAGGCACGGATTCGTTTCGCTTTTACTAATTTTCGCTCCACACAACTAAGTTAAAGCACGCACGAACATTCGGTTGGTGACATGGTTGCGCACGCGCATGTTAACGATCCGTCAGATCGCACCTAGGGACGGCGGAACATCCCGGGCGTCTTTTTTTTTTGTTTTTTCATCGGAACACATTTGCGTTGAGTTGAAAATTGAGAAAACTAATCTTCTTTCCAATCCCGGTGTGTATGTGTGTATGTTTAGAGCTTCTTTTCTTTCAAGAATAACCGGCTGAGAGTTGTCGACGACGCCACAAGGCGCTTCCACATTTCATTCACACTGGTCTTCCGTCTTCGAGCTGTACGTAACTCTTCGATTTACTATAACAAGCGTTTAGCGCTGGCGCTGTACGCTTGGCAGTAAAGATAACCAGCATGTGTGGTCGATTTTGGAAATTATTGAACAAGATTCTTTCAACGCTAATCCATCCAGCGTCCAGCTTGGTCAACGGAACCACCGCACGTACTTGTCATCGCTCACCGTTCAAAATACACGCACGCACACATACACACAGTCGGGAATAAAAATCACTCTTATGCACAATGCTGGATAATATCAACGATTCCCGGCAATTCATCTTTTCCACATCACTCTGGACGCGCACAGCCCTAGAACATCACTTTCACTCGTCCGTGCTGGGATCCACAACCCGGCGCACCTTTACCTGTAGTGGCTGTATGCTGGGTTTTAGCTTTAACTTCTTCCGTGGCGTTCAGGGCGATCCACACTAGTCGATTGCATCCGAGAGACTGTGTATCCACCTTGTGTTGCTTCGACCGGAGAGCAGCGCTTGGAAGGAGTTGTTGCGTACGATCATCCAACGCGTTTTTCTCTCTCTCTCCCTTTTCGTTTATCTCTCGCTTCCACACATTTTTCTTTCGCGCCACATTGCCAGCATGGCTCTCCCGACTGTATGGGTCGAGATGATGCTCTCGCGTGCGAAGTGTTTGAGATTGAAGAAAAAACAACATTCTGGTGGTCAGTTGTGTTTTTTCTTCCCTTTTCTTGTTTTGATTTGAATTTTTTTCTTAATTCAAGCTGCTGTGCAAAACGGATGGAAAAGATTAAATAATCGAGCAGATTACAAACGCAACGCATCACGATTATCTCTTTTTTATCAACGAAATTAAACGGACACATCAGTTTGAGTGCAAATCTGTCCAGCACAAACTGCTTGCGATTCTATAAAAAATATTTACTCTTGTTTGGTGCTGATTCATATGGATTTGAGAACAATGACGATTTAAAACATGTTTAATTTCATTATTAACAGATAACTGAGCATGTAGGTATGCTATATAAAGAAATAAAAAAGTACAATCACTATGACCTCCCATTGTGATGTGGGTTGATTCTAAATTTCACATTCTCTCTCAACATTGCATACTTTTAGGCGTTTTCAGAAAATGCTTTCTGCATTGCAGTCTCACAGGCGCAATGTTTGAACGGGCTGTATGCAAAGGAATTTAAATTAGTTTAACGTTTTCAAATTCATAATCAAGGTTACACGTAAAAACAGAAAACAAAGCATACAAAGCAAAATACACTCTTTGTCAACACGAACTTTCTCATGCGGGACAACACTTGTTTATTTCACGGCCAAAAAAAACAACAAATCAACATGCTTAACAGAACCAAACATTCTAACTATGACAATGCAACTCTAGCTTATTTTAATTAAACGCTCGAATGCCACATGCCATCATGCAAGCTTATTACCTTTAATGCCACAGGCAACGATTGCTACCTTTAGCTTCATAACACTACTGCGCACAAATTCGTTCAGTAAAACCTATCAATCTAACTAATTCTTGGTTCTCTCTGGCAAGCTACAGCTGCTGCAATGCCGGCAAGCTATGGAATGGCTTTGAACATCGAACACTAACGATCGGTTTCCTTCTTCAGAGACAACTCTTCACCGTATGCTTGGTGATGATGTTCTGATAGTAGTACGTTAACCCGGAGATGTCCGTAGGACCCTTTACCGGCTCGAAACGGGTGGCATCCTCTACATCCAGCTTAACGCTACTGGTACTCACGTTACCGCTATCCTCGCTGGTCGGAGTCACCTGCGTGCTCTGGAGCTCCTTTCCCACAATATCCACGGCACTAACCGATGCCAACAGGTTGTTGTTACGGATATCATTTTCGATCTGCTCCAGCTCCTCCGGTGTCAGTGAAAGGGCGAGATTTTCCCGCCGGTTGATCGAGTTTAGAGCGGAACTGGAGGCCGAGCTGGTTACAATCGGACTAGTCTGCGAACGCACCGTTGGTACCGTATCGTCCGAGTCTGGATGTGAGTCAACACTGGCCGAACCGTGTGAGATGCCCGCGGTTGGAAAACTGTGCTCCGACTCATCGAACGATAGGTTCGCACTCGAAGTAATCACCACACCGGACAGCAGCTTGATCGACGGGAATGCTTCCGGGTCTGGATCTTCCGCTGAGTCGTTTTCCAACGAGCTTTGACGATCAATCGACTCTACGCCCCACCACGGTGAGGCACGACACTCCGAAGCGGTATGGTACGATGAGGACCTTGACTGTGGCGTACAGATACAATCCGAAGCCGTCACAAACGATCCATCATCGGTTGACTTCACACTCGAGCTCCAATCCTGCATGTAACAAACGGAAAGGAGAAAAAACAACACACGTGTAAATCTTCTGATGGATCTTACAGACATAACCATCACACTCACATCACTTTGATTTGCACTATCGTTCCGTTTGCTGCCCACTTCCGGTGCATCGCCACTGGTAAGTTCTTCCACCTCGTCGTCAAACCCACCCTGCACATCGCTTAGCACACTGTCCAGCGCTTCCGCCACTTGGGCTACTTCCGCTAGTCGGGTCGAGATCGCTTCACACGCCATTATGTTATCACTTTCGGTAATGATGTTCTCCGGACTGGCCATCCTGATGGAAAGACAATTGAGCAACTGCGTTAGGCTAATTTCTGTCTAAATATACACGACAAATTGCCCGGCTAGCTAACTTGCTTGGACTCTAACTACAGCGGTATACGGTCTTAACGAATGAAACAAGATCGGTGATAGCGAGACGAACGACAACTGAGCAACGACATCCAAAACACCGGTGCCGGTGCTCACCGGTAAGATGCTGGGTTACATAAAGTTTGAACCATGGGAGGATTTAAACACGAAATTGGCTAAAATTACTTCACCGCATGACTTCTAGGGAAGAACGTAACAAGTAATGTTTCTTGTGTCACAATAATTTCAAACTCTAGTGCTACTTTGCTGACTTCTTCCTTGTTGGAATGAGCAGACTGTATTCGTTCCTTCGTCTAAACTATTCTACCTATCTCCGTTAAGTAAATGTTTCAGCCGCCATTCCCATATGTACAATCCCTCTGTCTCAGCTCATTAGCTCTCAGGCGCACTGTTCCGTCCCAGGAAAGATGCGACGTTTTATTAATAAATCACCGTCGCGCTTGCACTATACTTACGCGTCGAGCCGGTCGTCCAGGAGAAATGGTTCCCTCAGACGCGTCTTGAGCAGACGGCCGAGTCGTACCATCCGACCCACCTCGAGCAGCAGACGCTCGCGTGTGGCAAGATACTTGCGCAGCCGTACCCGGCGCCTACCCTGCTCACTAATTTCGCCGATCCGCAGTACACATTCGTGCAATTCACGCAACTTCACGCACTGCTCCTCGACGCTCCGGTGAAAGACGGCCGATACGCGCAGCCGCGTCATCTGTTCCTGGGCGACGGCCTGGAATGATCGCCAGGTGCGCTGGAGTGATTTAGTCATGGCGATGTTTTGCGACGTTTCGAGCTTGCACGACTGGCGCAGCGCGAGCGATGCGTTCAG
The DNA here is from genome assembly GCA_018908115.1 of Anopheles rivulorum. Lineage (NCBI taxonomy): Eukaryota > Metazoa > Arthropoda > Insecta > Diptera > Culicidae > Anopheles > Anopheles rivulorum. Next base: position 1,678,022 of record CM032178.1, read on the forward strand.
TAGCTGGCAGCCGTAGTTGTACGTGCCCTTGGCCGTCTCCTGCAATGTTTGATGCTCGTCTTTTTGGGCTTGTATTTCACGCACGCTCGCACCGACGTGTGCGTGCGAACGCAGCATCACCTGATGCAGATCGCTCATCCACTTGACGGCGGTACGTGCGTCCTGTTCGTACTTGAAGATGTGCGTAATCTGGTCAAGTGTTAGCTTCTGCAGTTCGACACTGTCGGCGAAAATGCGCGACCGGGATCGCGTCGCATCGAGAATATCCCTCACATTGCTGATATCCTCACTGTAGTCCACATCAATGTCTCGTCCAACCGCATCCTTCACCGGCATCAGCAGTACATCACTAAGCTTTTCACCCTCCTTGATGATCTCCTTTTCCAACATTTCTACAAACAAAACCGGGGAAGAACACAATTATTGCATATGGTCAAGTCTTCTGCGGACGGCCTTTCTTACCAAGCATTCGTTGATTTTCGTTAAGTTTCTGCAGATTAGTACTAGCCAGTGCGTAATCCTCGACTCGTTCACCCATTATGAGAGACTGAAAGACCTCACTCGTCCGATCGAAGTACTCAGCCACCAAGCGGAAGAACCGTACCGACGTTATCAGAACATTTCGGCGCCGTTCCAAACGCTGAGCGAAACTTCGACATACAAAGTCCATCCACTCACGCTGCGACTGTAGATCCCGATAGGCCGGTGTGTCCTTGCGACGTGGAAAGTGATCGATCTTGTGCAGCAACTCAGCATAACAGCCATACGTCTGCCAACACTGCAACTCCAATATCTCATGCTCCAGCCGGAGCTGATCGGCCGTGCTTACATCGTGACCGACCCGTAGCTGAGCATTCAACATCGATTCAGCCGTTGTAAGAATCCAGCTAGTCACGTGTGAGACACCTTCCTCCAGTGTGGCTAACTCCTGCAACACTTCCACTGTCCGTTCCAGCTCCGTCCACGCCTGGTTGGTGGCCGTCTGTTTGCGATCAAGTGTGTTCAGCAACCGCTCGACCTGCGTCTTCCCATCGGTGAGGTCCTGTGGTACGGCTGGCTTCGCACTATGCAGGTCGCTTAAGTGGGCCAGCAGCTTTTTGCCTTCAGATCGCGCAGGTGGACAAACGGAAACGAAAAATGGAAAGCCGGTATTATTTATTAAAGCTGAAGCGTTTAATATCCCCTACTTTCAATTTGCCGTAGGTGTGTATTCCTCCCATCGGATAGATCTAAGCTTTATAAATCTCGAGACGGTAGTATTTCTCCTCTCAATAAAAAAACAGACAGTACAATTAGAAGGCACCCCTCACTTTACGCCCGACGCCGTGGTGTGTATATAATTATATGATTTATAATTTTATCAGCCACTTTAACCTATTGCTATGCATTCAATTAACGTTTCCACTCACATCAAGTTGCCTCCATTTGCTTTAAACTGTTCCATCTGGTTGGAGGATGGGGTGCGATTTATTACAACCATTGTCTAAATTATTGTTAAAGTCAAAAGAAAAGAAATCCAATTTTGGCTGCACCTTTTCCCACTGCGACCACACTTGGTACAAAGCATAGTGGGCTGTTAGATGTTTAAAAGGAAATATTTAAATAAGCTAACAAACAAATTCCATGTTCTTTGTGGGGCAGGAACTCGCGGAACTCGAAATAATGTATCTATTGCCGTTTCAAACACTTGCCATTAAACAATTTGCTTTAACATAAATGACCAACCTGTCCACAAGGGGACCCATTGTTCCCATTGTTCATGCTCGCATTACACTGGAACTGACGGTCCTCACACGCAGGGTCAGATTGACCATTAGCGTACACCCCACCGTTATGGAAATTCTTCATGCGCGAGCTCCACACGAAACTGACCCAGATCGCGGCACGTACAGTTTGTGGCTCAGTTGTGTAAACTCAGCTCTCCCGACTTTGTTTTCGGTCGGTCGACGTCATTTGCTAAGTGGTCGTTTTATTTGATAGGGAAAGCAGAATTTCATGTGAACTTTTTTCCAGAGCTGCAAACATTTAGTGGAGCTAAACTCGCGGTGCTCCAGCGTGGTGGTCATCTACCGAATGAGTTGTTGGTACGTACTGCCGATTAAGCAACCCACTATTAACGATGTGCTAGAAAGCTCAACACTCTCCAACATCATTCGCATTCGTGTTACTTCATCACGGGTGTTGACGGGAGAGGCACTCCTTACGGAAGGAAACCCAGACTGTCCCGCACTGTGACATGTATGGCTGATTGCTAATGAGCATGTGCCAGCGAGCAGCCGTTCGAAACGAGCGGAAATGATAGATCAGACGATCGATCGCTGCTTTCGCGCCCAGCTGCTCACTTCCGGTGGGTACGGCCCTCCCTGTCATCAGTGACGCGCGAGAAATTAAGCCTTCATCGACGCATCGCATCGATTGTTCAACTATCCAAACATGATCGTCGTTGCGGGAAACCGGGAAAAAGGAGAGACCAACAGTGCTTTCCCCTAAGTTTGGTAGGGAATGTACGGAAGGCCCTTTCGTAGCTGGCCATATCAATCTTCACGGTCTCGTCGTTCGGGAGAAACTTATGAATATGCGTCGTTATTGCCACTCTACCAATAAAGCTGCTTACTCACGCAAACTACAAACCGGTGATTCCGGTGTTGTGGAAGTCGTTGAAGAACAGGGTGGAGAGAGAAAAAAACAGGATCCGCAGATCTGTAGACACTTACCGCCGTCCATCACGAGGGAGAGAAATTTTTGCACATCCACGTTCAGCTGCTGGCAAGATTTGAGGGCCGCGGCCGATTCGCTTGCACGTACGGTTCGGTTGTCTAGCAGGATGAGGTGCAGGTTTTCTAGGTCGCCCATGGCTTTGTCGTAGGATTTTCGAAATTCTTCGATACGCTGTCGGTGTGTGCGAGTGGGCGGGCAGGATGGCAGCAACAGCAACAGCCAAGGCAGAAGAGCATCCCAAGATGACCCAATGGTACGAGATGAAAGTGGTAAAGCAGAGAGAGTGAAAGAGAGAAAGAAGAAAAAACGACCAGAAAAAACCACAACATTGTACATTAGTTAAGCCGCATGACAAGAACCATCAGATCGATCGGTCAAGTGGACGCTGAAACGACCCATGCACACACACACACACATATATTTTCACAAAACTACATAAATATACAACCCAGTGCGATCGTCAATAGAGTGAGAAGCTTTTTTATGATGCCTCGTTTGAAGCCGGATTGAAAATGGGAATTTTATCACCGATCGGGTGTTGGAGATTAGGCGGGCTTATGGAAGGTTTGGCTTGGGGAAGCGAAAAACGCCTCGTTTGGTTCGAAAGCGTCCGGGATCGATTATAGAAAGTTCTATGCAGGAAGAAACAGGAAGTCGCTCACATTATCTACCCAAGAATCTTACTCAATTAGCATCGGAATGGTTATATTAAGGGCATTCGAATCTCTTCTTTAACGTTATTGGTTATTTAATTACTTGCTTCAAGATATAGGTTGACGATCATTTTGTATCATAGCAGAAAGGGTAATGATAAAACTTAAAATACTTAACAATATTACCGTAAAATAATATCACTTTTAACTGACTTCTTCTGCACTATTGAAAGTTACATTCTGCTAAATGCAGCCTTATTTTGCAAATAAAGATTATTTATCATTTTGTCAATAGACTTGACGAAGGTATTATCATGTGTAGTTCTCTACTGAAGCTACTTACCTCACGGGACTGTATCCACTGTTCATGGTTGTACGCGATGATGCCACCAAGTTCCTCCGGTAGCTCGCTCGTGTCAAAATACTTCACCAAACGGGACTTTGAGATGATGGTTGGCTGGGAAGAGAAAACACACAATTAGCTTCACAACACTACTGTAATCAACAGAGATGAGGTAAAATGAAATCACAATACTATTCGTAATTAGCAACACAAAAGAACCGACGAAAAGAGAGAGAGAGAGAGAGAGAGAGAGAGAGAGAGAGAGAGAGAGAGAGAGAGAGAGGAATAGAGATATCAGCTTAACGAACTGATGATCACTGATGCTTGGGTGCAGTAAATATGTTTGTATAATATTATTCTTGTTAAAAAACTCCCCAGCCACATTGGAAATAAGAGGTTGCAAGAGATGGAAAAACTTCTATCAAACTTCTGGGCAAACGAAGCAAACCTTCAACAACTTCAGGGATGAGAGTTGAACCCACAATCCTCAGCTACGCAGACTGAGTTCGCTCTCCATTAGACCACTGGAGCAGTACGAAGGACGTCCGTATAATTTAGTGAACGACCGAGAACCGTGAAAGATGGGCCACGGTATGGGCAATTTCAATCAAATTGCACACCAATTCAGTGCACAGATTAGCACACATTAAAATTATCCACTTTGCTCCTCAAAAAGACCACGTGCCTAATAGCGCGAACGTTGCACAAACGCCCATCGAGAATCGCTAATTTCCCCCAATCGATTCGGCAATTATTTCGATTCGATCAAATACCGCTCGGCTGTTTTTGTTTGTGTGCGCTTTGTATTTTTCCCCCCCTTTTGGTTTATCTTTTTTGTTTATTTGCATCGTGCACGGAAGAAATCGGTTACGCAAAATTCACTACAAACAAACGTGCCGTGCCCGTTAAGTTGGAAAACCTCACAAAACACTTTCCGTTTCAGCTAAGTGTGCTCTTTAGCATGCAATTGCTTTCGCCGCGCACTTGTTTGTTCTTCGCTGCCAAAACGGAAAGCTCGTTGAGACAGGCAACAAACAGTTCCTCGTTTATTGATTGCCCTGGGTACCGAAAGCCCATTCCCGAACTCCAATGCAAGTTCCCAGCAAAAAAAAAACTGTGCAGCAAAGCAAAATAACGACAAGAAACCAGAAACAGCACAGTTCAATACCAACGGGGGCTTACGGTTGAGTTTCCCTGTGCCAGCGATGCCCAAACGACCAAGAAAGACCATTCAAGGGTCCCGCTGGAAACGGCAGCTAATGGAGTTGCTTTCCCGCAAAGCTTTTGTACGCAGAACGGGAGAAAGTGCAACGGATTTTGAGGGATTTTTGTTTCCTATTTACGTTTTGTCGCTGTTGAAGTACGTGTGAGTTTATACTCCGCTGCAACCGGGCGAGGAAAATTGGCTTGCCGGAACCAATTTCCTCGCCGCAGGAAGGTCTGGGGAAGCTTTGAAATCACGTCCAACGGTGAAGATGTAATTGGTCTCATGTGGATAGTAATTGTGCATTGCAAGACATCAAACGCAGACAAAAGGCAATTCACTGTCATTGAAGTGGCGTATTGAACAGAAGGGTAATGTATTGAACAATGAAAGTATGGTACGGTGTAATTTACTGATAAAACAATGCACTGAAATGAAGAAAGTATTTATCTGTGTTGACCTTATTGTGTCTTTTTGTGCTCTGTTCGATCTGTCAAACTATTGTCGAAAAGTCTCAATCGCCACTTTTCCACTTCATAACCTTTTTTTTTTTGTGCAGCTACAAAGTTGCCGACAGCTTCTCAATAACACATGAAAATCTCCCAGAAAGCATTAGACATGCGAACCATGACCTGAATAAGTCAGAACCGTATCATTCATCCTATATGTAAAAACATGTGCAAAGTATAATTAATTTATGCACTCTGCCAATCACAAAAAAAAATACATGAGACCCTTTTTTTTTGCAAATGCCTCTCAAATGGTTGCCATGTTCGAGATGGCTGAGTTCTGTACTCTCATCGTTAACCGTGCAAGGTTAGTGGTTTCAGTCACTAGGGCGCACTGCTTAATGGAGAGCTCTAAAGAAAGCAAAAAAAAGCCCATAGTAATGCAAAGGAAAACATAAGAAAAACAGCACCAACGTGCACTTCACGCACCACGCCACTGTATGTAAATGGTGAAAAGGAAAGGCAATGCAAAAGTTTATTATGCGACAATCACCCACCCGTCTGCAGGTGTAGAATCGCCCTACGGGGCAGAAAGAAAAAAGGTTAGCCCTATCTGCTGGATTGAGTTGCCTAGTAACGAAGGAAAGCTATGACGCCTTCGACAGCCCCATCCTCTGTATGCTAGGGGGAGGAAAAAAGCTACCCCCACCGATCATCACGTACGAAACACCACTCCCTTCCCTTCCCTCCTCCCGTTGTCATCGTCAGGTCAAAGTGTGAACGTGGAAGGGAAGAAAAGAGAAAAAAGGCACCCTAGAAGGAAAAATGGAAATTATCTACCACCCCACATCGTACGTGTTGTGAGCCTTTGCGTCAATTGCAGACCTAATGGGAGGGCCTAATTAGGCTGGCGTTTCCCCTTGTTGCAGGTGCTGCAAAAGTGCCAGCGGATAATCTTTGTGCGACCCGTGGGTAAAAAAGATAACTCCAAAACCGAGGAAACCGAGGTGATGAAGACGGCCTAGCCCTCGTTCGGCACTTCTCAACGAGCAACATGTTGATGATGATGGGGAGGCACTGTAGCGTGTTCCATATGCAATGCATTCCCAGTACACTTCTGTTCTGCTGTATGGCGTTGTGCGTGCTTATCGAAGTGCATTGCGTCCTTGGGTTTACGTAGCCGGGAACGTAAATGGTGCACGTGTTGATAGTACCGTTCCCAGAACTTGCTGCTAAGCTGATCTGCGTATATGGCACAGCCATTAAAGCAACCGAAAATAGTAGTACCCCCGTGTAGCTCCTGGTCCCGATAAGATATCCCACTGCCGGGAGCATTCGATAAGGGCACCGATTGCGAACCACCGGTGCAGTAATCTGCACAATCTCGGGCACAATTAATTACGTGTCCACAGTCGTGAGGTACCTTTGTGTACCGCATTACCGCACCGTGCAAGATGAAAACAGTACCACAACCTGCCAAGAAGACCTAACGAACTCTCTGGAAAGAAAAGTGTAGCGAGCGCTAAAGCGTGGCCCTCCACGGTAATTGCGTGTTCGCTAACCTCAGGTCATCGTGTGGAACGACCGATAAGAGCAGATCTTGTACCCGGTGCTGATCGTTGACGATCGATCGGAATCGAAAACATGGCGCACCATGGTATCGACCTTTCAATCGCTAAACAAAAACAACACAAATCTACCACGCCACACCAACTTCTCGCGCGGGCACTTCTGGCCGACAACAGTCCTTCTATTATGTCATACAAGCACACGCCCTCGCGGGCAACTGTTCGGAACACTGTCCGCATATGTTACCACTATAGCTTGAAGATACGCAAAGTTCAATGTCACACAGGGCCACAGGGTGAGGAAGCTTGGCCTGCACCTGCGCAGGAGATGTTTCTTCCCTAACAAGCGTGTGGCGTGGAGCGATGATAACGCTATCTTGACGATGCTTGCAAAAGNCGCGCGGGCACTTCTGGCCGACAACAGTCCTTCTATTATGTCATACAAGCACACGCCCTCGCGGGCAACTGTTCGGAACACTGTCCGCATATGTTACCACTATAGCTTGAAGATACGCAAAGTTCAATGTCACACAGGGCCACAGGGTGAGGAAGCTTGGCCTGCACCTGCGCAGGAGATGTTTCTTCCCTAACAAGCGTGTGGCGTGGAGCGATGATAACGCTATCTTGACGATGCTTGCAAAAGATCCGCACAACCTTTTTTGACAACGACAACGTCGCAAAATGGGTTTATAATTTGCCGACACACACAGATGTGTCACTCTCATCTAGATCTCGCCACGCAACGCCTGCAATCAATCACATACGATCGGCCACTTTTCGATACCTCAATGTCAACAAAGACGGTGTCGCCACCACAATGAAGCGTATTACGTTTTGCAGATTTCCCACCAACAAAAGGGAGAGAATGCGATGCGCTACCTACCTCGCCCTTGCGATGCTGGCGGGCACAATTTTCCACCCGATTCTTGTCCCAGAACGCATCCGGCCGTATGACGAGAAAGCTGTTCATCTGTTCATCGCTCAGCAGCTGCTGGACGTGCCGTATGTACTGGCGGGTGGATCGCCACGAACACTTTTGGGCGTCAAGTATGATCGCCAGCCCACTGCTGACCGTTTCGGGACTGTGGAAAGGAAAGCAAACGTGTCAACGTGCACGTGTGTTACAACGCTTAAAAATGGGCCTCCCACCCCCCCAATTACCTTAAGCTGGCCAGCAGATACTTGACCGTCGTCTCGAGGAAACCCTTCATCCAGGGCAGATTGTCGTAGAACGGTACCGGTATGACGACCAGCGGATGTCCATCGCGATCCCGCCCGCCCGGCATGTACGCCGTCTGCGTGTTGAGCGCGTTCAGCACGTCCGCCTCCATGGTGAGTTCGGCTGCAGGGTTCGTCAAGTTGGTCGCTTTCACCCAATCACACGAACACAACTCGGCCGCCTCTAGCGCACGCGTTTTGCCGTCTTCCAAACCACCTTAGCCAAACACTGTCACTTTCCGTGCCCGGCTGTGCACATACAGTCGTAGCTGGTGCTTAATGCTGGACCACCAACACCAACAACAACAGCATAACCCTCACTCGCACACCGTGTAACATGATCGCGTTGCGTTTCTCTTGCTGCATTCTTCGAAACGTACACATTCCACCACTCGATTCTCCTACGCAAGCACCACGTTCACTCACTTCGTTCTCTTCGCGCCGGGAGAAGCTTTCAAATCGCAACACACACGGCTACACAGGGTTCGCCATCACAGTGGAAGACTTGGGAGGTGATGGTGAGGAGTGGAAGTTATGGAGAGATCCGTTATGTTGCAAATCACTGGCACGCTAAAGCTGCCAATGCTTTGTGGTCGTATGTAGATGATTTCACTATGCTGTTGCGCTTGTACATGTTGTGCAGGCCTTTTTTTGTGTGTTACTTCGATTGTCACTGCTGTTTTGTTGCTCCTTCGCCAGCGCTGTGTCGCCGAATGGAACAGTTTACACTATTGTTGTGGTGGGCTCGTTGCACGCGCTTGTTTGTCACCATGCCACAGCTATGTCAACACACTGCAAACGAAAACAAACGAAACGCGACGCCGTGAGTTATGTTGCTCTTTCTCTTCACTCTGCTTGGTTTCTTTTTAGTTTGGCTTGGTTAGCCTACAGCCTACAACCACCTGACCATTCGCTTCCATTCATTCCACCTTTAACTGATGTTCAACAAAACCCATCTGCGTGATCGATCCGGCTTTATCGTGGCAGGAGTCTACTTATGATTTCGACTCGTATTACGGACGCCTCCTCAACCTGAACCGCCGTGATCGATCGTCGATTTCCTGAGGGTCCCCACGGTCTAACCCCACGGTCGATCGTCGTTCTTTCTCTCCCTTACAATCACTGGGCAGGCGAGGTTTGCTTTCCGTTTTCTTTGCACCTTCGTTTCATTCGTTTCGCTCGCTTCCTGTTTTTAGGTCATGCATGCAGAAACATTCTGCTTGATTGCTTGTACGCTGGTGTGCGGACTGTCGAATTTCCCACCGGTGGCACTGGGTTGCAAAACCTGAAAATTAAACCCAGCGAAAGGCAGGCAACATACAACGAACGAACATTCGCATCCCGTTGTCATGGTAACCGGCTGCTGTGCGATGTGGTATGGGCGCGAGCGACACAGACATTTAATTATAGCCAAATGCGAAAATTCTACACCAACGTTGTGGATGTGGAGGATGTGTGTAATTGAGACCTTGCTGTTTGCCTGTTTGATCTCCCGAACGATAACTTTCTCTTTCAGCGGGCGTACTTATTATTAAACGGTTGTGTTTATTGTCAGTTGCTGAAAATAGTCCAAACGCCACCACATCACACCCAAATCCATCTCGCAACGAACATCCAATAATGCTGCACCGGACAGTTGATAGCAAATTTATTGTTTAATTTATTCAATCATAAAGTATCCCAACGAAACACCGTTACAGCGGATGTTTCCGTAACGTGCCATTTCCTTCACCCAGTCTCGGCTAACTTCCCGGGGTTAAAAAACCGCTTTTTTGCGTACTGGCAAACTTTGCTTTGCTTTGTAGAAACACGACCACTTCCCTCGTGTAATGCGATGGAAGAACCGTTCGCCGGACGTCAATTCTGAGCATGCTGCCCAACCCTATACATCGACATGGACTTCCGCGGCAAGTGCAATCACATCGTGGAACTTATTACTCGCCGTATTCACAGGCAGAGACTGGACGCAGGAGCAAGCGGTATGTGAGGCACCTGCCCAGCTGCAACCCTATCGTATGCCTCCAATATCAAGAATTGCACTGTACACATCTTGCAGCTAAGGTCGGTAGGAGAGAAAAGGGAGAAATTCATTATTCCTCTTTCACCAAAGGGAAAAGTGTGTCAGCGCTCTGTGTGCAGACTTCCTGGACACTGTCACTGTACCAGGTGGATACAGCTACGGAACCAACGACTACTTGTCCAGAATTCATAAATCAATCGAATTTTCATGCAGCGAAGAAGAAGGTGCTGAGTGGTCCTTAAAAGTTCCTTTTTCTTCTTGACTCCTTTCCCTTTGTGGTACAAAAAAAACAAACTAGCGAAAACCCTGCTGCGTTTCGATATTGGAAACACAAATCAAAACTGAGTCCTGTGTGTCCTCAATATGCCACTTATGGTACGAGTACTCTGCACCTTCTGTCTGCTTCCACTACCAAATGTATTAATTTATCAGACATTCAAAGAAGTCATTCGCAGTCGAGTAAAAGGTGTCCTTCCACTCTGGCACACCCCGACACCCATGATGACTAGCCCCTTTTTTGGGGAGCATAAAAGAAATCTTGAAAGTTCATCTCCTCGACCTCGTTCAGCGATGCATTCGAAGGGTGCCATCTCCTGCCGATGGAATGCTCGGTGACACCATCCACAACGCTTAATAAAACATTCCAATAACGACGATGCGCTTCACATTCCAGTGGCGAGCCCATTCGCAATTGCACGACTCCTGCACAGCAGAGTCCTCTAGTGGAGTTCGACGACGGTTTAAAATATGCCCAAAGAAACAAATCAATCGTTCGCAAAACCACCAATGCAAATTGAGAATCATACCAACGGTAAACATAATTATTTCTGTTTCCAAAAATCCGAAAATGGTCATGTCCATGAGACATCATTTGTAGAGGACGTAAAAGTCATGAGCTTTGAAATATATTTTTGTCCCTCAACAATAAGGCACCATACCGTTACATCCAAGAGGTCCCAAGAGTCTTCAAAACGTTCGTTTTTCATCCCAATGCTGCTGCCTACCTTTATTCGTTGCATTTTATGCAAATGAGCGAACTTGCATTAGTGGTCCCGGATAGCAAGCACACACACGCAGCAGCTTAGAGAAATGTGTGTTTGCTTTCGACATTGACACCATCACAAGAAAGGCTCTTCGCACCCTTAAGTAATGCTTACACAGCAATCCAAGGGCTATAACGATATAGCCGAACCGTACGCAAGCGCATTTCAGTGTCAGATTACGCGACAACGTGTCTGCTCCAAAGAGGTTGCAGCTAAGCCAAACGCTAAGTGGATACGCCTAGGCGGAACCCGATCAGAACCTGTTGACCATCAAAAAACATTTCCATTCTAAATGTATCACGTTGATCAATTCGCCCGNGTGTTTGCTTTCGACATTGACACCATCACAAGAAAGGCTCTTCGCACCCTTAAGTAATGCTTACACAGCAATCCAAGGGCTATAACGATATAGCCGAACCGTACGCAAGCGCATTTCAGTGTCAGATTACGCGACAACGTGTCTGCTCCAAAGAGGTTGCAGCTAAGCCAAACGCTAAGTGGATACGCCTAGGCGGAACCCGATCAGAACCTGTTGACCATCAAAAAACATTTCCATTCTAAATGTATCATGTTGATCAATTCGCCCGATACATACAATGCACTTGATAGATACTGCCACCTGTCCTTTGGGATATTTCAAAGCAAACAAAGGACTTTAACATTCGTAAACCCTGTCGATCCAAAGATGTCTTTCATCGTGTCCCATTTCCCAGAACGGAAGAATAGACAGTGTTATCTTGCTACAAACGCACCTCTGCAAACGGTTATTGTGAGACAAGTGAAACCATTTTGGGCGATGTTTTGTGCCCAACGGTGTTATCAAATCGTTTGGAAGTTCTTTTTCCATTCGCCACTCCTTTCAACAACAATGTTCGTACCCGAACGCTAAGTGTAGGAAGGTTCTGTGGGTCTTTTTATCTCTGTTTTACACCACATTTAGACAAACGACAGACAAACAAATTTCAACATCATTTTCTGTGTCAGTTTTATCATGCCCTGTGTTAAAGTTGGATTGTTTAGTTTTGTTGTGGTTAATTGGACGGATATGTCCAATGTGTGTAGGAGACTAGCTTCTTGACGATGAGGAAGGAGATCAGCCATCGGGACTTAGATAGTGAGAAAAGGGTCTGTCATTACATCCAATCAGCTTGTGCATAGTACGCGGATGTATGAAATGGGTTTATAATCCTCTTAAAATTCGTCATCAACCTTCAAATGTGACTCCAGTAAATTCCTTGCACACCGAAAAATGAAGAGTATCGCTCCCTGGCTATCAAATGAAGCCATCTAATGGAACGCCCGCCCAACGTCCAAAAATTTGTATCACAAGACGATCTGCCCGCAAGTGATCCTCTTGATAACATACTCCACCCATTGGAAAAGGAAGCGTCCAGCTGTGGTCGGTGAAACATGATGAAGAGAACTAGACCACATTTCATTATGCTTCCTCCATTTTTTTGCGCTTCGTAACTGTTCTGCGCTCTTTTGATTCCTGGTTTTGGCCAAACGTCAAACGAGCGTGGACGGGAGCGTGTTCCACATTAAAGCATGGATGGCCGTGGTCAGAAACAGGTTAAGCAACCTGATGGCCGGTTATGCGGCATGTTATCGCAATGCTCGACGGTGACGCTGCTGCTGATGACGCTCCACTTTGATCGTAACTGTAAAAACCTGTACAACCTCTTGACAACGTTAGCATGCCGGGTGCACACAAAGCCTCTTGAACAACCCCCCAAGACAAGGCAGGCAGAACAATGCAAACCGAAAGGGTACGTCCAGCACGTTGTCGGAAGGCACAGTAATTAATTCTTCATCATATTTCGGTGTAAGTGTGGCAATACACGCGATCGTGTGAGAGATAGCAGCGGCAAAGGAGCTGTGGATCGGCTCACAAAGGTTCCTCGGCGATAGAACTGGCAAGAAGTACGAAACAGTAATTTCTCCTAACCATACATCCATTGATGATTTGTGTCGAGTGTGTCCAACGGAAAGTTCCAACGAGGCGAATATTTCGCCAAAGAATGTTTGGTATCTGCGGTTGTGATCGTTTGGAAGGCTTCTCGAGGCCTCTGCATAGGATCTCCCCGTTTTGACAGCCGCTGAGAGCAGGCAGACCACAGGAAATAACGTTTGGGCGATTATGCTAAAATTCGATCCACTACAACCGCTCCGATGATCGATGGGAAAATCGTGTCTGCACAGTCTACACGCCATCTCGACGAAGTTAATTTTATGCTAAACATAATCATTTCGCTTCAGAGCTGTTGTTTTTTTTTNTTTTTTTTTGTTCCGTTTCCCTGCAGTAGCAAATGGGAAGATGGCAGCTATCTGCGCATGATATCGGGCAGCCGCTTGCAGCTCGTTGGGATTAGCAGAACTCACTTGTTCTCGGTGGATACCACGCCATTTCTCTTGGAACGCATTAATGGTAGAAAGTTTTGCGTTCGGTTCCTGCATCTTCAACGTGTGACCTCAAACAAACCACGAGCCCGGAGAACTCTAACGAGATCGAATTTGCATTCCTGCTTCAAAGGCACGAATGGTGCGCAAAGGACTGCTGTGTGGCGCGGCGACAACCTAACGGTCAATGATCGCGCGCGTTCCGCCACGATAAGGCGCTCTCTTTCCTTCGCAACCGGTTTATCAAATTAGCCACGCCTGTCACTGCACCCATGCCTCCCGTTGCCAGCTCGCTGTCCTACGTTCGGTGCGTTTCTACGATCTCGCGCCACGGATTTGCGATCTTATTTTACGATCGGCGTCGGGAATGCAAAACCATTAAGATAAAAAAAAACAAACACCCAAGCGTGACTGGTGTTGGTGGTTAAGATCTGAATGATGAGGAAGGGATAAAACTGCAACTCAAATTCTGAAATGGAGCAATCTAAGGCGCACCCGGTCTTGGCAGATCAAGTCAGACACTCCACAACACAGTCACACTTACTTACACACACACACACACACACACTTGCGCCACAGAGCACTAGAGTTTGACACGCATCGATCACTTACAGTATGCCACAAGTCAAGCGGCACTCCCTAAAGCGTACAGGAATTCGTTTGGATCAAAGTTGAGCTCACGTACCGCACGGTTGAGGTTATAAATCGTACCACGAGCGTACAATCTCGTGTCCTCAACTACGCTCAATTTGGCTGCGCAAACACACGGTACACCTTTGCCACCATACGAAACTAAGTGCCGCGATCGAATTGGGAAAGTGCGATCGGCACGAGACACCGCGTCACGCGACCGTCGGAGATCGCGGTTGCCAAGCTTTTGTTTTGAGTGGAGCAATGTGTGCAACTCGCAGGGCAACTCCACGCGCTGCACGATCTCCAGACGAAAGAGCTATTCCATTGCAATGCCTATAGCCGTCTCTTGCGCACGCTCTGAACGATCGCACTCTGTCGTGAGAGTCTCCGGAGTTCTGATGCGTGAGTGACTGGCTACGGTTTCAACTCGAAGCCTAATTTCTGTGAAACCTGTTTTGCTACGTGCCTGCCTTTCCAATTTTGTTTTTGCGAATGAGTAAAATAGAGAGAGAGAGCAAAGTAAAGAGAAAGACGAGGAGTACGACCTTGCAGACAGCAAGGATGTCCGGCAGATGACACGTGAACTGGCGATCGTGCCGCACCTGCTCAAGGACGTTAACGGCTTTCCGTAGTTGTTACAACTGGCGCTGAACAAAAATAAACACCGATCAAGCTGCCAGCAAGACGAGGATATAAAAAAACAGCACACTTTTTATATAGGAGGTTTGATCACATAACAACATTTATTCGACAGCCAACGTACAACGCTTTAGTTCCAGCCGAAGAAGTTCTGGAAGCGGGTGATGATCTGATCAACGTCGACGCCGAAGGCGCGCAGCTGAGCGGAGAAACGGGTGACATCCGGGTCGGTGAGGAGACGGGTGAAGCCGGCACGACGGGCCTGGGTCATGCGGTACAGCTCTCCGAACTCGCTAGCCGGGTTGGCGATGAAGGTGCGGGCGAGAGCCTCGGCTCCCTCCAGGTCGGTGACGGCGCGGATCTCATCCATCATGGCGGTCCAGGAACGGGAGGCCGGCGACTTGGCGTTAACCGAGCGGGTGATCGGGGTCAGACCAAGCATGGCGGCAATGCCGTTCAGGTAGTCGCGGATGCTCACGCCACGGACCTCGGTCCAGGCGCTGATTTCCTGCAGCTCCGGAGTGCCGATCAGCACACGCCACGCAGCGTCGGTTTCGTCCGACTGCAGGAAGCTCCAGATCTCACCGACCTGGGCGTCGGTCTGCACATAGCGTTCGTAGATCGTGCGCACCTCATCCATGTTCAGGAAGGGCAGCAGCTGATCTACCTCAGCGCGCAGGTTCTGCCCGAAGGCAGCACCGAACAGGGCCAGCAGGATGAAGAATTTCATTTTCGCAACAGTCTCTGGAAGAACTCGGACGTCAACTGAATCTGAGCGACTACTGCACATGGAGCAGTATATATACCACGCTATGGCTACTGATAAGCGTCAACGACAACGATCGCAGCTGTCGATTACGTTGATATGTAGCGATATCAAACCGTGCTTAGTGCTGCTTCATAGGTGGTGCTGTAGGACATGTTACTTGTGCGAGGGCCTGGTGATCGTACTGCGGTGCCCATCAATCATATCGGTACGCTATCGCATGGTTCGGNGCGCGGATCTCATCCATCATGGCGGTCCAGGAACGGGAGGCCGGCGACTTGGCGTTAACCGAGCGGGTGATCGGGGTCAGACCAAGCATGGCGGCAATGCCGTTCAGGTAGTCGCGGATGCTCACGCCACGGACCTCGGTCCAGGCGCTGATTTCCTGCAGCTCCGGAGTGCCGATCAGCACACGCCACGCAGCGTCGGTTTCGTCCGACTGCAGGAAGCTCCAGATCTCACCGACCTGGGCGTCGGTCTGCACATAGCGTTCGTAGATCGTGCGCACCTCATCCATGTTCAGGAAGGGCAGCAGCTGATCTACCTCAGCGCGCAGGTTCTGCCCGAAGGCAGCACCGAACAGGGCCAGCAGGATGAAGAATTTCTACCGATAGAGAGGACTTGTTAAAACTCAATGCATTATTCGCATTTGTTTACCATTGCTTACCATTTTGTTGGACAACCGAAGGCTGAAGGACTACTCTGAATGCAAGCGCAAATGAAAGGTGACGCTCGGATAGACAAACCTCCTTTTTATACCTGACTCGATCGCACCCTACCTAAGTGACGCTTGGTGATAAGAAGCGTTAACAGCAAACGCTACCGTTTTTCAATATTGTCGATAACATCATGTTATGATAACTGACGACAAGTGGGCCCGGTTGGTCTATTGAATTGCATGAAACGGAAAAGCAGCAGAAACAAAACAAAAATCAATCGAGTTGTAAACAAGAGAAATCCATTCAGCTGTTTGATTGTTAACACCGCGGCGACATCAGTTCACCGTTCTAATTTGTTGTTTGGCAATTATTTTTACTGCACTTCTTTCAAATATGTAAACAAACATACTTTTCGCACGCGACGTTTCTGCGATCGGTCTTAATTATGTATTCATTACCATTCAACTAACGCGCACGCACTTTACACGCACTGTTGCCAACAGGGTAGCGTGGCCGAGCGGTCTAAGGCGCTGGTTTAAGGCACCAGTCACTTCGGTGGCGTGGGTTCGAATCCCACCGCTGCCAACTGCCTGATATTTTTGTTCCTTCTTTCAGCTACCTGCGCTTATATTAAATGGCATATTTACTTCACCAAAAACCTCATTAAGGAAAACGATACGAAAATTTCGCAACACTGATAACTCTCATGTTCTTAGTAGAGTATAAAAATTTCCCTAGAATTATGAGCCCAGGTTATAGTGCTACAATAAGACTCATTTTCAGCACTGTTTGGAATGCTGAACAAACTTTCTGCTCTGTTTAAATTGGCTAATGAATAATTTTCAGTATACACCGCTTTCTTTTAGTTACGGTTTAGAATATGGTGCATACGTCCCGGTTAACCTTGGACTTTACAAATAACTGATTGCATATATCGGGTGCAATATGACGTAGATGCGATTGGATTAATCGAATAAGCCAATGTATTAATCTGTGAGCCGATTAAAGACCTCCCAGGAGATGTCGTCAAAGCTTATACTGCGGCAATGGTTGCTATATCAAGCCGAACCATGCGATAGCGTACCGATATGATTGATGGGCACCGCAGTACGATCACCAGGCCCTCGCACAAGTAACATGTCCTACAGCACCACCTATGAAGCAGCACTAAGCACGGTTTGATATCGCTACATATCAACGTAATCGACAGCTGCGATCGTTGTCGTTGACGCTTATCAGTAGCCATAGCGTGGTATATATACTGCTCCATGTGCAGTAGTCGCTCAGATTCAGTTGACGTCCGAGTTCTTCCAGAGACTGTTGCGAAAATGAAATTCTTCATCCTGCTGGCCCTGTTCGGTGCTGCCTTCGGGCAGAACCTGCGCGCTGAGGTAGATCAGCTGCTGCCCTTCCTGAACATGGATGAGGTGCGCACGATCTACGAACGCTATGTGCAGACCGACGCCCAGGTCGGTGAGATCTGGAGCTTCCTGCAGTCGGACGAAACCGACGCTGCGTGGCGTGTGCTGATCGGCACTCCGGAGCTGCAGGAGATCAGCGCCTGGACCGAGGTCCGTGGCGTGAGCATTCGCGACTACCTGAACGGCATTGCCGCCATGCTTGGTCTGACCCCGATCACCCGCTCGGTTAACGCCAAGTCGCCGGCCTCCCGTTCCTGGACCGCCATGATGGATGAGATCCGCGCCGTCACCGACCTGGAGGGAGCCGAGGCTCTGGCCCGCACCTTCATCGCCAACCCGGCTAGCGAGTTCGGAGAGCTGTACCGCATGACCCAGGCCCGTCGTGCCGGCTTCACCCGTCTCCTCACCGACCCGGATGTCACCCGTTTCTCCGCTCAGCTGCGCGCCTTCGGCGTCGACGTTGATCAGATCATCACCCGCTTCCAGAACTTCTTCGGCTGGAACTAAGACACACGATTACCGGACATCTGTTTGGATGAAATAAATGGAATAGAATTTGATATAAAACTTCCTCTCATTTTTTTGATTGCGATTTCTTTTCCTCGGTTTCATTTGNGTGCGGAAGGTTCGTTACGCACATGTAAACAAACGATCGGTTTGACAGCTTGGTCGTCGTCGTCGTCGTCGGATTCAATCCCCCCGATGCACAAGTGGTCGTTTCGGTTCGATTCGGTACTATTGGCGGATGCGCAGAATCTGCCACAATGGTAGAACACCAGCGCATACATAGGGCGCACGGTATATTTAGATAGAGTCTCCCTTCCCTTTAGCGAGACGATCGAGAATGAGCTGTTCTTGCCACAGTCTACGACCAGCTTGCGCTCCGGCGGTATCGAGCGTGGATCCACGGATCAGGTCCACTCTGTACCTGACTGCGGTGTATGTGTGGAGGTGTGTGTGAGTGTGTGTGTGTGAGTGATAGAGAGCGCACCCATTCACGGTTGCCGACCATAGTACGGTGCGACCGACAACGACGAAAAATGTGTTCGACGTACAAGTTCTGACGCTAGCAAAAAAGTGAAAAATTCCTTTCCGATTTCGATAACACGCTCTCTTTCTCGTATATGCACAGTGATTTAACTAGCTCTGCAGCAAGTATTCCAGTGTGATAGAGATCGTAGCTACTAGCCGCGTAGTAAGCGATAGTGCATCGATGTAAATCAATCGATCGTGTGTGTGTATACGTACGCGAATAAAAAGTATCTTTTCGTCGAGTTTTGCTGCTCATCGTTACGATGGGAAACCAACCTACTAAGCACACGGCAGCAAAGCCCAAGAAGGCAGTACACTGGAAATCAGCTGGTAGGTCTTGGCCGAATGAGCCACGGGAGCCTTACCTTGCTTCGATACTCGCTCAATATCCGTTTGCTCGAACGCAACCGAACGGGGTTTGGATTTTCAGTTGGACGGCTATTTTTAGCCGGTTCGTTCTTCGAGCAACGCGATACGCGCCCATTCAATCTGCCTTGCTTGTTCCTCTTGTATTTGTGTCCTATCGTCTATGGTTGCGGTTCTTGTTGCTTCTCTCCCTGCTAAACCGTTGACCTCACTGCCAGACCGTGTAATTCGAATAATTTGCCTGGGTTTTCTCTCCTCGTCACACTTGCCGCCCTATCATCGCGAATTGTCTCGCTCTGGTGATGCTTTTCAACATTTCTCATTTGTTTTTCCTGTCTGTTTGCCCTTGTATCGCTCCCTTCATCTCTTTCTCTCTCTCACTCTCTCGTCTCTTATAGAACCGCCAGCACCACCTGGGAAACCAGCGCTCGTTCCAGGATCACCATCCTCCGCACCTGACATTGTAACGATCCGTTGGAATCGTCCTGCCACTGATGGAGGCTCACCAATTCTCGGCTACGTGGTGGAACAGCGGCGAACCGGATCACCGCACTGGGTCCGTACCTGTCCATCGCTCGTGCAGCAGACAGAGCTGTCACTGAGCGGTTTAGAACCTGGTTGGCGTTATCAGTTCCGTGTGATGGCTGAAAATATTGTCGGGCGTTCGGAGAGCAGCGAGTTGTCCGACCCGCTGACTGTAACTCTGCAGCGGAATGCCATCTCGGCTCCTCGATTCGTTCACGAGCTGTTCGATGCGACCGCTGTCGAGAACGAGAAGGTAGAGTTTCGCGTGCAGGTGGTTGGCACACCAGCACCCCAAATCAGCTGGTTTAAGGATGGGTTCGAGATCTACAGCAGTCGGCGAGCGAGAATCATCACAGAGGCAGACGTCAGCGTACTTGTCATACATCAAACAGCGCTAACGGATGAAGGTGAGATAAAGTGTGCGGCTACGAACCGTGCCGGGCACACCGTAACCCGTTGCCATCTTACAATCGACGCGTTTCCGAAAATACGACTGCCCCGTCAGTACGAAGACGGGCTGCTTATTGAGGCGGAAGNCCCCAAATCAGCTGGTTTAAGGATGGGTTCGAGATCTACAGCAGTCGGCGAGCGAGAATCATCACAGAGGCAGACGTCAGCGTACTTGTCATACATCAAACAGCGCTAACGGATGAAGGTGAGATAAAGTGTGCGGCTACGAACCGTGCCGGGCACACCGTAACCCGTTGCCATCTTACAATCGACGCGTTTCCGAAAATACGACTGCCCCGTCAGTACGAAGACGGGCTGCTTATTGAGGCGGAAGAGGTAGTGCGTATGAAGGTGGGCCTGGCAGGACGGCCGCCACCGTCCGTCGAGTGGAACCACAACGGAGAGCCGTTGGAAAATGACAGCCGGCACGAGATTGTGACCACGGATAAGAACTCCACGCTCAAGATCACCAGCACCAAGCGTGCCGATCGTGGAGAGTACCACATACGCGCGCTCAACAAACTGGGCGAAGACAATGCTTCCTTTCTGGTGACGGTTACAGCACGACCAGATCCTCCCGGACGTGTGACGGTGGCCATCTCGTACGGTAAAACCGCCACGCTCAGCTGGTCCGCACCGGAAGATGACGGTGGATGCAAGATCGGAAACTACATCGTTGAATACTACCGAGTCGGTTGGGATGTTTGGCTTAAGGCGGCCACCTGCCGTCAGCTCACGGCCACCTTGAGCGATCTAATCGAAGGCTCGCAGTATCGGTTTCGCGTGAAGGCCGAAAACCCGTACGGATTGAGTGACCCGAGTGAAGAGTCGGACGTGCTGTTTGTGCCGGATCCGAAACGGGGCATTACAGACGCTTCCAAAATGCAACAACAGCCTTCCACCCTCCCTCGCAAACGAAGGGATCATTCACAGTCGCCCCTTCGCGAAACGACCTCCATGCCCAAGAAAGCTTTTACACCGGAACCATACGGTCGGGACGAAATTATGCGCGAAATGTCCTACGGAACTCCGCTGGATCTTGGTATGGGCCATGGTTATACCAGTGCGTCGCCTCCAGTTCCAGCTCTGGTCATCACGGAACCAGCACCTCTAGCCGAACCAGAATCCGAATCGGAATCTATCGGTCCCGCAACGAATGTGGGTCGTGGACCGGTTGCTAACATGCCATCATCCCTCAAGGCAATGCAGAAGTTCTCCAAAGAACCTAGCCCACTATCGTTGAAGCTATCCGATCGGGAACTATCCTCCAATGGCAATAGCTCTGATCAGATGGGATCCGGCTCTGTAAGCGGTACAGAGCTCCAATCCAACCAACAACCAAGCCAGAAAGCGGCCATCCACAACAGCTCAGAGTTCATGTTGGTGCTCTACAACGAGCAGGAAGCGAAGAAATCCACACGTAAGTACACCGCATCATGCTGGGTGTTCTAGAGACGGTTGTTTATTCTCTCCAGATGCCACTGGTTTTGAGTTTGTATTTTGCCTGTTTTCCAACGTTTTCCACCGTCGATCAATGGGTGCTCGTGTTGAACGATTATTGCGCTGCAGTTCACCCCAAAGACCAGCTTGAATTACCGAATCGGGCCGATACGGGGGATAGCGGTGGGAAAGTTTCAATTGCAACACATTCCAACACAGTTTCGTTCATGATCTTTGGTTTTTGTTCCCCTGAAGGCAATAAGCTTTGGATTTGTTTTCGAGTGCGGCTCTCAAATTCTTACACCAGCACTCCATCACGAGACACGATGTTTTAAAGGTGAAACCAATCTGAACGCCAAAGTGAACAGTTTCACGTGTCTTTTCGTGTTATTTAATGTGCTTTTTTCCACTCCAAACTCCAATCAGTGCGTGTGCTTTAAAAATTCAACACCCTTCAAATGTTTCGATGGACATATGACAAAACCAGCCGCTACAAATGAAACCGAAAACAATAGAATCGTTGACGGTGTCATCCGTTCGGCAATTTGTTGCCAGTTGACTGGTGCGAAATAGCGTTAATATTTATTGCCCATTATACAAGAAAAATTAACTTGCAAAACACTTCCACTAAGACCCATTTTGTCACCGCCATCATTGTGATTTGATCGCTGCATGGGAAAAAGCATACCCGCCACCAACAATGGCGCTGGCAGTAGTTTAGGGGAATGTATTCCGTTGATTGAATAGATCTATTTCCATAAAATAGCAATCAAAATCGACACCTCACCAGACCACATCTATTGTGCCGCTTTTTGGTTTGTGTTTTTACCGGTCATACTTTTGCTTTTTGTAGTTCACCTTTTGTACACCATTCTGCACACCGTCTGCTTTTCATTCCTCTTCTACAAGCAACACGTAGTACAGCTAATTTATTTGTTGCAGCAAGCGGCACCGATGGGTTGGTACACTCTGGATCAGTACCTTCGGGTGTTGTAAAATCACCCTGGTTTCGGTGGAAGTTTCAGAAGGATAGGTACTTCCTCGAAAGACTTCTTACACGACGAGGTTATCCTGGTGCGGTATCTCGCATATCCGTTCGATGCTCCCGGACCGGCTCCGGTAAGGTGTTCGTCCCTGCCCGTAGAGGAATCTTCAGCATACTGCTAGGTGGTAGAAGATGTTTGATACCGATCTGTTCAGCACGCTGCATGGATCCATTCGTATCGCATTTATGAGTTCACCTTGTCGATCTTTGTCCACTATATTCGTTACACATGCTCGAGAGAGTCACCAGATCGCTTAGTTTGTCGAGTGCGAGTGTAGAATTCCATGATTTTATGCCTAATTTGATAGTGCAAAATATTTTTAACTGTATGCAGCACATTTATTTTGCACCTTTAATAACCAATGTTAACAGTATGAAAGTTATTTCCGTTGCATTTCCATCACTGATTTTTGTCAAATCTCCTCATCCCGTCACAGGTAATTCTACCTTCGACTTTGAGTTGGATGAGTTGGTGGCTCCTCCGCCGCCTCTATCGCTCTCTGCGCCGGAACTCAACGTGGAACCTCCACCAGCGCCGACTATGCGTGTTGGTGTCAGTTCAACGGAACTACTGTACGAGCGAGCCATGGCACGCTTCTATCAAGCCGTGGCGTACGAAGAATCGGAGAACCAGCGTAAGGAAGCCGAACAAGAACAGGCAATACGACGCCGTCAAGCAGCGGCGCTTGAACAATCCCAAGAGGATAAGAGTAATCTTGTTACCACCACAACTGTCAGCAATCGATTGGCCGACCGTAGAAGCAGCCTGCGCAAGCGACTCTCGGGAGATAAGGACTCGATCGTGAAGCAGTCCAGCTTCGAGCAGGACCAAGTGCTGCCCCAACCACAGAGCCAATCGCAACAACAGCAGCAGCAGCAACAAGAACATCACTCACATTCCACACTAGCCGAGGAAACGATCGTCGAAGAACCGTTGCAAGGTGTGGAGCAGATAGAATCTTTTACCTCTCTGCCGATCGGATACTCCGAAGGCGAAGAGTCCGTGTCTTCCTCGATGAACTCGATGATCGAGGAGCTCAAACGACGTGAACAGCAGCAAAAACTCCTCGAGCAGCAGGTGCTCGTCTTACCGAAACGGCGTGGTTTTATGGATGATGATGAAACGGACGAGGAACCGTACCATCCTGGTGGAGAGCGCATGCGTTCGCCGTACCGAAATCCCGATCCAAGTCAGGCCATAGAAATCCTTACTAAACCGATGCCCCTGCCAGATCCAAACTTTGTACCGAAACCCATCCTCAAGCGACCATCGACCGAAATACTGGCAAAGGCGGAACAAACCGCTAGTAAGCAATCGAACAGCAATCTTCAGGTTAGCTCACCTCAATCACCAAAGCAACCGACTCCGGAACGTGAAAAATCTCCAGTAAAAATTCCTACCCCGCCACGCAAAGCTGAAGAAAAGCAGCAACCGGAAGAGCCGCAGGAAGAATCCCATCCGGAAGAATACCCACTCGCACAGAAACAACCTCCACAGGGACAGGAGATCGAGCGTGCGATCGTCTCGGAAGCGGCTCGTCAGCGCCGACTAGAATCGCGCCAGAACTCTATCGAAGAGTCCCGTGCAGTGGCCGATTTCTACAGCGATATGGTGCAGCAGATCGAAAGCTCGAAGAAACCTCGGAAACTGCCGCTCTACATGAGCCCGGACGAGGTACGGCGATTAAACGAGCGTGAGTACTCACGAACCTCCTCACGAGCCGGCTCACGGTCGCCTCTACCTCTGGAAGATGTGTATCTACTGCGCGGACGTACTTCACGATCACCTTCACTATCTACCGATCATCCGGTCATTATTCAGCGCGGTACTAAACCAGCCCGGGAGAGCAAAATATTGAGGCAACGATCAGCTTCGATTGAAAGTGACGCTACCGCCAGACCACCGTCCGTTGCCCGAGACACCGTGGGCAGTCCGGTACAGCTTCGGGAGGAAGAAAATGGACGAGTTAGTAGACCGGCAGAGAAGAAGCGTGGTCCCATAGCTGGTGCTGCTGTCCGAAATCGCTCAAGATCCAATTCGGCCATTAGGACGGGCGTACAGAGTATGGTAGCCTCCAAAGTGGTCTCACCAACTGCTCCTCCAACTGCTCCTTCACCGACGACGAATGCACGCAGCATCGGTAATAAACAACCGACTCCTGAGCCTCCAGAATTGGAGACTCCAAAGTCTAAACCGCTCATCAATACTACCCCGGAGGCGATCGAGCCGGAACCAAAGGTTCCCGTAGTTTTAGACCAGGAAGACATGAAGCCTACCGTATCTTACCTAACAGATGTAGCTTTGTTTGTGATTGCTTGTTGGTTATATTTGTTCAAGAACCCCAAACTGGCCATCCCCGTCATTTTGCTGATCATGTACCGGCACATCCGGGAAGCTGTCAAGGACAAGATACCTGCCTGGATGCGGCGAACCGAGGTGACCAGCTGAGGACACCCAAGCAGCATCTCGAGCATCGCAAGCAACCTTTCCGATAAAGACATTGTTTCACCTGCCCGATCGACGCGTCAGAGGGCATGGGTTTGTTTCTTAGTGTTCCGTAGCCAGCACTACCAGTTGGGACCAAGTAGTCGTGGGTCGACGCTTCACGATGCCGGTTCCGTATTCAGCACCGTGTTTGCGTTCTTTTGCTGCACCACTTCACTTGGTGTGAGTATACTTATATTCTACGTTCTAGTGCTTCCGTAGGACAGCACATAATCACGAAAACGATGGCAGAGGTATCACGTCCGCGATAAACCATTTCGGCTCTCTGTCACTCGCCACTGTTACCCAAAGAAAAAAAAGATAAACATTTACGCTTAAATTGATGTTACACGACCATTAAACGATGTGCAATGGGATGCACACTCACCGACACACAAACTACACCGGATCGACAGTGCTGTATTGCACTTGGGAAAAAGGTAGAACCTCTAAAGCAAGAGGATCGCGTTTATCCCCGGACGCAACCGGATCAACGTACGGTGTCGCATATCTCAGCCAAGTGCACCGAATTTCCCGAGTATGCACACAAAAAGGCACCACACTCCACATGATTATTTTTGTTACCTCAAATTGTTGCACTTTCACATGGTGAATCTGTTTCATTCATTGTAAACCACGGGTTGGTGATTTTTGTTTGTCTTTTTTATTTTTATTTTGTCGCCATTGTTTCGGCAACCATTTTGTTGGGCGAAGGAATTGGCGACGTCTTACACAATTCCCAATAGCACCAGCTATCTGTTTACCATATTTGTATTTGTAATCGTTTACGTTAAGAATGGATGTGTATGTATATACGTTTTTGAAAAAGCGAATCGATAAAAATCGTGAAAATAAACTTATCCAAAAAAAGTCGTTCGAAAAAACCAACCAACGCAAGCGAGGTTCATATGTTACGCTATATCGCTTTGAGAACACAAAAACGTTTAGATTTTGCTACTTTGTTTGATACCAATTATTTAAATGACAAACACACAAACCGATGAAAACAAAACAAAAAAGTTTCCTTCCCATACCGGGAATCGAACCCGGGCCTTCTGGGTGAAAGCCAGATATCCTAGCCACTAGACCATATGGGATGCACAGAGAGATGCAACTATGTTTCACTCCGGATTCGTTTGATTCGCCACTTTTGCCTTGTAAAACTATACATGCGAATGCGCAGGACCTTCAAGAAGCATAATTGAAAATGCACATCACTGCAACATTCCCCTTTCCTATAGCTTTCTCATCGTTAATCACTGCAGTGAACAGAACAGCAGCAGTGCGCCTAAATGTAGGCAGTGAAATAAACTTGCACACGTGAAAAGCTTCACGTTTGCATTGCGACTATTTGAAAAGTTTCATAGCAAGCTTTTGTACACCGTATCTCCCTAGAGCGAATAGAAGCATTTTCTTTCCCAAATTAGCTGTTCATCGAAAATGCGACACACCTCATCATTACTTTTGTTTTGTCGATATATTTGTAACAGTAATATAACCTTAGCTTGTTGTAAGATTATTGCCTGTTCCCTTACACCATCGAACTTATTTGCGTCTGAAAGCAATAACACATATGATTTACCTAATGCATGTCGTATCCCATACGAACCATTGCGCTCTACGTGTTTGTAGGGCTCGTGTGCCTGGGTGTCTGCATTATTGCAAATATTTAGCTAATATTTAATACGTAGCCTATCTTCACTCGGTGCGTTTGGTCTGCCTTAAGTTGCGGGGTGGTAATGTGACTTTCCTGTATCACCACCCTGCACCTATCGTATCTTGGTGAAATCAGCTTCTATTTACACGTCTGCAAGGATATTTCACCATATTGAGAGAATGACTAATCGACCAGCGCAGAGAAGCTGGTCGATCGTTGTGGTGCGGTTAGTGCGTCGGACACACTTATCTTACGGGCTAGTAAAAATTGTTTTGGAGAAAAAAATGTCCCTAACACCTTTGTACGCGGCTAGGGACAGCTATCACAATCGGGTTGCTCAGGATGCGTACACCCTGCGAGCGATTCACATCTTCTAAAGGTGCGTCCCACAACCCTCGTAACTATGCGCTCTTTGCTTCCTGCTCAATGACATAGCGGGTGTGGGCTCGCTCAGTTCTGTTCCTTCCGGTTCCGGTTTCTAAGCCGATCCGATCAGGAACCACGGTAACACCACTGTGACGGCAATGGCCGCGACACACGTCACGCACACTACGATCATGTTAGACACAGCGCCCGCTTGTTGTTGCTTCGTTCGATTCAGCTCACTGTCTGTGATCAGCAGCTGATCTTCGTACGGGTCTTTGGTGAACTCTAGTACCTCCACATCGTACCGAAACTTCACCTTCGATGATTCCCGGCGCCAGAAAAGATGGCCCGAGTCCCGCCGGTCCAAACACCAGACGGGCTCCTGTGGTGGAATTGCTGGAAAGCAGAAGAAAACACTGGTTGATTAGCTGGTTTTTGCGGCGAACGGGTCATAAAACTGTCCTACCTGAGATAGTCATGCTTTCCTTACGCCGTACAATACTCAAACTCGAATACGCTGTGAATGCCCAATATTCCACGCAGCAAGCAGCACGGGTAGCTATCGCGATAGCGATGTTATCGATTCCGGCGATTCCAGCCTAATGATGGTTCGTGACGGTTCCGTGCCAGCACTCGATCGACCTTTGTGCACGCGTTTCGCGAAAATACGAAACAAATCCACCCCCGTCAGTTCACTTGAGCGCGCCGATGGATTTCCTGCCACTTCAAGCCGTCTGACGTCTGTGACGTTTGGCAGGGAGGGCGCGTAGGTTCGATAAATCCCAGCCCAGGGGCTAGGGTGGCTTTTTTCGGGGCAACTCAAATTGCAATTTGCTGATAGTGGCGATAGTGACGGGGACGGCTCGAACTCGGTACAGTGATTGTTGAACCTGGTGGTGCTTTCGAAAAATTCTCCTGCCGGGACGGAAAGATAGTGCACGCTCGATCGAGGTCACTCTACGGTACCGAGGCGTACTAGATGACTTTCAACTTCACGGCCGTTTGGCGTACCTGCGGAAAGAAGGAAAACACGTGAAACGACAGAGAAAAACACACATTAAAAATACGCCGTAATCTCGATGTTAGGAGTTGTTTTCGTGAATTGAAGGGGATTTTTTTTCCTTCGACCCGACTGATTCCAATTTTCCAAAACCATGTTTTACCTACCACCCAGGAGAGATGTTTCTCTTGAAGCGTGAATGCTTTCCTTGCGGATTGCATGTCACTGCGTGTTTATGCTTTCGAAAGTATTTAGTTGACGAGCGTGGTAAAGATCTGTTTAGTTTCCTCTCGTCTAGCGTCATTTGCATGCCGCTGGAAAATGAGCAAACTGTGCGGTCTTGCCTCGTTTGTGAGACGGCGAAAAGTAAACAAAACATTCGCAAAGCAGCGTTTCGAGATCCATCAAATTCTACCGAGACGCAGTGTTTATTCGATGCTCCTGATTCAAGTTCACGGCTTGATTAATGAGTGCTCTACCAGAAGCACTCAATGACAGTTTAATGATGTACTGATGATACGCAAATTAAATTTCTAGCATACCGGAAAGAAAGACACACCTCTGCAGTGTCTGTCCAAAACTCTAAGACATCTGATCAAATAGTACAAGGCCTGCGTCATCCCGTCTTACCCTTGTCCAACGACACAGAACAGATCGTGCCGGTGGTGGAAAACGTTCATCAAAGACACTAGTTGTGGCTCACTTCCGGCATGGCGTCAACAATGGCGGCGTGGGCACCCGGTATGTGGCAAGTATTACACATGATAAAACCGCGCAAATAACCTAATCTTTAGCGCATTAGTACCACTGCGCAGTTGCACAGAGCCGGGAGGCTGAAAAGACGCAATTGACAACCCCGAATCTGCGTGCTCTTCCTATTCTGCTGCTTCCTTTATTTTCCCATGTCAAAGATGAAGCGAGTCGGACAGCTTTGTAGTTATCGTTATCGAGCTATTAATAGCGAGGAAAATATTATTGGCGCTTGTTATGTGACCCACGGAAGCGAGAGAGAGGGGGAGGGGGTAGAGAAACGGACTGAGTGGGGTGGGAAAAGGGAGGTTGTAACAATGACATTTTCAGATGCGTTTCAGAACACTTTTTCTTCGAAAGAAGCTGTACAATCACGAACGT
Source organism: Anopheles rivulorum (assembly GCA_018908115.1). NCBI lineage: Eukaryota > Metazoa > Arthropoda > Insecta > Diptera > Culicidae > Anopheles > Anopheles rivulorum. The sequence continues at coordinate 1,707,253 of CM032178.1, forward strand.
TGTGTGAAGATGCAGTTGATCGAAAGATGCAATTCCCGTATTGTCTAGTGGTTAGGATATCCGGCTCTCACCCGGAAGGCCCGGGTTCGATTCCCGGTACGGGAAAAAGGAATGCATTTTTTTCCTCAATAGAAACATTCTCTCGTCTTCAACACGGTGTTCACAACCTCTCTTTAACCCAAAATAATCCCATTTGATCGAGGACGCACTTGGAAACAAAGCAATGGCCACAAATAACAACAAACACCACCACCATTTCAAGTGGGTTACGTTGTTTGCCCCTACTCACAAGCACATCACACCCCGTCCGCTTATCGATACCAAGGAACAGGAATGCACCGTGCTGCAATTATTGCATTTTCATTGTCACGACTTATCGCCGCGCCTATTGATAAAGAGCTTGATTCGGATGTGAAGAGGGCAAAAAAAACAGGTACACAAAATGTGAAATACTGTCGTGTCTTCGTTTTGTCGCCATTTGTTTTCGGCAGCGACACGACACATGGCACTTCTTCTTCTGCCTGGCAGCGGATAGCTTAGAAAAGCCGGTCGCTTTCTTTTCCGCCGCTTAGTGACGGTGCTTTGCATGCGATAAACACTACCGCGTTGATGGACATTCGTGCAGGTCAGGGTTGAACACCGTCGAATCGGTTCATATCATGGATTATTGACCAGGCGGCGTGTCTGCCGTAAATTGGAAACCCTTTCCGGTGTCGAAGAGTGGGTTCGCTTTATACTGCGAGGGCAGGTCAAGCGAAGTCATCGAACGGTAAACTAACGGTGGCTTTTCGTTGCAATTTTGTTTATTGGTGTGTGAGTGTATGGGTGTGTGTGTGGGGTTTTTTTTGTGTGTATAGGCCCTGTCCGGACGTTCAGCAGGTCACAGGAGGCCGTTGGAAATCGCTTCGCTCGGCGTAATTGAGCTCAATTGGTTCGATGGCCGGCACATGGAACGACACGTTGCTGGCGTGCCCTTCAGGTCCCCGACTACCGGATCGATCAACCATCCACCAGCGATACTCGGACGATCGTGGCCGCTTCCGATTAATTTTGCGCGTTAGTGCGCCATAACTGACCCAGATCCAGCTGAGCTAAATGGCAGAAAAAGCGCCAGCACCAGAGAGCTCGGTACGGTACCCACTATAGGAGGTACGGTGTTTGGTTGAGATTTTATAAATACAAACGATCTGTTTTGGAAGCGAGCGTTTTTTTTTTCTTCTTCAACATATCACATCACTCACAGGCTCCATTTTGCAAAACACTCTTACCACGTGGTGGCATGCACTACTGAACTGGGAAAGTGGCTAGTATGGATCGCACTGGCTGAAAGCAGTCAAACGACCTCTAGCTAGTACGTCGGTGCGAGCATGTGATTTATACCGCACTGTCGACATTCGTCTCTCGACCGTGTCATCTTTGCCAGCTGTTTGTTTAACACTGTGGTCCAGTGGTCAACGAGATCACTCACTCGCATTGCATTGCACACAGCCACCGGCCCGACGGTGCCCGTGCCGTACCAAACAACACGAACGGACGTTGGTAATTACGAATTGCAAATGCGTGCGTGTGCCCGACCCGGAATGTTGGTTGATAAAAATGTGCATAAACACAGGGAGCGCTTCGGTGTGTCTGTTTCGTTACATAAATACGCACACATTCGCGGTATGCGGCGTGATAACGCGCTTTTAAAGCAGGATCTGTTTAATTGCTTAACTGTCGTCTCGCTCAGCCGTCCAACTATGCCCACTGGGATTGTGATTGTGCGTGGGTATTTGTGTGGCTAGTTTTATCACATTCCCGATGAAGGTCACAAGATTTACCGCAAACGCCAACTTTATTCACATTCTAACGCGTATTTCACGTGAAGCGCGTGACTACGGGTTGCAGCAACATCCGTATAGCTAGTTTAATTCAAACTCACTCCAAATTGTCCACCCACCACAACAAACTGCTGTTTAGTCCAATTTGCATTTAAAATATATTTTATCCACCAACAATTGATGGGATATCACCACTTACGACACGTCATTACTTACTTTCGGTTACACTCTCGTACAGGAAGTCGAGCCAACGCGTCTGTATTGACCTGCACGATCACCTGTTTCGATCATCCGATCTCACTAAACACAACGACACGCTGACGGGATCACACGCTTCGAAACGGACGTTTAGTTTATCAATGAGCTCCGGAACTTTGCCAACACCTAAACAGAACCAAACCTTCCAGACAGCCGCACCGAACGACGCGTCGCACACTTTTGCGCGCGGTTTGACTTCACAAACGCGCTTTGTGCGGCCGCGAACGGGTTTGCGTGGTGATTGCGGGTCCGCTTACGTCACGCCAATATATTGCGTGTCACACACACACACACACACACACACACACACAGACACACATACACTAGAAAACGTCTTTATTTACCTTCCCTTGTGCGGTGTGTTGCGCGCGTAGCAGAGAAGGAAAACTTTTCTATGTGTGTGTACACGACGCGCGCGTTGGATTTGTTTGTTTGTTTGTTGCGTTTTGGGGGCTGTGTGCTGTATTTGGTTTTGGTTTTGTTTATTTTGCTTTCGTAGTCTCGTTTGTTTTCGTACCCTCTAATGACTGCGGTTCGTCAGCTGGAATGAAACGGATGTGCACAGACAACGCGAGATCACATTACGGACCGGGGTCAATACGGCGCACCAAAACCCACCTGCCCGGGGGGGGGGGGGGGGGGGGGGGGGGGGGGGGGGGGGGGGGGGGGGGGGGGGGGGGGGGGGGGGGGGGGGGGGTTTGGGTTGGTGAAAACCGGTTTTCCAACTCGCCTGCTTCCAACGCACACCCAACAATCACAATCTTGGTAGAGTTTTCTTTCCAACTTTTCCTACCATCAACTGCACACCGATGCCCGTGTTTCGTGTTTTGCAACCGTAGACATACAAAGGGCAGGTCACGCTGCCAAGCCTCGTGCACTGGGACACCGTCTTAACAGCAATGGTCACCTGAACGGAGTAAGGTGATGGCAGTTTTAAATTTGCATTTCCAAACACGCACTTGCACTCCCGGTTCGATAGGTCACCGTGGTTCCGTATTGTCGTTGCTGTTACTTTCATCACGGGTCACGAGTGTTTAAAAATCGATTAGCAAATCGACCACGATGCAACAACGTTCCCGTCCGCACTGTCCGTGTTGCTTCCATGTGCCGTACCGCGTGGCACAAAACTGTACTCAAATTTCAAAACTACGCACTTGCTGTAGTAACACGCGTTCACGTCCCAATGGCTTCACAAACCGAAATGTCCGTCCCGATCGCGTACGACTCACTTGGGAGCTGCCCTACAATGGAGAGCGCGTTCCGCGTGTGTCACTGTGAGCGTGCGTATTTTTTTTCTGCGCATCACAATATGCTCGTCAGTGAACGAACCGAACCCGATCCATGCCTTCTCCCCTGCTCGGTTCACTGCTATGGAGGTTGACTTGCAATCATGTACTACCACCACTCTCAACATCGGTTGTGATCGTGAGTGAGGTGTTCGATTCGATCGATTCGCCACCACACAAAGGGCCCGTTTGCGAAGTGCATCGCATGAAGGGCACGTGCATCGTACGCGAAGGGCAACCCGCTACAACGATCGATGACGATACGATCTGGCCCCGGTGATCGCGGATTGTGCTGATCGGTTTTGGAAAGTTGCCGCTATCACGCCAGCACGATGTGGGATATGGTCATACATTCAGGGTATTACTTTGTGTTTGAAAATGGCAACACTGCCATCCAAGCGACCTGAGCTTAAGTGGCTGAGCAATCGAGACAACAGTGGTGGTCATAATTGTTGGCACAGCTAAAGATGACTATAACATCCAATAACTCAACATCCAGAGAATGTGTAATACCGTTGCCAAAGTATCATTCAAGGTCTGGACTTGTTGTTTATCATCCTCTCGTTAGCAGAAACACGAGAAGTAAAGGCACACTTTGGAATGCTCGAACCTTCACATTGAAGATCTTGCTAATTTCTCAACCTCCTACCTTATCTCCACTGCTATTTCCGCTATATAAAACGTCCATCGACAGGGGTTCCCATTCCAGCTACACCACAGTGAAATCAACACCAGGGTGACAATTGCGCACCGGTATCAATCGGAAAAATCTACCTCCGTTCGGACGGCACACGCCATACTTATAGGCCATACATCACGGACACACGTGAGCACGTCTTGCATAATTGCCATGCGTCGCTGTCAATGCCACGAAGCTGGCGAATGCGGAATGAAGCATGCACGGAACGCGTATATGCACATCATGACCTTAAAAATAGCATTTGCTGGATGGTCTAAGACCCTTCCTAACCATACCACGGTGCTTTTACACACGAGCACGTGTTCAACATTCGATAGCACCTGTGGATCGATGTAATGTGCTCCCGATGGGACACGAGGCTACCCTCAAGAGGACGCGGCATCGATTACACCATCTACGGTGGCTAGAGCGATGAAATATCAGTCGCAAGCTTCATGAGCATCAAACTCATCGCGCCTGTTCCTGCTTCTAGACACACGGCGAATCACGGCCACACAATCAGTAGCCTCGATTGACGTCATTTAAATCAAGAACTTTCTTACAGCAGGCGCACACGAGCCCCGGGACATTGACCGGGTGCAAATCACTCTAAGCGATCAACACAATACATTACCATCCCTAATGGAAGACAACTCGGGGCCGCACGCGAATAAGGTCATGTTTTTAGGTTCGTTTTCCAAACAATCTGCCAAATAATCGGCACACCGTCTGTTTGGTGATTGTCAGCATTCCATGCCTGAGGTCAATTATTTATTACAAAACTTAATCGTTAGACAGAACGGTACACAGCACCATGCAACATGAGGATGCTTCATTATTTACCGTTCCGTTGCGTACTTGCCATTATGTGCTACGCGGTAAGACTAAACATTGTGACACGGTTTGTCAGCGAGGTGGCATGCTTTACGAATTTTCCGACTGTGTGCCACCGCTACGACGCTTGCGATGCTTCTTCTGTGGATTGGACTGTTGTGAGGCTGGCCTAATCGAGGCGGCCGTCGTCGTTGTGACCGTCGTTGGAGTGGTTGGCGTTTCCGCCGAAGGAGCAAGCGCATTCGGTAGAAGTACCGGTTGCTGGCGACGTCCTACCGTCTCAAAGATGTTGTACGGTCCTTGGTTAAGGTTGTAGCTTTGCTTGAAGCTTTTCGCCTGCGTTCGCTGTGCTGCCGTAACTTCGCTATCGTCCAGGTAGCGCAACTGTGGCAGAATACTGATCACAAACAACCGGTAGTCGTTGTGCTCCAGGGTAGAGTTACCGTTGAAGGAGGAGGTTGCGCCCGGGTTACCCATCAGCGATAGGTACTTTAGCGATGGACAACATTCTCGGATACGGTAGATCCAGTTCTGTAGGTTAATTATATCACAGTGGTTGAGCCATAGAAGCTCCAGGTTGGGGAGTGTAGGTAATGTCCGCTCGTCCGGTTGTACGTTTTTGTCCAAGATGAGCGTGTTCAGCTGCCGGAAGTGTGTCAGAAAGGATAGGTCCCTGCAAAGGTGGGTGAACCGAGTTACGTGGTGTCCATGCTATCCGAATTCTTATCTAGCATTTATCTTACTTGATCTCGTTGTAGCTCAAGTCCAAGATAGTCGTCGTGCGGGAGAACTTCTCGGCGATTTTACGCGGGATCTGGGACAGCCGTTCATACGCCAACGAGAGTCGCTCGCCGTTGTGATCGAAATCATCGGATCGGCTTGAGTCACTGCAACCAAACAAAAGTAAACAACGATTTAAATTAGCATCATCAACACCAATTCCTTTCACTGAACCCCACAGAAACCCACCTTCCGGCGCTTTTAATAGACATTGCGTCTGATGACCAGTCATAGCTCAGATACAGCTCATCGTCCTCGTCCATAGTGGAGTAATTGTCGACGAAAAATCTGAAAACAAAACGCACGGAAGGTTTCTATCAGTCCTCAAGTCGCACACAGGCTCCCTGTTTCATGGTTCGCATGGACGGAACGGGACAATTTGTTTTCTGATAACAGCACATCATGCTACACAAATTTGATGCTTCTACGCGCCATTAGGTGCGGAGAACGAGGTTAATCAAACAGGTCAACAGAGCTGTTTGAACACAATACAGTTTGGGTTTAATGATCCCACAGGCAGATCCTTTGCAGCATGGAAAAGTAGTAACTTTACATCATGCTGCAGTATGTTGAATATCCTTCCGATCGACTAACAAAGTTTCGTTTAAGAACTACATCCACACACGCTCTTGGTTCACTGCTGCAATGCGACTGAAGAGCTACCACCACCGTCACGCTTTTCTGGGCATCTTCTAACGTGACTGGTGAAGATGTCACAAAACAACCATACAAAAGTGAGAAAAACGACCCACTTGAAGATAACGTCCCGCTTTGTTATATTGTCCACCATCTTCAAAGACGACTTAGTGGGTAAGCCGGTACTGCATCCATCGAGTGGCCCAGTACGATGAAAAGCGCATGCGGTCGTACTTGAAACTGAAACAAAAACTCAAACGCGCACGGTGGCGTTTTAGTGTAATCTGCGTAATGTACCTAATTTAGGAAGAACTGCTGATAGGCCATAGGATTGAAAGCATAGCAGAAGAAACCCGTGACTTGACGATTATGATGGGTGGCCGTGATAAGAAACTACTCTGGCACAACTTTCTCTCACGGGTATTTTGAGCTTTATCTCGTCCAAGATAGTACGGTGTACAGTACACTATTTTACAATCCAACTGGAAGTATACCACACGTTTATTGCTGGAAGCTAGAGTGGCTTTGAGTGCCACCTGATTCGAGCTAGTTCGAAAATTCCTTCACTAACACCATTACACAAACCATCTCACCCATTCGAAATGCGTTGTTGATGTAGTGCACATTTTAAACGCATTTTATCCCTTTCTTCGCGGATTGTAATTAGTTCCACGTTCGAGGTCATTGTTGCAATGCTTGGAAAGTGCAAGCTAAAATGGTGAGCAAAATTGTCCAACCCGTTCGATTACGTTCCTTCGCACACTAAGTAGCTGTGTTAACGTCTTGCAAATGGCATTTTCCACCATCGCGACGCACTTTTCACAAAATGACACCCGTAATATTCGGCTCACACACTTACCGCTCATTATAACCGATGGCTTGCATTATAGACACTGCGATCGATAGTGATCAACGTGTAGAAAGACTTTTTCCTCTCTCGAAATAACACAGAAACTTTTGCTGAACCGTGTAGCAGGTGCGTTACACAAGGTTTCGAGCGATCTTCCGCAGGAGCACTATGTATGAGGCTGAGAAAAGGCACGTTTTTCGTCAGAATATATCAACAATAATGAAACGATTCTTTCTCAAGCTTGCTCGCTAGGTAGTCCAGCATAACTTTACGGAACTAAGTAGCGTATAATCTGAAACAACAATGTCGAATCGGTTTGTGCCCGATTGCCTGCAATAGTTTGGCCGCGATAAGCGCGGGCTTCCTGTCGCGTGCTACCACTTTGCGTTGCTGCCACAGCACAAGTGACGCACTCGGGAGCGCTCTGCAGCGCAATCTTTGCATACAGACGATGCTAGTAGCTGTTTGTGTGAGCGCGTACAAAACAATTCCTATTTTCTCTGGCTGCAAGGAGCTCCCGAAGGAGGGAGCCACAATCCCGACACACCGACACAACCTTGATCGATGTTTTGCTTTCCATGCGGTTCACATTATGGGCCAAGTTTTTTTTCCAATTTTAATAAACCGCATCAGAATCCGTACGAATGACATATTCGACAATCTTTGGTTGTGGTTAACGATTAAATGCCACACGGTAGCATTAATTTCTAGCGTCGAGTTCTTGCTGAAAATACATAACTGCTAAGCCTCTGCAACACTTGTTCGGAACTTTGTTCGTTTGATCAACAAGCAGTAAGCGGATTAGAAGTGCGATTGTGTATGTACAATCAGAAACAAATGCTCCTTAGAAGGCTAAACATTATGACTAAGGGTAGCGATTAATTTGGAATCGTACCAGTAGTTGAGCATTGAAACGGCATATTAGTTGTGATTTTAAACTTACGTCATAAAAATTAATATTACAAATTAATGTTTAAAAAGCAACTACAATTCGCCCAACTGCATTTCTGGGGAGAAATAAGTGAACTGTTCAATATTAACGAACACATTTTTATTTACCTGACTGTAATATAATTTTAGCCAGTGTGCGTGGTTTCAATCTGTTTTGAAGTATCGAAGTTACGCGTATAAACATAGGATCCGCTTTTCAAATGCAGCAGGTTGTTTTGTTGGTATTGTCATAACAAAGCAACAGCTTGGGTACCGCATTTCGCATCAAAAACTTAAATTATTTGTGTTTCATAAATTCCGCTACGTTTCGCGATATTTTCAGTGGTACATAGTAACTGTATGAGTTGAAAATAAAACTATTATACTCGTAAATAGCCGATATCTATTTGGGAGCAGCATGGATGAATTCATCCGTGGAAGATGTGAAGAAATGTGCCCAAAAGCGGAGATCGACTTGTCGGTATAGTTTTCGAAATTCCATACCGGCTTTAGTTGCATTCATACTATAATGCAATCGTTTTATCTTTCCAGACGTATCCGGGAAAAACTGGTGCATTTCTTCGAAACCGATACCGAAAAACCGGGTGTGCCGGATCGGCACCGAATGGTTAAAGAATTTTCCCGGTCAGCAGCCGACCGACGACAACCAAAGCCATGTGAAATTCGTACTCCAAGCATGCTGCTAGAAACTGTTCACTACCTGTTGACAATGTTCGTATTGCTATTACGGTAACATGTTAAAGAGATAGTATATTTTTAATTATTCTTCCCATTTCAGTGTGCTACCTGATTCTCGGCGTCCGTATTATCAACGGTATGAATTTATTTTCGACCGGATGCGTGCCATCCGTCAAGAAATGGTAATACAGAATCTGTCTGCGGTTGAAGTGTTGCCGGTTCTAGAGCCGATCGTACGATTCCTTTGTTATAGTGCGTACTACCTATGTGAGGCTCCGATCGCAGAGTTCGATCCGAAAATATGTGCCCAACATCTACAGGAATGTTTAAAGAAAGTTCTTCGTTGTTACGAGGAAATTGATCATGCAGACACTTCTGTCGCTGACTCGAACCGTTTTGAAATGGAACGTCTTTATCTTTCCTTCAACATCGGCAGTCTAGAAGCAACACAATCGGCCATTGCACGATACGGTACAAGTGAGCCGAAGCTAAGGCTTCACATTGCCACCCAGCTAGAGTGCCACCGCGGGAACTATTTCGGTGCAATGCGAAACATGTTTCGTTTTGCGCCGCTAGAAGCTGCCGTCGCATCATTACAGCTTCCTCGGTTCCGACGTCAGATTCTGCAACAGTTCTCTACCGCGTACCAAAGCCGCGTGCAAACGGTACCGCTCGAATGGTTGGAAAGTGTACTTCATTACGAGGGCCGCGAGAGCACGTGCCTGCTGGACGACTGCCGTCACTATAACCTTCAGCTAGTGCCGAGAGACAATGAGCAGCGGACCGGTGATGGCAACCGTAACTGGGCGGTGAAATTCGAGAAGGCTCAGTTCGATGCTCAACGATGCGCGGTAAGTTTTTACGATCATATCCATCTAATCAATTGAGATGATCTCCGCATCATGCTCTTGGCGGAGACAGTAACGCCGATAGTCGTTTGTGAGATAGCGATCAGTACCGTGTATCCGCTGTTCGTACTTTTTTTTAGATTCCTCCACGAAAAGTTTCTCCAATCGAAGATGTATTAGATCGTTGCCGGAATATCTCGAGGATGTTGCTTGGCGGGTATTACGGATAGTTGCCACAGTGCATTAATAATATAGAAAGTGTTTCGAATTCGCCATTCGTCATTTTGCTGGGGAGTGTGATATTGTAATAAAAAATAAAAAATACTAATCCACTGTTCGTATCGGTCGAATGACCATGTGAAAAGGTAGGCATTGTTTGAACCCTTAGATAGTTTTATGCCAATTTTCCTAAGCAGTTTGTCTATTCTAGAATCCTTATTTGCGAGCTGAATATGTTATATTTTGTAGTTCTAAAATTTGCTTAACTTGCGCACCCTTTGCTCATATCACTAGCAGCTCTGGTAACAGTGTATCGGTTTTTGTTTTTTGTCGGAACTAACACCAGCGCTTTCGGCCTATGTGTGCTTAACTGTCTATTCACTATATTTACAACGTTGATGACTGTTTTGTTCAGCATCGATCCGAGCAACAAAACGCGGTCCATATCAACACTAGTGTGGCACATAATACTGACCATTGTGCCATAAATTGTGACGTTGCTGCATTGCGTGGGTGTTTCGGATCCTTCGGAGAGCTTATCGTTTCATCAGATTTGGGTGTATCGATCTTGTTGGTGTCGACACCTTCCGGTTCTACGGGATGCTCTTCATCCAGATCGATCTCCTTGATCAGCTCGTCCGTGTTGTAGAGCACCACTCGGTCACCTAGCGGCTGCACAGGCCGGAAGTTGTGTGTCAACGGATGGCCCTCCTCGTCTTCCAGTGCTCTGAAAGCTTGCACCTGAAAGTAAGTGATGGATTTGAGAATTATACTCCTTCCTTGAGCCAATCAAAGTGGCTAAATTGTATCTCATGGATACCGATCGTCGCTTAATTATTTGTAGTGTTAAAAGTGATCGTGACCCAATGATACGATGACGATATAAAAATAGGATCAGTGTTAATTGCGGCGTCACAGTAACGTCGCCACTAGTCATAGGACGGATCGCCCAAGTAGGCCACCTTGAGGTAAATCTTTTTATAGATAAAAGATTGCTGCTAGAATGGGCGTAATTTAATTAACAGCGGGCTACTAAGCAAACTGTTGCTTTCCGTGCGTTCGATTTTGCACGAACGATCACACGTACCTGTGCGTGAGACAGCAAAATCGGTTCTTTAAAATCGATCCATGTGACCACCTCACTGCAGGGTGGTGTCGTAAGCGAACCATCGTATGTGTAGTAATGCAGCAGATCCTTCGCAATCAAGTCCTTCAGCGATGGAGGTGTTTCAAAGCGCTCCGACAGATGGCTTCCGGTGACGTTACCAAGCAGCTCAATAAACTCCTGGTACATGGGATTGTCTTCGGGATCGATTTCGTAGAAAAACGCAAGCACAGTCAATCCATCCGCAAAGTTGAGTGCAGTGCGTGCATTCTTATACTCCTGCTTGTAGAACACGATGTGCAGCTCCATAGGAAAGCTAAAGAATAGAATCGGACGGGCAGAATAATATCCGAATCAGGTAAAGCACAGCGAAGTAATCTCCCCTTACCGATGATTATCGATCATGTCCTCGCTGCCGAAGGTATCGTTATCGCCCCAGTGGAAATGAAGCTGGGAATATTCGTAGACACCGGAAAGCGGTCCACCAGACACTGTAGGCGTTACTTCCGACTCCATCGTGACTACCACTGCGAAGAGAGAAGAGTAAAGTTTAGAAATGTAAGCAGCGCTGCGAAGCTAATGATGCTAATTCGAAGCACATCACGCTAGGCGTGACCGTCACTCTGCACAATGGCACGTGGCGCGATCGAAGACGCCATCAAAGATCAGGCGAAGGATGTGTGCGCTGTGTGGTCGTGGTTTGACATACTGATTAGCGATTTCAGGGTTGACGGCTTCATACTTCAATCATACCGATCACCGCATTCACCAAATCGAACATGGAAGCGTTTTGGTGGGAAAAGTATAACATTGCTATTTCTTATGCGTTTCTCAGTGTGCCTTTCAATGAAAATTTGGATGATTTGTGTGAAAAAGAACATAGCGAGCACATAGTAAATTAGCTATGATAATCTTTGAAAGCAATTTAAACACATCATAAACAACATTTCTTATCATGAGCTTCGCATGCATTGGATCCTATCGGTGGCAAATGCACACTGTACCATCGCTTTTTGCCTTCGCTGGCAAATTGACGAGACACAAAACGCTTGACGCGTACTAATTAACCTTCACCGTACGGTGGTTTCCGCGACAAGGCACACCTTATCTATACACCTTTGAAAACGAAAAATTTAGGGTAGGTTCTAATTAGTTTTGGAAGCAACATCGAAGGTGACCCAAGTCTTTCCGTATGAAATGGTGCACTATTTCGTCTAGTTCGTCCGTCTTCACATAGAGCTTAAGCTGCCTTCAATAATCAAAATGCATGTCTAGACCGTGAACGGTCGTTAGACTAATGAAGAAAATGAAGTCGCTGTGCAACTCCACTTAGCCGAGGCCACTTACCAGTATGACCATTGTTGGTCAGGTTTGTTTCCCGGGGTGCGACATCGAAGCCCTGAAACACTAGCGGTGGCAGGTTGACCTTCTTCACGTCCAGAGAGTTGATATTGATTGGACTTTGGTGTTTTCCGGTGCAGGAATTATACTGTTCGCCCCAATGAGATGGTCCTGGGGGAAGATGATAGAAAAAAGAGTTGTTTATTCGCAAAGGGGATTCAATCTTGCTCTAAAAACGCTAGTAACGTTGTTTTGTTGCTAAGGATGCATGACAGAGGAACAAAAGATCACGTGAGGCACGTGGAGCTGCTCAACTTCTGCTTTACATTAATCATTTTTATATTCTTTGTAACATTCCTAATGGGATGTCTATACCACGCTGCGTCCATCCAGATCGTCGCTATGAAGCGCAAGAGCTAAGTAAACGACCTGTTCTGTTCTAAACGATCGCTGTAGCGACGATGCAACACAGACGGGGAAGCGAGAGCGACTCGAATCAATTATTCATAACTCGTACGCGACACAACATCGACAAGTGTACAATTTAATTATCCCACGCAAATGGAACACATGTGGTACCAGTGGCGCGTCCGGTGGACCGCACGGTGATGTCCGCCGTGGGACCGATTGATCCGGTTGTGAAAGCAGTGCAGTGCATGTGTTGCAGTCAGGTGCATGACAATGCACTTGGAAGACACGGTGTGGGCAATATTTGTTCTGCCTGCACAATCACACAAATCCCTCTTCCGGTAGTGCGGAATGAATCCATTTATCTGATGATCATTTCACGTGAGGCGTTCGATGTGTGCCGGTAATGGTGAATAGAAGTAACGTGCCTCACCAACCTCAGTCCAAAGCGAAACACAACACGAACGCTTCTACTAGAGTCTCCAGGGCACTCTAATAGCGATCCGTTCGCTTCCTTCTTTCTGTCGTGGTTAGGTGCTGTCCCAACCACAAATAGTATTATGACAACTGGATGGAATTAGATTTTAATGAAATAATTGTGCATGACATCGGAATTGGTAGCTTGTAATGCATTTTTTACACTGCTCCACACACGGTTTGTGCGTGTTACGATGGGAATACATTCCGATGGTGGTGTACACAGAGTGTTCACGGCGAGTGACCGAAAGGTGGTACCAGGAAAAATATTCCATAGATATTGATGTTCAACATTAACCTTACCCTTATCGCCATCATATCCAAAATCCTGTGCATGACCGTAATGAACTGTCAAAAGAAAGTAAAAAGAAGTAAAAAATGTCTATTAGAAAGGATCGTACAGGACGGGCAACTAAGAACTAAGAACTATCAATCCGCCAGAGTCTGCATAACAACAACAATTAACCGTAAATTATGGTGACTGGTAATGGTTGGTGCATGATCGATGTTTTTTTTTTCTCTTGTTAATGCTATTATAGCACGTGGTGCGACCCACAAACACAAAGGTTTTTGCATGGTACCAGCGGTCACGGATTTACGGCATGGCCACATCCAATCTAGCATAACACCCATGACATCGTGTTGGAAGTGCAAAACCACCAATCCCTTGTGGTGGTACAGAAAAGACATTGCATACCTTGGCAGGCAGCACTCTGGAGTGCAATGGGCGCTTGCATAGTTCGCTTCACCCCATAGCGATGCCATGGCCGGCGCAGATGCGAAACATCCGGACAGTTTCAGAGCTGCCAGGCGAAGGTAATGTCTCACAATAGACATCACCACATCCATAATCTGGTTGGAGAGTCTTACGCTGCTGAAGAAATACCGATAAAAGTTAAAGTTTTCTTTGGTGTTTTGGACAACTATGTCTAGCGCGACACATCAGTTCGCGGGACTTGGGGTTACCAGTGGGTAATTTCTCCCTCCTTTCCACGAGTTAGCACTGCATTACGTCGGGCCATGCGCCGAGTGGAAATTGTGTTTGCCCGACGCGCGCTTACTCTGCGCGTATTGGAAAAATCAATTTGACTTCCTGATTCGTGCCGCTCCCGTCGGTGTCGTGATCGTGTCTCATTGGATTTGGCTCACATGCACCAACTGTTTGTGGTAGCAATTTTCAGGTACGACGCTGCAAAACCGTGACACGCTGTATGATGAAACTACCAGGACAGAAGCGTGAATTTTTCGGTGCCGCCGCGTGCATGACGGCTCGTGATCGCTGGCATAAACATGTGTTTTGTTGACCGCTTAGATCGGTGCATTAAATCTCGCGTCATTTGACTCCGACCTCGGCAACACTGGCTGGAGGTTATTGATTAACCCTGAACCTGTGTGCGGAACGTCCAGTCCGATCAGTTTGCCGACGAACCCTTGGGAGCCAGTTGTGTTCTAGGTCTCCGGGCATAATAAAGTCATCCGGTAATGTGATAACACCAGCAGCGTTGGGCGGTGCGATATTGATCCTCTCATGCACGACGCTCTGCTTGCAATGATCTTTATTGATTTAATTGAGTGTAACCATGAGAAGCTGGGGCACGTTCCGGCAAGATACATGATATCCGAAAGGCTTGCGGGCCAAATCCGAAAACACCACGCAACCATTCGCAGTGGTGAACAATCACCGTCAGGCGGAGAATGGATCACTGTCCCATGCAGAGGATGCGTGAACATACAAAGCCAATGCACCCTGCATAAATGTATAGGCCCGCAGATGTATGGGCCTTTCTCTGTTCGTTGCAACCAGTTGCTGGTGCAACCAAGATCAAGTGCAAGTGTGCAACTCTCCCTGGACGTGGCCCGCGACACTCCCCCTCCTAATTGACAAGGGCCACCACCCAATCAGTCCCACTGTAACGCTTTGTTTTATGGATGTTTTGATGTACTTTACCGTAGGCGTTTGATTCCATTTTGTGACCATTCCGCACAATTCCGCACGGAAAAGTGACACTTGTGGCCACGGAGACAAAGTCCGACCGCCCCCAACCCGTGATACAATTGCTTCTAATGACAAATTATTAGCGCAATTGACACTCCATCGTTGGCTTATTGCGGCGTTCGCTTATTGGTAGTGATGCGGGTTGGATCTTAATGACTGCTGCTACAAACGTTTACTTTCTTACGCGGCCTTTCTTTCCTGAGTCATAAATCAACGTGTCGATCATCGCTGAGCAAAGATGATAGCTGTAGTTGTAAGTTTCCCACTAAGCGGAGCAATCCGCCGCGATGTAACGCGTTAATTCCAGGTCGTCCAATGTCTCATTAATGCGTTGTTTTTTTTTTAAGGGCAAAGTAAAGAACCTTAGGTAACGATCAGTTTTGGCACGGATGTAGGCGTTTTTGTGTCGGTCGTTAGGGGGAGAAGCATTGAGCGCCCTGTTCCAACTCTTATCAATTCTCCATCGATAATACATCATTTAGGACATATCCGGGAAGGGTACTCGCGGAAGTTGCATATTTTATTCAAACGATCTGAGGTAGTTTGTGTATTGCGCTGGCACTAATGATATTCGGCATTTAGATGCAATCAACCGTCAGCTGTTTGATATTCAATCTCTTTTGGCAAGTCACCACAAAGGAAGGAATGTTGTAGTATTCCCCGTATATGATTATCTCAGTTGATTCTCCTTTTAGAGCTATACTATTGCCATAATTTTGCTGTAATATTAGAGTTGAGCATGCTTGTACAAATTTTAAAACATTTGTCTCACCACATAGACCACGATGAATCTTCGTCATCATATACAGCACAATATATCTCTAGGGTTCTTATTGTAGGGTTTGTTTCAAATCAAAAGCCAGAAGTAATTGCGATCAAGGGTTATGTTAAAAAACGTTTAAAACTTTCAAAATCTGACGGAAATCTCACGTTTATTGGGAATATTTCAAAATCCTCTTCGTTTCTCTAGATGGTTGATCGTTCTTATGAGAGCCTGATAGTTTATTTTGATAATGTAGTTGAGTCAAGCCCACTTGAAGCATTGCTCACTTAAGTTTTGTTATGTCACTATGTGCCTTTGTACGGGGCCACTCATTTCTGAAAAGAAGTAATGTATTTCATTGTATGATGTCATTCTTATTCAAGCACTGTTTTGAAGTACTTATTTTAACCTTGACGTAACATTTTGAGAAGCAACTACTTGGAACTAGTTTGCATCTTGCAATGCAATTGGTAAATTGCAGATCTTCTTCAGTTCTCAGCCATTCTTGAGTTAACACAATAAATCGTAGTACGTTCACAGAAATTATTTTCTGCCCAACATGGCAGTAGCAACCTCCAGCAGCTACTTTTATCACACATAAATTTGTCCACAAATGTGTTTTGTTTTTCTGCTTCTCAATCCTATAAAAGGTGTCAAAGTGTTGAAGTTTGCCTCGAATGATGCATTTTCCAGTGGGAAAGCTCAATCTTAAATCCGATGACCGTCTAGAAAGACAACGAATGCTTCCATCACTCCCTCATTCGCTCACTTTGAAAGGGCTTCTGTACAACATGCCTCAAACAATGCATCGCAGCGAGGGAAATAGTCAAATGATTTAATGTGGAAAACGTCGCTTAACCTTCCGGCCTCAGGTTCAATGTCAACGAGTCAATCGTTTAACATCCATGCAGGGGAGTTATCGTGGCGCTATGGGTGAAGAGGCTTGCAAATGATGAAAGTCACGCGGGCAGAGATGAAAAATTGCATCAAAGCCAACGTCTTCAAAAAGATGCGCTAAAATCCGGAAGTGTACAGTACAATCCGGACATCTAAAGTAGCTAGGGAGACAGCTTACCGTTTTACCGCGTTGGCTTGGCTGGGAATTATCGCAATCCCTTTTGGCAGGGGGAGAGCTTGGTACAAGTAATCGCCGACAAATGTGCGTCATCAGTCAACATCTCATCGCCCGGTTGTATCGTTTTAATGGGTTCTGATTTGGATGGTGTTGTTGATATTACTTTTTCGTTTATCTTGTCTTTTTTAATTTATTTCTGCTGCGTCCTTTTACATTAGTTCCTCATCGCCTTCTCAATGAAAGATTGCGAACAATTTCCTTCCCGAACCGGTAGCAACTGGTAGAAACTGATAAACTCTTCACGTTCAACGTTTGTGAGGGAGTAACCTTTTGCAGCTTTTTATGTCGTCCTACATTTGCGTACGGGTGTTGTGTGTTTTTGTTTTCAACTTCAAAAAATTATTCAACTTACAAAAAACCACGGTTCTGTTCCACTGTTATCACTACACTTTTTACGGAGCGAGAGGGTTTTTTGTGAGTTGTAGCTTAAAATATTAAATTTTAACACTTTTCCTATGTCATATCTTCAAACCGATAATGTTGTCTAGGTCTAGGTGCTGTTGAAGTTCAAGTTCAAATGTTCGTCTCACTACACAAACGTATCGTAAACTTCATTACTACCTCTGTACTCTTTAGCCCCAAAAATATTATGTCACAGTTTTTTGGCACCGGGAGATCAAAAAGCGGAATCCCATTCAGACAACATGTGATGATCAAAGCACAGCAGCTGTTTGATCACGCTATGCACTGTTGCCCAGTGTACGGTGCAGTTAGTTCTAAGTTGCGGACGCAATCATTACACATGATGAATATTCACAACAGCAATCGACAGGAAATGAAGTGTGGTGGAATAAAATGTAAAAAAGTTGATGTTTATCCAATGCAACAAGTGAGACAAATTTTGAATAGTGATCAGCTGACGGTCATGTGATTGACGTCTGATTTGTTTGATTCGTTATGCTGTGTGAAAAAAAAACAAATTTCGAGACATTTGTGCAATGCAATAGGTATGTGTATAGTAAATAGTAATAGTGGTGATCAAATGCGTGTAAAATTTAAGCATAAATCGATTATTAAGTTTGAAGAGAAGCTACCATTCTGATATTTCAGATATTCTCAATACTATCACCTAATTAAGAAATAGGAAAACTGGTAATTATTCCCTTTTTTTCTCTCGAGTGCGATGCATATTTATCTTCTTTGTTATTCGTTGGTCAGGAAAATCCACTCCAGTGAGCAGCAAATTATTACTGAACTGAAACTAGATCACTCACAATCTTTACCCTGAATTCTCAAGCTGTCGTGAAATATCACAGTCCAGTCTCACACAACGCTAAGATAATATTTAAAGAGGCGGTAATCCAAAATCGACTGCCGTCCGCATTGATGAGGGAAGTCCTGCTTTTCATTCACCATATGATGATTCATCGTGCAATATTTTCCTTCAGTACACAGCTCAGACGCAGACGACGAAACGCTCTTTAAATTGCTTGTGAGGAAAATGTACTTCGAAGTACATTCGAAAGGAAACGGTTATTTTTTTTACACTTTTCGAAGGTTTCTACCCCACTGCAAGCGTTGCTCAGTTTGTTGATGTGTTGTTGCCGTGCCGCCAATTTTCGTACGTGGCTCATGTTTCGCATTATTATTTGCAAACCGCTGACCGTTTGCCTGCCCACTGCCAAGCAGACGGCTAGCATTTGTACAATACCAAATTGTGGTGGTGCTACAGTAGGCCAAACCTTCACTGTAGGTCTGTTTGACAAACCGCCGCAAGAGAATAAAAACGAAAAACACATCTTTCTTTGGTTCTTGGTGCTTCTTTGGTTGCAAATTGTTTCTGGGTGCGGTGTACCGTGTACCCCAGTGCACCACTATTGTGAACCCTATTTATAGGCAAAGTGTCGTAAATAATTAAAGCTGTCAGCATTTGAGACACCAACACACAGATAGATCACCAACAGAAAAGCAGTCCAATCAGTGTTTTGGTCGGTGCATCGATCAGTGATCGTGATGCGCCTGTCAGGATGTGATTATGTTTAAATACCGCTCAATTTCATTCGGTATCAGCTGATTAGTGTACGGGCGGAACACACACAGCAGGGCTGCTAGGTGGAGTGATATATTATGTAAAAGCGAGCATCCACCTCCCTGTGGCGGTATGCTGAGCGCGCGATCACATGCGTTACCAAGTGCGGCTATAATCCCAATGCGTTTATTATCCCAATCGTATTATTTGCAAGCTTCCTCCCAACCTGGCAGACACTAGGACGTGTGGTGTGACACTGCGTCAACTAGCTTCAATTGAATGAAATTTTTGCAAGGCCTCCAAATCCGGCCCCATTCACGGTATGTGCCGTGAGCTGTCTGTGCCGTCTATTTTGGGTTACCGTTTTCGAGTTGATTATTTAAGGTTAGTTCTTTTTTTGGAACCTTTGGAGCAACTAGCGTTGCGTTGCAGGGTAGAAGGTTACTTGCTTAACGATGAATGCATGTAAGGCGGGCATTAACCGAACCAGATGGAGAAGATCTCCTTCCTCGACGGTAGCCAACAACAGCAAGACACATTACGTCTACTCCCGCTTTTGCACGATTGCTAGTTGGAGCGTGTGGAGCTATTTGTTTTGCATATGGACGACATTTTTCCGGTTCGTTTACTGTATCCTCCAGCTGACAACCGTCCATGCAGCGCATCGGAACTCTGAATCGCCGTACACAATAGACGCGTGAAATAAAAATAAAATTTAAAACTCCACCATCCAGATGTTCTTTTCCTCCAGCCTCCACCATGTCTGGGGATATGGACGACTTTACTGGGAACGCGACGAAGCAAGCGGAATCGTGAAGCGTGCGGCGAATGTGGTGTTAAATTGGAAAATTACCTGATAATACCAAAATTGATGCGATTAGCATAACACCGCCACTACTGGCACTAATGCCTCTTCTTCGGTGGCTTCTACTACAATGGCTGACACTGGCCGTCGCTGCCGTTGCCGTTGTCGTCATCGCCATCTTTGCCGCCTCCGTCATTATGCTGGTGTCTGTGATATGATGCTGGCGGTGCAGTTTATTCGGCAGATCGTCTTAAAGTTCTCTTTAGTCACGATCTTGACCAATGCTCTGCAATGACAACAGATAACCAAAAACAAAATACACTCACTCATTGGACATTCACTTGAGTTTTCCCCGAGTTTTCCATTGAAGAAATGTACAGTTTTTGTACATAAATTCAACTCCATCACCGTAAATTGCTGGCTAAAGAGGTGCCTGACGACTGTTCGCGAAACGATTAATCAATAAAATCAATTTATTTCAGCACACAATCGCCACTAGCGATTGATTGGTTCCGCACGGAGTTCCACGTGGTTCGGTTGTGGAGTGTCCGACTACGTCCGTACGTTCCTGCAATATGGTGGATCCACCGTTCCACCCACGCTCACAATCGAAGAAGAATAGGTATTATCGCACGCACATCGACACTTTCACCCGCTTCGGTGATTCGGATTTCGCAAAATTCACCATGTACACATACACACACATACATACAGAAGCACCAACACTTTTCACAGCTCGAGCACGCACTGGTTCTGGCGGGATGGGAATTTAGTGGTCAATTTTTAAGCGCCAATCGTTTGCAAAGTGCAATTTTCAACTTCATTATGTATGCCTGGCTCCAAGCGAAACGCACGTACCGACCGACCGATCCGAATGTCCGCCTTTCGCCTGGTTATTTCTTCCTTCACCACACACTAGCCTAACACTGGGTGTAGGTAGGTTGGAAAATGCTGTTGAATCACACATCGTCCCCTTCACAATGAGAACCAATTCTATTTTGCCCACCTGTGCTAATGAGATGTGGTCCGAGCGCCCGAGAGATCAAACCGTGGTTGGAATGTCTTTTGTCACGATGTGTGTCCTAGCCGTGCGACGTCCAGTGAAGAACTGAGCCGTGTCTGGCGGAACACGGTCACTGATAAACGGCCGTGCTGCCGTGAAAAAGTGTCACCACGTTTCCCGTTCCCGATCTCGCCCGACGCTGTTCCAGCGCGGACGATCTGATTTTTCTTCCGAGATGGGTATCCCCTCTCTTTCGATCGCACCAACAAACAGAACACAATACGTTTTGTCGTCGAAACGGTCGCCGCGTAAGCGGTCTTCGGTTGCTTGTGGGACGATCGTTGGCCGAATGACCGACAGACAGAGTCCGCGCCCGTTACCATGCGCCGGCATGCAATGGATCGCGACACGAAGCGATTTGAGAAACACTGCAATGGTTCTTATCGCGGTTAAAGGAAGAAGCATTGTAATCACCCACAATGTGGGATAACCGTATCGGGATGACATATTTGACGTTGTTCACTTTACAGAACAGGTTCTTCTTATCTGTTCAAAATTCTTACCTGTTTTGAAGATATGAGCTTCCGTTTAATTTTTATGAAATTTCTTCCTTTCAATTATATCTGGGCTCAGTACTGATCAGCAAATGAAGAATAGATCGCCACAAACTTTTATGACATCACAGCACGCATACATTTTTGTCGTTGGCTGGCATTGCGAGAGAAGCTAAATGGCATCAGTAACTTCGCACTGGGCCCAAAATGTGGACCCGCCTGAGCGAACCGCTAATTTATTTGTTGATTGTTGCAATTGTCACGTTTGACGTATTTTCGCGCCTGAAACGAAAGCATGAGTAAGACATTTTGTACACGTTGTTAGTGCAAACGTATGTATGTATGAAAAAATTCCCTAGGTTAAAAACCCCTTAAAGCTCTAATCAGGAGTTGTTAGTACAGAATGATTAAAACAATGTTCCAACTACTGTATTGTTTGTATTGTGATCGTGTCTTAAAGTGGAATAGATTACGCTTGCCTGAGAAATATATATTAAATTTATTTTTTCAACTTCTCCTTTATCGGATGTCTTACCGATGATAAACATTTGGTGCTAATTTTCGTGACAATCACGATAACTTCAATAGCAATGAAGACATATCCTTCGATGACTCAATATTACGGGTTAATGACTAATTTCAATATGGAATAGATGATAAATGCGTGTAGCAGTGGCTCGCAGGTGGATTTGACAAGCGTATTGTTGTAAGTAATGCTTTTTACTGAGTGCGTCAGCTGTTGCATTCATTCGTACGCTCGTGTGCCGTTCGCTAAGTGCTTGGTTCCCTCTTCGTGGCCAACGGTGATTTATATTGTTTTCGTTGCATCTCTTTCACCCGCTGTCGGTGTCTCGCTTGGGGCTCGTTATTACACCCTCTACATGGCACCCAGACGCCCCAACGAGTTGCCACACTTGCTCCGTCGCCCTTATCTGTGCTTGGGAAGCTAACACGGAAGCTTCTTTTACTTTATCGGCGCCATCGTCGTCCATCCTGGCGGGGATGATTGTTTTATCCATCGACACATTAACAACGTCACACAAACGGGAACGGAATCCTCTTTGGAGCCTTTGGCAGGAGGGTCAGGTGGGGGTAGAGGTAGGGCATGGGACGATTAAAAATGCAACATGCCATGTCTCCATACCCCGATGAAGCGCTTTACCATGGGACGATAAGTGTTTCACTGTTTACGAAGATAGTTGAGCGTGCACGTGGAAATGCAAACAGGACGACTTCTGGACATTCCCCCAGCACTATCCACCCTTTGGAAGTAAATGTGGAACAGCAATTTATTGCAAGTCCACCGGGAAATTGGATAGGATTGTCCTAAATGAATAAATGAAATCTCTATTCAATCCTGGTTTGTTTGTGGCATCGGTAAGGTCAAGGATATGGTTCTGCCTACTGCTGGCTATTACGCGTTGTATGATTTGAATGTGATTCTGTCAATCAGTCAACGAATAGTAATGGGCTCTTACATTCTTTACAATGGAGATTTGCATTCACTCGCTCTTGACCGATATTAATAGATTACCGTGTGAGTCGAGAAAAAACAACTCCCTGGATATGAGTGCTTTACTAAACGAACTTTTATTTTCATTTCGTATTGAAAGGTCCGAATGAAAACGCTGTTTGTACACTTTCACATTT
Source organism: Anopheles rivulorum (assembly GCA_018908115.1). Taxonomy (NCBI): domain Eukaryota; kingdom Metazoa; phylum Arthropoda; class Insecta; order Diptera; family Culicidae; genus Anopheles; species Anopheles rivulorum. The sequence goes on from CM032178.1 coordinate 1,730,298, forward strand.
ACCTTTTTATGTTCACACATTTACCCACTGTGCGGTGGTTCAGCATGGCAGATTGAATGCAAAACTTGTATGCAAGAAAATTAATTCCATGCAAACGAGCACGAAAAGTCGAGCG
>CM032178.1:1738524-1776495 GCA_018908115.1 Anopheles rivulorum
TTTTTTTTGTTCTTGTTTATTACGCCCCGAGAAAGGGTTTATGGAATTAATCTTTTCGCCGGTGCAGAACGACGATCTATCTGACATTCATGATGCCTTTGTCTTATTAATTTTTTTAATTTTTTATTTTATGTTGTACCCCGTCTCGAGGGGCTTATAACTCCATCTGTACGATGTTTTCGGTTCTTTTTTTGTTCTGTCATCTTTTCATGATTTATTCGAGAGAACAATTGATTGTCGTACATCAGGAGCTGTCCTGCGATATATATATACACATTTTTCACTCGTTGGTTAAATCTCTTTTGATTAAATGAATGAAATGAAGTAACACAAAGCAAAATCTCGATGCGAAACCAATCGCCTTATCATTTACAATGGTTGATTTAATCATTGACGATTGTATCCACATTTGGTTCGCTCCGATGTGGGGCGGCAATCCCTACTCGAGACAAATGTGCGATCCTGTGGTGAGGTTAAGATGATGACAGGAGAAAATGGCCTGTTGTCGATAAAATTGGGAACACATGCGTGCGTGCTATGCGTTTGCAGAGCACGTTTTCCGCTCATAGTGTTTGATCGTTTTTATTAGCAAAAGAAGCACAGAAAACGCTCTACTAACACCACGATAAGCCTACTCCAACAAGCGAAGAAGTCCAAAAACTTCCACCCAACCGATGCTACAACAGATTCATAGCTGATGTAGTGGCGTAAGTTAAACAGCTTCCCTGCATTGTATGGCTCCAGGATGCTATTCTTGGTGTGAAGTGGAAATTTCCAACAGGTTTCTCGGAGTCAACGACTGCTTTTAGCTGCTAAATTTTAACCGCGCACTACCATACACACGAATCAGCAAGATTTTCTGATATTTTCTTTATGTTTCGATCGAAATTCGTAGCATAAATCATATCAAAGAGGAATTCTATGAAATCCTTACCTACCCGTAGCCCACAAAAGAAGAAAAAAAAACACACACACACACACATGTAACCTTCCAGAAAACCCACAATTTAGCTTGGGAAAGGTAGAACGAAGCCTCAATTTCTTATGCACACGAACGCTTATTCCGCTGCTCGTTTGGCAAAGCAGATGGAATAGCTAAGAGAAGAAATAAAATAGACGAAGCTTCTTCGGTTATTATTCCGTGTGTGTTTTTCCTGCAAACGTTTATAGCAGTACTCGCATAGGATTAATTTTCACATGCATTTCCTTTTTACATGCGTTGTTGTGCCTACGCAATGATACATACCATACGCCGTACAGTCACTTTGATGATGGATTTAAGACGGTTTACTTTGTAGTAAGACCCATGTGGTTTACGGTTTTGGTTGAAGCACGTCCCAAAACCGCGGGTCTGTCATTCCTGTTGCCGGGCAGAAGATTTAGTTTCCAGCACTACACCTTGTGTCAAACGGTAAGCAATACCTTATAAATTTGACACTGGAACGTTTGCCCAATGTCGACATATTTCACATGAATAAATTATTCAATTACAATTCTCCAATACGAGCTGCGAGCGTATCTACACTGCGCTCTTCACTATTCGTGCCTGAGACGCATTTTTCTTCATGAAAATTCAATCTTGTTCCTGGAACGAAAGCACACGCTAACCCTAAAAATAAGTAGGTTTCTCAAAGTTACACCGCACTTTTGCTCACCTAGACCGCCGAATAAAAGCGTTAGAAATTGATCTTTCATTTGAGACACACAGCACCGGAAGCAAATCGTCATGAAACAGCACAACAGTTTCGTTCGTTTGAGTTTCGGTTAAATCCCTTGGTAAACCGACAGAAGTCGGGAAACCATGATCATATCATTGAAAAAGCATATGAAACTGGTGAAAGAAATTACACATTATCTTCAAAGGCAAAAGATTCATTAAACATGAAAAGATGTGAAATATGCTCATTTATCGTGAGCTTAATTTAAATCCATTTTTTGTAGAATCGTTCATTGTCACGCATGGTATTGCCGTGACCAAGATTGCGCACCGCAAATATTTCCCAATTAGTGATTGATTTTTTGTGCCGTTTGAGAGAAAATTGCATTCCAGAAAAATGATTCTAGGAATCAATCTCATTTGCGAAAAATATCATACATCTCTCGTGGAGATTTTTATTAATTTAGGTAATGGCAAACAAATGGCACATTGCACGCAATGTTCGAACTCAACATTTTCCAACAATTGTTCATTATTCCAGCACCACTCATCAAAGTTGTGCAGTGATAAATTTGTGCAATTAAAAAAACTCATCCTGCTTGTTGGTGGTAGGAAATGACCTTCAATTGTTTTTAATCATGTTTATTTTCCCCCTCAGAGCGACTATTTTTTTAGCCGGAACGATAAATGTGACAAAAGCCGCAACCAATTGAGGTTCTTGTGTTGCTCTATGGTGACAGATATTACTGTGAACCAATCAAATTAACCAAACGTCTTAAAGCAATTGTTGGAGAAGGTTAAATATTTTAAATCAGTAATGTTCCTCGCATATCTTTGTTGAGTTTAAATTCCCATTTGGGTAAAAAGAGTACCACTTCTATATTTCATTTACAATCCAATAGGTACGTGTAGTTATAGTAAACCTATTTAACAGCCTTTCTTGTGGAAAATGTATTAATTGGTTCTACTTGGCTTCTTTCATATGTACCACTCGAACTCATCACCGGTAGTTACGGAATGTGATGGAAGTTGCCCTACGATAGGTATTAAACTTGTTTGAAAACTTTGATTGGATATGTTATTCATATTACCGTAATGCTATTAATTGCTTCGCACGCTAAACTCCAGCTCGCTACCTATTAGCACAGTTTATCGGATGATGATTTGCAATTGCACGGTACCATCATCGCTACTAACGATATATCCGCCTCTTTAGTATGCACTCGGTTGATGAATTCATAAAATTAAAATAACTTCGATGAAAGNTTTCCAACAATTGTTCATTATTCCAGCACCACTCATCAAAGTTGTGCAGTGATAAATTTGTGCAATTAAAAAAACTCATCCTGCTTGTTGGTGGTAGGAAATGACCTTCAATTGTTTTTAATCATGTTTATTTTCCCCCTCAGAGCGACTATTTTTTTAGCCGGAACGATAAATGTGACAAAAGCCGCAACCAATTGAGGTTCTTGTGTTGCTCTATGGTGACAGATATTACTGTGAACCAATCAAATTAACCAAACGTCTTAAAGCAATTGTTGGAGAAGGTTAAATATTTTAAATCAGTAATGTTCCTCGCATATCTTTGTTGAGTTTAAATTCCCATTTGGGTAAAAAGAGTACCACTTCTATATTTCATTTACAATCCAATAGGTACGTGTAGTTATAGTAAACCTATTTAACAGCCTTTCTTGTGGAAAATGTATTAATTGGTTCTACTTGGCTTCTTTCATATGTACCACTCGAACTCATCACCGGTAGTTACGGAATGTGATGGAAGTTGCCCTACGATAGGTATTAAACTTGTTTGAAAACTTTGATTGGATATGTTATTCATATTACCGTAATGCTATTAATTGCTTCGCACGCTAAACTCCAGCTCGCTACCTATTAGCACAGTTTATCGGATGATGATTTGCAATTGCACGGTACCATCATCGCTACTAACGATATATCCGCCTCTTTAGTATGCACTCGGTTGATGAATTCATAAAATTAAAATAACTTCGATGAAAGGAAGATAAATGTCGAAATGCAATCACAAACAGCACTGTCGCAAGGCTTCGTTATAGAGTCCATATTTTGGACGACACCAGCACTGAGTGATGCACTCGAGAACCATGACAAAGGTAAAGAGCTGCATAATGCGCATAAGCTGCATAGCCGCAACAGAAAGGTCCCGCCATTTCCGCAACAAGGTCGTTCAACAACATACCCAGCCATCGAATCTGGTTGTGTATAATTGAATGAGGTAAGGTTGACGAAAGTTTTTTTCGGAGCTGGAAAATTGGATTTTTCTCCACCATGGGGCATCATCAGTGAGGGGTTTGAATTTGGTCGTAACTACATCAACGCCGCCACCCCACGATGAGCAGCTTAGTCGCAATGGATGAGTTTCACTATTTGGTTGAAGTATGCGTAGATATTCTATGCACACACACACACTCACTTACTCACAATCCCACGCAACCAATCGTCCATTGATCCAAATGGCAAATGATAACAATCCATTTCAGTGGGAAAAGCCATTTCAACCATGATGTGCTGAGCAAACCTATCATAACATGTGCAATCCCACTCACGAACCCAAAAGCGGTACGGAGTGATAGGGCCCTGTTTTCTTATTACGGATTTACTTCCAACCCATCCGAACAGGTGAAGCTTCTTTGTCCATCTGTCAGCTGGCACTAGCGGTTTGTGGCACCCAATAATGTCTTCCTGATTGCACTGACGTGAACCGTATCGTATCGGTGGAAAAATGATACATTCTTCTCCTTGATACTCGTCACATGCACACGGCGCAACCATGCCTGCCGAATTTCACAATTGTGAAACGGTGCAACTCCGCTTGGAGGATGATTAACGTGCAGCTTTAGCAAACTGATGGCGAACCTGAAGAACTTTGGTCCAATGAACTCCGCACGAGCACGAAGAGCAATAAGCAACATACATTGTTCGTTGCATTCACGAGTCCTGATTAAATCCCCGCCTTTTTCGTCTCGGGGCTTGGCCTTGCCGTTTTTGTCCTCGCTATATCTCGCCATACACGGTGGAATATTTATCTGCGGTCCCTTTGGAAAAGTTTGCCATTTCGTCCATTTCGTTCCCGGCATCCCGTGCTTATCCCGCACTGCACAAGTTAAAGTATGTTTCGGATACTTGAGTCGTCCTTAAAGTGAAGGTAAAAGCATTCCATAATCCTTAGGTAGAGGAATGTATTTCGCCAATGGCTTACCGCGCTCGATAGCATTCTGTAGTTCGATCGGGTAGTGCGATAAAGTTTAGTAAAGTCCCGAAGGTAGATAAATAAGGATCATTTCGGGAATTGGTCCAAGTGTCGAAGTAATGGTAGTTTTGGCTTCACACCCGTGTCAAGAAAGCTATGTCGGAGCACTGGTAGTCGGTGGATGGGAAGACAAATTAGACCGGGGTTCCAGCTCCACGTCCTTTCTCACAGCTCCAACTCGCACTCAAGCTGAGCGGCATCGAATGCCAAACTCGGTGGTACGCGTGGATCACACACCGTATTCTCGATGGCTTTCCGAGCATCCGCCATCAGCACGCGGAAGTTTGTCTGCGTGTAGTCGAGCTTGTCGTACAGGAAGACGGGCAGCTTGTTGCTCATTACCCACAGCGACTGTTGCGGCTCCCGGTCAACCTTCAGATCGTTCGGGAAGGTGATCTTCTGTGCGTTCTTCTCCACCACGCCGAGGTTGTTGCGGTTGTACGGTTTGCCAAGATCCCAACAACCGACACCAGATTGCTGGACGAGCGTGAAGAACTGCACATTGTTCTTGCCGACACCCGCTGTCGACGATTGTCCGAGACGACCTCGAGTGCCCACCGGTTGGAATGCCTTCGCCGCCAGCCCGAATCCCTCCCAGACGGTTTCATTGCGCAGGATCGAGGCAGGCACCTGGAACTCCATAAAGCTGGACATCGGGTGGAACAGCAGCATGCGATCACCGGAGCGATGCACCGGGGCGAGCGACATACCGAACACGCCATCCGACCATTGGAAGTTGAGCGTCTGATAGTTGTAGTCACTGGCGAGAGGGTTCGGGTTGTAAAGATGGTTCGTCGTGCGCCAGCTCTTGAACTTGCGCATATCGAACACGGTGATACCATTACGCCAGACATCGGCAACGTATGCGAACGCATCATCACACTGGCCGTCACGAACGTCCACGACGATGTTCGTGTGCAGTGAGTCCTCCTTCACCTGTTCTGCTGGCAGTACGTACGTGAACAGAAGCTCGTCGTTCTGCAGGTCAAATGCCATAATCTTGGGCGGACAGACCTGTTGCAGGTTGGTGAGCGTGTCGGTTACACCCGCGTCCAGTACCCATAGCCGGTCGCACTCATCCACCTGGATGCGGTACACTGACATCATCTTGGAGCAGTCCGGATTGCGTGGTGACGTATGATAACTCCAGTCCGGATACGGCATCAACGGTTGGCTGCGATCCTGGGCAGGCAATGGCAGATAGGACAGCGTGGCCGGTACACCAGGGTTCCAGCGTGGTGTTGTAATGAACAAGCGGTCTCGGAATCGATCAACACCGAGCGGCAGGTTGTTCTCCGGAATGAATTCCCTGTGGATTAGTGTGGACATTAGTGTGATCGTGGAGGGTGTCAATGATCATCTCAATGATCCTCTTACCGTGTTCGGATAGCGTTATTACGCAACTGCAGCGATGGGTACATGAAGTCGATCATCTTCCAATGGTAAACAGTGTCAAAGACATTCTTCCCGACGTCCTCGAGGAAGTCATTGGCTACTCGCTTTCCACCCGGTTTCAGTCCCCCCAGCGGACCTACGTAAGGTGTCGCCAAGCGTTCCTGCTCACGTTCCCGCTCTCGTTCTCGCTCACGTTCCCGTACCGTGCCAAGTTCTCCGCTGGCTGGTGACGTTCGCGTAAACGACCCATGCTGTGGTCCCTTCTTGAACGGCGAATGACTACCGACCGGACCGGTAATCACGGCTAGAACTAGCACCACACCGGCCAGCGCCAACCACAAGCGTCTCCCGTCCGACATTCTTCTTCCGCTGAGCTGGTAGATGCTGTAGGTGGAAAGAAGAAAACTATTGATTTGCGAAACTGCTTTAAAAAAGCGCATGGGACGAAAAGTAATTTATTTCGGAAGATATCAAACAACGAACAGCACAAAACAAGGTGCGAAAACTTTAACCTTTACCCGATAGTCATTAGTTGGTAGTGATGGTGTGCTTGGACGTGACGTGGGCCACCTGGCGAGATGGGATCAATATCTAGCGTGGTTTGAGATAAATGGCAAACCATTTTGCACCTGCTTTCATGTCGGAATCGGAAGTCGAACAACCTTGGACCACATGGGTCTGGGGTTATGGTGCAACGCGTCCCTTACAACATCTGTCACATTCAATTTTGGACTAAAAATACATACAAGTCGCTTTCTGTTTCTTCGCTAACTTTCCTGCTAACTTCCGAATGGGGAACAAAGAGTAACATTTTATTACACACAACCTGCACTCGCTCGCTCGTGTCCTCTCAATAGCCCCATGCGGGCTTCTCACAGTTGATTGATTCCACTCAGAATTGTCGGGGCGTTGGCGAGAGTTTTATGAAGTTGGCAGATTTTAAATTTCCATCCACTAGCGTGTTAAAGGACCCTTTTTCTACTCCGTAACCGATGTGCGGAGACTACGGACACACGACCCAAAATACGGCTGGAAGGATACTGGATCATTTGTTTCCAAACCGGTGATGGGGAACACTTAAATCCCTCACCAAAGAGCACATATCATAGGTGTTGTCGTTCTACTTCTCATATAAATCCACCGCTTGAAATGAAGAATGATGTAGTGGAGCATCACCGAGCACCGACGGTCATGCACGTTTTCCACTGGAAGGATTTAATTTTCCACCGAAAACCCACCCAAGGGTTTATGGCTTTCGCTCACGCAAAATCACCGTCATAATACCGGAGAGCTGCTCTTTTGTTGCGGAGCGGCTTTTACTACCTTCCGGGTTGCAGCCAAAACTAACAGCGCATAAAAGCTAATTACCTTCCAAAAATATGCGCTGCCTTTTTTCGTCTGCCTGCTGCCGGGACATTTCCCAGGCTGCCTGACTAATTCATCCGCTGGCGTGGTGTGGTTTTATGTTGCAGCACGCAGTTGACGGTTCGACGAATTTAGCCAAAGCCATCCCGTACCGCGTGCGTACCCGAAAATGGTTTCCTTTTGAGAAGCGAACACAATGTCAGAGGCTGTGCCATCGTGTCGCTCGTTCGGCGACGTTTGATGAAGCTGTTATTTAGAAAAAGCTTCACCGTTAACAGGCCATGATCCTGCTGATCGCGTTTCAACTGAGGTTTAAAATTTAATAAACCTTCACCATTACAACGGGCCAATGCAAAAAAGAAATGGCGTGTGGCTTGATGAATAAACGCGTTATGGCGACTACTGAGCAACCACCAAGTCCAGGGCACCAACTGGACTGGCTTCCGTTCCAGCTCCTTGGAAGTGCACTAATAAAGATTCAATTTTGATTAACAATTTGTTTCGAAACAGAAACAATTTTCATAGCAATTTGGTTGCGACGACTGCCCGCGAAGCGGTCACATGTTTGTTTGTTTGTATCCTTAGATCCCATCTCGAGTGCTTGTTGTGGAACTTGTTCGGTCTCATTGAATGTTTCACTCGCTAAACCATTTTCTAGCTCGTCAGAAGGACGCTGTACGCACGACTGGGAGTTGCTACTGTTATGGAGAAAAATGTCAACGACACAAACAGACTCCTCCAGCACGGCAGTCCAGCACAAAAGACACACACAGGTTTTGTGATGTTAAATTACATGGTCCGTTACTACGCAAAATTCATACAAAATACGCGCTGCTTGTCTTTTTGACGAGCAAACTGCACCATTGTTTTTTGTGTTTTTTTTTTTTAGTTTTTCATTATTTACTGTCCCTGAGTTTACTGCAGTTCAGACAATTCCCTTGAGTTTCGTTTTGCTTCGTCCACCTGCACAAGCAAGTGAGCGTTTGTTTGGACAAATGGAAGATTTTCATGCTTAAACGGTATACTTGTTTTGCCGGGGTTTGAAGTTCTTGCACAGACCTGCCAGAGATAAGGAAAGAAGGCAAAATCAAGACACACACACACAGTACTCTGCTGATGGTAAATGTTGATTCGTCCATGAGATGTTCACCATACTGGAAAATTTTCGGAAACAAGCTACTCCCAGCACGCCGATGATCCTGCGGTAAACACTACAAGCACTGCTTTTGCCACTAGAATTCCTTCTACTCCAACATGGAGGTGAACATGGGAATGGGCACCAAAAACTGACTGATATCGTATTTATTTAACGGAGCATTCTCTCTATGGAGCAGAGCCAGACTGGATGCGATGGATATGATCTTACGCCACCGTGGACCCTTGATGAGACCGTGGTTGGACATTACCATGGCAGACAGTCAAAACCATTCCGATACAACACAACACAGTGGGATGATCCAACGGGCCCTGATTGAGGGAGGAAACTTTGTCGGAAATGGAACAAAACCTTCCGGCGTACGAATTAAGCATTCGGGCTGTGCACCATTACTTTCCCATAATTACACGGGCTACACTTGAAAGCGTTGGATGAATTCTCTTGCTTCATACTGCCCCAATACCGCCTGCTGCTTTGACTGTCCGCTGTAAGATTACTTACAATTTGGTGTCGTTAAATTTGCGTTCATTAGAGGCGGCTTGTTGCTTCGCTGTACGAAAGAATCTGCCGGACCGTAACCATGCCGATAGCCATTTATCTGACCACGAAGATAACAAAAAAATATCTTCCCCAATCTCTTCTAATGGTGTCCAGTACCGCCGGGCCCGGGAACGTACCGGGTTGAGAAAAGTTTAATTTGAATGTAAAATTTCAAATTATTCCACTGCACGAATAATTTCAAAGCGTTTTATTGTAGACTGCGGATGCTGCTGGTCGCTGGAAGCGCATATTTTACCCTGGCAAGCTGCAGACCAAACTCCCCAGGCAGGCAGGCTGCAGCAGCTGTGTGCAATTCGTGCAAATTACTGCAATTTCGTAGTGTACAAGTAGGTAAAACGTTTTTTTGTTTGTGTGCTACGCTATTTTAATGCTCATTTTAAAGTCTACGAGTTGGCCTTGCCGCGTGCAAAGACTGGCCACACACTCCACCTGATCAAAGGTATAAGCTAAACGTCTAGAGGCAGAAGAAAACTCTTTAGCCCCGCAGTTTAGCCAGTCGGGCAGCACGCACGAGCGCGTTCTATGTTCGGCGTAGTCAAACTCGGTGGCCTTGCGCCCAGATATTGGGGGCCGTTTTCTGACCAACCATAACCGCCGCACCAACAGCGCACACCAAGTTCCTGCGCGATAGCTATCCGATGAAGCCGAACCGCGAGAAACAGGTCGGCCACCGTGTGCTCCACTTTTGGAAACGTCAGTCCATCTACTGCACAAATGTCTTGAGTAAGGTCGTGACTCTAATATTCGGGCATGCAACATGGCTACGTCTTAATCTGTCGGGTTATAATGTTGTTTTGAATTTGTTTTACGGCGTATTAAAACATGACGCTTAATGCGCTTTCAAAGGAGAAGCATAAAAAAGCGATCGATCAACACGATCTCCTGGCGGTGTCCACCTTTGACGACCAAAAATTCGAAACACCAGAAACGTGCAATTAATCGGTGCCGGCTACATTTCGCGTCTTTAAACGGTACGTTGGTGCTTTCAAGGTGTGCAATATAAAATAAAAGTGCGGTCGTCGAAATCTAACTCAAACTCAGTCCTATTGCACATGAGCACCGTTCACTTTAAGCGTGTGGCGTGACATAAGTGTGAGTGATAGAAGGGTAGTGTCCAAATGCTGCACACCCGCACACACACACACCCAATGCTGCTTCTTCGCAACGGGTGTTTCGGTCCAATTAATCCTGAGTGCGGTTGAGCAATTTCGGTTGACAATATACCACGGACACCGGGCATTGTTTATAATGTCACTGTGTGAAAATGCACCCGACTGCAGTAATAAGCGGCTTGTACGTGTTTCGCTTTCATGCTACATTTTAACACTTAATGCTCAAACACGAAAGATGAAGCTCCCGCATGACAGCAAGTGCTGGAATATGGAAAATAAAAACAACCGGGAAGATACGGGAAACCACCGAATAATCTGCCAGTCACTCGGAGGAAACAAAACAAGCTTGCTCTCATGCTGCATTTTGTTTTCTTATTTGCATCGCTCTTTTTTCCTTCCTCCTTACACTAAGCCCTTGATAGTAGGTGCATTATTAATCCAACTTTTCACCTGCTCATCTACATGTGGGTAGATGTGTGTTCCGGCTACTCTCCACTAGGGAAAGATATGTTGGGAAGCAGCCAAAACATTATGTCACCCGTTAGATGCTACAAAGCTTTCGCGTTAGCTTAGCGCAATCGGAAACCGACCGCTTCATGTTCGGCCCGGTGTGGGTGAATAATAAACCTTGCTTCACCTTTGCTTCACCTGGTACGCCTTCAAATCGTTAGCACCCAAGGCAAAACGGCAAACATGACAGTGAACCGACAAAACTGGTTTCTGCATACGTAATTTCTGATGCACTGCTTCCTGTATTTCATTTGCAGCACCGTGTTGTTGCGATGCATTAGTAGGGTTTAGTTCCGCTTTACCATTCCCGTCAACTCTGCAAAACTAGTGGCGCGAAGAGTCTGTAAGATCCTTGCCTGCGACCTTCCGTTCGAGTATTTTTAGGTGCGAATACAAGTTTAGAGATTACTATTCAAAGTAAATCGAATTTATTCTGGAAGGATCAGCATCGGCAGTGGCAGAAAACGTCACTACGCGTAGAAATACCCTTCACACAAAATGGTGTCTTGCAGATATTTTTACCAACAAGCTTCACATCTTTAGAACACACATACACGCGAAACGAAACTATATTGCTCACTTACGCAGATACTGTTCCGCTTCTTGTTCCGATAAGTTGTCAATCGGTCCACCGCTAGCGCACTACTTTGCTATGGTCTCACGAAAGTGAGAGCTTTACGCTCACACACCTGTACACACACACACACACACGTAAAGCCACACGTGCCACTCGTAAACCTGTCGACGGATTGTTGTGTCCGATCGCGTTCACAACGCACCTCCAAATGATGCCGCCAGACGAGTTGGGCTTCGGTTTTAAGCTCGTTTGCCCGAAACGTGTAGCCGCTCTGTGCGTGTGCAAGTAGTCCCGCATACCACCGCATGTGCAGAGCCGGCGTATGACGCCATCGAGCGCTCTGCGGCGGAGCCTGTCTTCGAGATCTACTAAGCATGAAGCCCGCCGGGCCGAATATCGGCGTATGATCTCGCTTTCGTTGGTCTAATTATCTACAGTAGGTGCTATAACAATAAGTTTCGCTCAGAATAATCTTTTCTACAAGCACTTTTTACTACAAGTGTTGGTATTAAAATCAGCTTTACATAGCAGCGTTATGTTTGTATAGCAGGTTTGTTATAGCAGGTGTTATGTTTGTTTAGTCAATGAAGAAAGACCAACGAAATTGCCCAAGAAAACCCATTGCCCCGGTGGACTAACCACTTGCAAACTTAATTATTCTTTCAGCGGGCTATTTTTCGTAGTTTCAAAGTCGGTTTTCTGGACAATTACCGGAGGCACGCCGGTGCTAACTGTCGCACCACAACCCACGGCGATCGGCAATCTTTGTGTCAGACAGTCCTGCTCCGGTACAGATGACGATGACGGTGCGCGCCTGTCAATCGGTTCTGCGTCTGCGTCAACAATCGCAACTCGCTCCTTGAGGGCAACAATCTGCACCGCAATCTAGCCCGATGGGTTAAAAATTGGGAAACCATTCTTCATGCTTTACCAAAATTCATAACCCCTTGCTAATCGGTCGCCCTTAAGACAATCTCCAGGCCATTTCGCTTTACCAAGGGGAAGCTTTACCAACCGGCCGGTTTGTTAATTTTTCATCCTTCTGGCTAACACCCGATTTTGATCCATCTCGAACATTCGAAGGCTGGCCCGTAGGAAGGCTGGAGACGTTAGACAAATACGATACAACATTCATCAATCACCACCACGCTTGTTACAGCTAACCGTGTTTGGTGAGTCTGGTGCTCTATTGCACCAACTACCATTGCGTAGTGAGATATATTATCTGTTCACTACTTCCAGTGCAAAGTTATGACAGCGACAGGGCAGGGTCATGGCTCTCGGTTTGAAACGGTTGGTGTAGACTGACTTCTGTTTGACAAGGGGTTAATATGCTGCAAACTATCCGGTACGGGTCACGAAAGAATTTAACCACCGTGAAGCAATGATAAATCGTTGCCCTCAAGCTGAAGGCCACAAGCTACAACTAGAACATGGTTTGTTAAACCAGCCGTCCAGCAACGCAGACATACCACCTCCGCATGCCGGCGAATTGTTCTTGTGTATATTGCACGAGATATAGAGGTATATTTTTTTGCTTGCTTGTATCAAAACACAACACAAGAAGCTTCCTATTATGTAGTGCTGTGTAAGGAAGGATGCCCTAGCTTTTGCTTGCTGTCTATAAAATTTGGTCTCAAACTGTCCTGCACCGATCGCATCTGCACCCGTCCAGTTGCGGGTTGCACGTGGTGAAGATTTTAATGAGGTGTCTATATAAAAGCTCCTTCCGTTTGGCTAAACCACTACTTTGTGGCAACCACGGGTTCATTATCCGACTTGCCGGGAAGGAAAGTTTGCCAGGAAATCATACGGCACGCATTTTAATATCGGATCATCAACTCCACTATAGGGGGGATGGTGGAACATCATACACCGGAGCATGGAGAGACAGTAGTGTGCGGCTTACATCAACTGACACCAATCCCCACAGCAGCCACAGCAAAACTACTTCTGATTGAATAAACGAGACAGAAAATGCAACATAATGATGAGGGCTACATAACCTTTCAACTGCCATCCAAAGCATCAACTGAGCTTGGACGAGCTGGATATGCGGAAATTGTAGTTCAGAAAGAATACGGAAACAGCTTATGTTATTAGTGCTGTCCGGATGTAACTCGTAAAGCATCGTTGAAATTGAACGTCAAAAACCGAACACACAATCCAGAGAGAGAGAGAGAGAGACAGAGAAAGTAAAAGGATTAGCAAGTGAAGAATCGACCAAATCTGTAAAGCTTCAAACGATGGAAGCGATTCAAACAAAAGCGTTTGCTTCGAAAAAAAAATAGGAAGCACAAATCAATTCTCTTATCGGTCTTGGGCGGATTTCATTTCGCATATTCCTGTGTGGTTTAAATTTTCTCTTGATGTCGTTTAAAAGGTGGCTGTCATGAGCATTATCTGAGTGCTTCTGCCCTTCTGAATAGCCAAGCTATTATCTTGGTGGTTGAGCTGGTCCACCGGGCACCATCATAATGTACACGACGAAACTGTGACAGAAATATGGAATTGGCACACGAAACAATGTGGAAATTAGTACATTTATTACCATAAACTCTGGAAAATCTGATACTTAAACAATTAAGAAGAAAAAGTTTTAATTGCTTTTGTTAACAACATTTAATGCCAACGAAACTTATCCGAAACCTGTCTAGTGCATCGCTCGCCAAACAAAGTGTGTTCAGCTAAAAATATTTAAAAGGATCATCGTCCTCGCTCTCTCTCTCTCTCTCTCTCTCTCTCTCTCTCTCTCTCTCTCTCTTTTCGCTATCATTCATAAAACAATAGCATGACGAGTCGGACTCAGTGATCCGACAAATTGTGATACATAAATTCATATACATTCAGCAAAAAATGCGCAATTCAACCATGTTGTGGTTTGTGTGTGAAAAATGCAGGAGCATTGTTTGGTTTTACCGTAAAAAGCACACAAACAAATCCTGAAAAGACAGACAAAATGGTATGAATCTGTGTGTGCCTTTGTTCTTATGCCATTATCATCATCCCATTGAATCCCTTAAGAAGCGTCAGCAAAGTGAATCCTTCGCGGACGGTAGCTTCTGTCTATGGGAAACCTGGGATTATATCTGTTACAAATATGCTAATGGTGCCACGGCTACCGGTTATTTCCCGCTCAACGTATGCCCGTAATACACTTGCTAAATGTGTTCGTGTGTGTTTTTTTGTCTTTCGTCTTTTCAGGAGCTTTGGAGCCAACTCACTCACCGCAAACCCCGGATAGAAGTATGGATCCTTAGCTCCTTTAATCCATCCATCATAGGGTCCTCCTCTCGAAACGCTGTATGGGACAGTGCAGTGTGAACGAGCTGGGAGAGAAGCTCATCAATTGACACCATCACCGCAGTCTTCCGACTGTGCAAACGACTTCCGGACGTGGTAATGTTCGTATAATTTAACGTGTGTAGCTACGTGAAAGATTCGCACCTTGGAACGAACGCGCGCCCGCTGGAGAGAAAATATTAGCAAAGGCTTTTGTAACGATTCGACGATTCCAACAAGAACTCCAGCGTCCATCGCGGTACGCGCACCGGAAATGGACAGTCAACTGTACAGAATGTCTGCCAACGTGTGGACCGTCGTAGTGCTGCTGGTTATTGGAATTACGGTTGCCAACAGCAGTGCCAGCTACAACATGGTGGATCCTCAGCGTGTCCTCAGCAACGCCGGCATTAGTCTCGGTGTGGGCACCGGTAGCGGTACGGCCATCGGAGGTACACTCAACGAGCTGGGTAAGAACGCTGCAGGGTATTCATTCATCAGTGCTCTACAACGTACGGTCCGTTTTCCTTCCTTGACAGACGCAACACAACCGAAGCCAACGGAACTGCTGCGCAGCATAGCCGCCGTATCATCTGCAAGCGTGACTCGTGAAGATGGCAGTGATGACCTTACGTCAGCAACACCATCGGTGTACAATGAAACCAGCAGCAACGCCACGGACAACAGCGCCCTGTGGAGGTGAGATGGACAAAATACCATAAAAACGGTGGCGAAACAGCGGACTCGCAATTTAGGTTGTTGATCGGAAGCGGAGAATTTCTTGGCAATTCACTAATTGCACGAGTTCCGCGATGGATCTTGCATTTCCATTGAAACCGTTTAATGCCACGGTGAAAAGATAACACTCACAACGACGATCCTGGCCGATAGATGATAGCCTGTTTGGACGAATTGTGGTGCAAACCCATTTCCTATCGCATCAAGGGTATCTTTGCCAATGGCGTTAACAATGTTCCACGCTCCACGATAGACACTAGCGCTACCAACCACAAATTGTGCAACCCGCATCGTACAAAGTTATCCTGTGAAGTGATTCCTTTCTCCGAAACCTCACAAAAATTATGCGTTTATTGGTTTAATTTAGAATCGATGCTTAACCGTAACCATCCGCAGCGATAGTAAAAAGTTTTTGCAAGATTTCGGTGTTCCGATACTTTCATCCACCGGTTTGGGGCAGGTGTGGCGTTACATTTGATGTGGCGTCAGAGATTCTGCGAAAAATCCCACAGTGAGTTAGCATACTGATAGCGATCGCGGCAAGATTCGTGTGAAACAAATTAACAACTAGCAGATACNCACAAAAATTATGCGTTTATTGGTTTAATTTAGAATCGATGCTTAACCGTAACCATCCGCAGCGATAGTAAAAAGTTTTTGCAAGATTTCGGTGTTCCGATACTTTCATCCACCGGTTTGGGGCAGGTGTGGCGTTACATTTGATGTGGCGTCAGAGATTCTGCGAAAAATCCCACAGTGAGTTAGCATACTGATAGCGATCGCGGCAAGATTCGTGTGAAACAAATTAACAACTAGCAGATACCGGAGCCTGGTTCTGGGCAAGTTTTTCGACCCAAAAGGGACGCGTAAAGAGAAAGGAGAAAGAGGATAATATGCAGCGTGTAGATGTAGTATAAACAAGGACGATAAAAGTTTATATATCGGGCAAAGGATTCGGATAGGGAAGACCGACGAAAAACAAACCATCGTAATAACGTTGGGAAAACTCCAGCAGCTCTCCGCGCTGTGTGTGAAGGGACTGTTGCGAGTTTAATATTTTATGGTAACTGTGCTCTTCCGCACAGCTAAATTGTCGGAACACCAAACCAAGTATTGGCGTATTCCCGATGTGATGCACCATTAGCGAATGTCCAACTGCGTTTGGAGGTATTTATTTTTAGATAACACCATCAGTTTTTTTTCGGCTGGCGTTGTTGTGTTTCCATTCCATTAATCTCTCGAATGTCTTTCCGTCGCGGTGATCCTTCGGTAGCAGCACATAACCAACCGTACTCGAATTGGATGTTGCGACCGATTTTGCAATGTCTATAATTTGCCGCTGTAAGCTGCCTGTCTTTGCCGATTGTCGTCTTCTTTTGTGTGCCGACAATAACGATTTGGAGCCATCGAATGACGTGGTGGACCAATTCTTGTGAAACTCAATCAACACAACGTTGCCAAATCAACGCTGCAAACAACACACACACACACTCCAACAAAGGCTTTTTGATGGTAACGTCTTTGCCAGACCAGACCCTGACAGGCTCGTCGGTCGTCTGTTGTAATCAAAATTTATTCCTAAACCGAATCCTTCCGTCCGTTGTCCGTTCGTCTTCAAACACGAAACAAGCAGGAAATGCGGAACAATTTGGTACGCGCCATATTTTTCATCACACGCTCTTTTTGCTCGTCCTCCACAGCAAATACATCGTCCGGTCCGGATACGCGCTCCCGGTGGATCCACTGTTTGTGGCCAAAATCAATCCCTTCTGGCTTCAGTTCGAACCACCGTCGGCCGGTGAACATTATGGGCTAGCCGTGTTCTACTTCCTGATGATGCTGTTCGGCGTTATCGGAAACGCGCTGGTAGTCTTCATGTTCTACAGGTAAGTGACCAGTGGTCCCATCCACCGTGTATCTGTATCTTTTCATCTCTGTCAACGCACCAGCACCATCGTCCCTTTGGTAACATCCGTTTTATGGCAATGAAGACAAATTCACTAGCGATTGAGGGCTTTTTCTGTTGTTGGCTGGTGGCTGGCCTACCTACGCCGTACCGCTCGTAACGGATACAGATGCTGTGATGAATATTTATGTAATGGACGCAGGACACCACTAGGTAAACAAAGCGTCCGTCAGCGATCAGTATTGCATGTTTTCATTGCAATTTACCCATTCGGTACGTCAATCTGTTTATTTGCGGGTGTGCGCTTATTTTAAGTGCCTGTGATTGTAGGCGAACAATAATATGAATTTTTGAATTGCATTACCAAACGCTTCGTACGTTTATACAAACATGTTTTCAACTACCATTTTAAACTAATCCTTGCATATTTGCTGCGTTTCTCCAGACAAATATGATTCGTTATTCATTGCAAGGGAACTAATTCTTCCGCGTGTACATATTGCATGAAATGCAGACGCTTCTAATGTTTGCACAGAATATATATATAGTATTAAACGAACTATAAATAGTGGTCAGTGGTCAGTTATAACACTAATACTATAGTTCACCACATCTCATCTCCATCCATTATCTTGGTAAAGCTTGTGCACATGAGTAAGATAGATGACTCCCTTGAAGATTGTAAACGATTGTAAAGCGCCTGAAAGTAGGCAATCATGTTGCGTTATGATTTATTTCAACGGAAACATTAACATTCAACTACGAGGATTTCGTTCATAAAACTCCAAACACGTTAAATCAAGCGAAAAGTAAACGCAAAACAATTGGTCGGTGCTAAAATTTTATGCTTTCTCTACACTTCTAACTTCTTCCCCTGTTTCTCCACTCCATAATAATCTGTTGATCATATCAGTCCCTTGGATTAACTTTCTTTTTATGCCATCGAGGGAGCCATCCCGTCTGTTATGACTTCAGTTGGCTCCCGATAAAAAAGATCCGGACAAACTTACTTGGGAAAAATCATAAACTCGGGAAAAATAAATCTTCCGTTCAAAAATAGCTTGGAAAACATGGAAAACATGAGCAATTCGTCTAGCTTACGGGTGTAAGCAGACGGATGGAGCAGACCAGAAAATGAATGAACTGTGCTCGATGAAGTGTGGAGAATTTTTCATTCCTTTGTCCTCAGTTTGTAAACTTTTGCCTAAGCCAGTACGGCGAACACACACATACACCCTTGACCGATAACGAAGCGAGCAAACTTCTTGAAAAAGTGAAAAAGTGAACATGTAAAACTTATTCTACAAAGAACTCGGAACCCACAAACAAATTCGATATTTGTTCTTTGTGCACTGGCTGCTGAAGGAGAAACCGGAAGGTAATCCTTTTTTTTCGTTTGCTTTCCCAACGCCATCCTTCTTCCCAAGTGTAATCAATCAAATCCGTTTTGCGTTTCAAAAGATACACCGTCTAGCGTTTAAAAGCGTGGTTGTCAATATACCAACTCCATTTCGATTGCATTTCGATCCTAAGTTTCTTTCGTTCTGTACATTCGCCATGAAAAGCCTTTTGAATTTCAGTATTTTAACATTTTTTTCCTTTTTTTTGTTTTATTCGCCATCTTTTTTATTTTTTTTTCTTTTTTTTTGGTTACAAATTTTTGTTATCACATGTCTCCTTTTTTTGTTGATGGCTTGATTAGTATGCTTAACCCATTAGCAATAACACCGGTGTAATGATGCGATTATTGTGATTCCGATAAATATGATGAGCGGCTAGCGCAGAGTGATCGAGCTCTTTTCATTCGATCAACTCCGGATCCGTCGTAGGATCAGCCGGTGATGCCTGTTCCGTTTGTGTCAGCGCGGTTGGTTCATCCTGCTGCTTACGATGTCTGCGACAGCCTCGCTTTCCATGTCGATCCTGTGGATTGTCATCTTGAAGATGATGGTGTCGACCACGGCCATGTCCACGGCCATGTTGTTTGTGGCAGCGTGCAGCCATTTCACGACGCAGAAACTTGTGAAATTGCTTTTCGACCTCCTCGTCCGTCGGAACATCCGAATCCGAGCTAGAGGACGTGCTAGAATCGTTGCTGCTGCTGCTGCTGCTGCTCGACGATGAGCTCTTGTGATGATGATGGCTTCGCTTGCGCCATTTTCCACACGGGCGTCCGTGACGACCAAAGCCTTCCATCATGCCGGGGCAACCAGGTACACCGAATGGATAACTTTTTCCTTTGCGGCCACCCATCCACGGTGCGGCCCCCGGTCCAAAGCATCGTGCCATCATTTCACGCCTATGGTGGCCAGCTGTCCATGCTCCCGGACCAAAGGCCGGTGGTCCGAAATAACGGGCCGGATGATCCTGCTGTCCGTGATGCCCGTGATGTCCATGATGACCGTGATGATCGTGACCTGAATCCGGATCCGAATGATGATGCCGATGGTGATGTGGTGGAGGTGGTGGCCCATGGCGATGATGATGGCCATGTCTGCCATGTCGACCATGTCTATCGATTCGTCCATATTCTCGACCAAACGGATGCGAGTGCTTTCCATGTCGCCGATGGCGTCGGCCATGTCTCGCATCGTCAATAACCAAGCCGGCGAAACCATGCGCTATTTCCTCGTCTCCATGTTCCTGTCGCAGTTCCGCTTCCTTTGTTGCTGCCAAAGTGACCGCACGGTCAATGCTGCGCAGTTGGTCAGCTTGCTCCTCGTACAGTCGGTTCTGCACCGGTCCCGGCACCAAGCCGATCACAAACCGGTCCACCATCAGCGGTTCTAGCAGGTTCTTGTCGAACTTGCACTCCACCGACAGAGCCTTCAGCCGGGCGTACCACTCCTTAACGCTTTCGCCACGCTGCTGTTCGGCCCGGTAGAACAGTGCACGGTGCCGGAAGATGGCAATCTCCGGTATGAACTGACGTGCCAACACGCCACACAGATCCTCGTAGGTCATGTCTTTCGGTGCTGCCGGATGGCAGAGACTTCGCAGCGTCGCGTACGTCGTCTTACCGATCACACTGATCAGTACCGGCACTCGATCCTTTCCAGCGATCCCATTAGCCCGGTAAAACTCGTCCAATATCTCTTGGTACACTTTCCAATCGTCCGTCTCACCGTGAAACTCCGGCAGAATAGTGGGCGCCTGTTTCGCCATGATTCGTCCACTGCAACTCTTTTTGGGCACTTTGGGGGCACACTCTGAACTCTTCGCTGGTTACACTTGCTGTTGACTGGCTCGTTTGCTCCGGAGGAAGGTTGTTGAATCGCTTTTGCTGCTTTACTTCACTCTTGGTACGTTTGTATTTGCGACGTTGTTGCAACAATCGAATGTTAACGCTTGTTTGATGCAGTAGTTGCCCTTCCAGTCGGCTTATATACTCGATGCTACTTTCCCGTTCGCCTATCTTGTTTGTTTTTGTTTTTGTGCCTCTGGCCCGGCCGGCATTACGCATACAATCGTACGATCCTCCTCCTACCCCAACCAAGCCCCCCTCTATGCCTCCCCCTAGTTGGTGGTGGAATTGTTGATGAGTCATCGTCGTGTCCAATTTCACCACACACACAGAGCGGTTGCGTCAGTGTTGGTGTTTAATCTTATTTCCTGAAATCATTCACTGTGGCGTGCATTCAAAAAGGGGTTAGAATAAAGAGGGGGGGGGGGGGGGGGGGGGGGGGGGGGGGGGGAAGGGGAGGGTATAGTAGGGGGTGATGCGTGCTTAGATAATAACCGGCTTTTGGTTTCAGAATGAGGTAAGGAGGGGTAGGGTAGGGTATTCATGTGTGGAGGTCATAGAACAGGTTGATCATCATTGTAAAGGAGTGGTGGCAAATCGCGATCTTTCGTGTTTTTTCCCCAACAAAACTGTACATAAGGGCGGAAAGTAGTGAATGTAGTGGTGCAGGGTGGGAAATAGTAGTATGCATCACGTTTTTGTGCCGTCTTGTTGAAGCTTGTCTCAACGTGTTTCAACTTGTTGAAACTTTCATCAGCCCACTTAAAGCGCTTATCGCCAACTTGACGTCATATGTTCATCCCATTAGCGCATCTCTATCGTGGAAATTGTCAATTATCAGTATGTATTTGTTTACGCTAAAACAAAAATAAAATACTTTCCGCATGACTCATCAGCACAATTTGAATGGATTCGCATCGTAATACTCCGAACTGCTCCACACGGGCAAAACATTCTACCGGACCGAACTTCCTCAAGCGTGAACAATGATACGCGAGTTTTGAACATGTTCGCACTTGTTCAAATGCGGCTTTCAAAGCGACCAACAAATGGAACATCATCCATCATTATACCGGCAGTTTGTGGCATGTTAAGTTTTTTCTTCTCCTGTCCTTCTACCATTTCACCAGCAGGTTACATTTTAAAGTGTTTTTGAGCAAACGTTCAACAATTTTCAGCAAATTAAATTTGCACATCATTAAAGCGGATCAACTACCAGCTTCAGGGACTGGGAATTGGTCGCACACGTACACGGGCACACACATCATCACACGCATTCGTCAGTAAGGCTCCCAATTGTTCTACTCACACTAGTTGTCACGTCGTTTGATTAAAGCGTAAGATTCGGGCACGTGCGCATATTTGTTATAACGAGAGAGAGAGAGAGAAATTAAAGCGTCACTTGTCAATCATAGAACCGTGTGAAGTCATCTCCACACCTTGCGGCGGTTATTCATTAGATTTGTTCTGCTTCGTTTAAGCTCATGCGTGGTCTCATAAATCATTCAAATCGTCAACAACAACAACTTCACCGACATCAGCTCTTCCAGCAACACATTTTCTTTCCTCATCTTAGGTATACCCAACGGGCCAACTTCTTCCTGCACCGTGGCCGACAATAATTGGAACACATGATTATTTTATGGCTTCACTTGTTGCTGCCTCCATCTAACGAGATCGTAGGCTTTTTATTAACGTATGCTTAGACTACGTTTAAATAACTATCCATGTATAAATAGGTGTGCTTAAATGACTTGGCTCGCACTTTCCACCGACCACTTGCGCGCATGCATTCACAGAACCATCTCTCACAGTGGCCAGCAAATTATACATGTACCATTTGCTTAAACAACTACGAATAACTAAGCATTAACATATCCCGGCAGCACCGGCCACTTCACTCTTCAGGGCACACTCCTTGTTCACGGCCAGCTCCAGTGCCAGCTCGAGCGTCAGGCCTTCGTTCTCCTCACACAACCGATCCATAATCATACCGCTGCGCAGTCCGGTCACGAACTTATCCAGCAGTATTGCCTCCAAGTTCTCGCCGAACCGGCAGTCGACGGACAGCTTCTTCAGCCGTCCGTACCACATCGTCACCGTTTCGCCCTGGTCCTGCCGGGCATTGTAGAAGGTGGTTCGCTCGCGGAACACGGCCACCTGCGGGCTATACTGCTTGCGCAGCAGCTCGCACAGATCCTCGAACGTACGGTTCTTGGGCAGTACCGGATGGCACATGTCCCGGAGCGTTTTGTACGACTCACTGCCGATGACCGAGATGAGCAGCGCCGTGCGCTTCGTCTCCGGAATATCGTTCACCTCGAAAAACTGCTCCAACCGCTCCTGGTACACGTTCCAGTCGTCGATGAATCCGTTAAACTCCGGAATCGAACCGACCATTGCTTGACCAACCATTTTGAGTTCAAACTTTTGCAACTTTTCCCTCGAGCGAAATTGGAATTGGAACGCTTGCCGCAGAGCACAGACTGTGGCTGCGGTTTTGTTGAACGTGAAGCGGACTAAACGGTTGCGAACGAACGTGTAAGACGTTTATAGCCGAACTGGTATGCGGATCCCCACCTAGGTCATGTGGTGTGGCTGTGTTCGTGGAACCACGGTACCAAACGGGGAACACAACGCAATACAGCCCCAATAGCTGGCCAGTGTGAG
Source organism: Anopheles rivulorum (assembly GCA_018908115.1). NCBI lineage: Eukaryota > Metazoa > Arthropoda > Insecta > Diptera > Culicidae > Anopheles > Anopheles rivulorum. Next base: position 1,761,984 of record CM032178.1, read on the forward strand.
TGCGTGCTGCTCTACACTGTTCCACACAGCGGCACACAGAGCATGACATCATCGTCGCTAAATGCGCCGTTGAACTTGAGACAAAATCGATGGATGGATGGCCACACGCACACAACCCAACCCAACCCGGCCGGCGTTCGACAAATACGTTAAAAAAAATGACTCAACTGCAACTCCGTCCCATGCCAATTGGCTTGTCGGTAAAAAGGGAACTTTGCTAAGGGGCCCTGCATGTGGGCCCTTAGTGCACAATTTTACAATAAACTTTATCTTATCAAGGGATTACATTTATCTTGAAAAGATAGGCTTCGACTTAGGTGCTGTTTGCTGCTAAATGTTTACCGTAAATTGTGCACATATTATTTAATGCAAAATGTTATTATTGTCGGAATAATTAGTTGCATTAGCGATTTCAACTATAATACACTCTGATGATATGATGTAGTGTAGTGAACAAGCAGATAGTGACTCAGTCTGTTGATTTCACAACAAGGTTTAATTCTATCGTACAAATGTACTGTCATTACCATATTCTATACTTGTAGTGTATTTCCATGCGATATTTCCTAGGAAATTATTTGTAGTTGTCCCGGGGAATCGTTGTCGTTGTATCGCATGACGTTCATTATCATACGTCCGCTTGTTGTAATTTCTAAGAATGTCGCATTTTAATTCACTATCAAAATGATAAAATCAACCCAGTTCCATTCGCTTCCGTTCGTTTATAATGTTTTGAGTAATAGTTACAGTAAAGAAAATGCAAACAAACCGATCTAAACCCACTTGAGATAATTGTCTTATGAAAATAGCTCAACTTAATCTTCCCAGCAATGGCAATCCCCCCCCGTACAGCGGACGGTTAAATTCCTCCGTTCATTATATAAGCCATAAAAAGCTGATTTCTCCAATCACTCCAAAAGCAAAATGCGATTTTGTGTAAGAAGATTCACCACAAAGAAGCGCATTTTGCAAAAGCCGGTTTTAGGCCACGGTTCCCCGGGTTAAGCCAATCTGCCTCGATAGAAACAATGTACACTCACACTGCTAATTCGCAGCAAATGTGATCGTGAGCAAAATTCGCAACCAAACCTGTTTTTGGTAGAGATCGCAGAATGTTTCTTCGCCCTGTTTTTCGTTTCGTGTTCTTTCTTTCGTGTATTATTTCAAAAACAGCGTTCACTTGAGAAACCCATGCATAATGTTTAAAAATACTTTTTATGTGCTTTTTTTTTATTAAATACTCTTGCGATTCTTCTTAACAATCTATTCGAACAGTTGTTTATATTGTTTTACCCCACCCCACCCTGACTGTGTTCCCTCACTTGCCTCACCAACCAACCCTTAATCACCAGCCCGTGACTGATTTTCGTCCTCCGCATTCTTGTCGGCATTACGACGGCCTGCATTTTTTCGTCGGTTCCGATTCCGTCCTTGACCGCGACCCTTTGCCTGCTCACCACAGTACGAACCATCTTCGCTCGGTGCGACGGCGCCACCGCAAACACATCGTCCACAGGTTCCAGTAGCAGGAGCAGGAGGGTAAGGGTTAGCGGCCGGCGTTAGGTAGGCCGTTTCGCGTACGGCACACTCCTTGTTGACGGCAATGTCAAGGGCCTGTTCGAGTCGAAGCGTTTCATTTTCCTCACACAACCGATCCAGCACCTGTCCCGGTCGCAGTCCGGTGATGAACTTGTCCAGCAGGATCGCCTCCAGGTTGGAGCCGAACTTGCAGTCCACGGAAAGCTTCTTCAGCCGACCGTACCATTGCGTGACGTTCTCCCCGACGCTCTGTGTGGCGTTGTAAAAGAGTGTCCGCTCGCGGAAAATGGCCACCTGGGGGCTGAATTGCTTGCGGAGCAGCTCACACAGCTCCTCGAACGGGCGGTCCTTGGGCAGTGCCGGATGACACAGATCGCGCAGGGCCTTGTACGTTTGGTTGCCGATGGAACTGATCAGAAATGCACTTCGCTTTTCCGGCACGATCTCATTAACCTCGAAGAACTGTTCCAACCGTTCGTAGTACACATTCCAATCGTCTAAATTATGGTAAAACTCCGGTATTGTTCCAACCAATTGTGCTGCGGCCATGGTGAAGATGTGCTGCTTCTACCGGTGGACGGGTTACTACTTGTTCACGATTCGACGACGAGTGAATCAGAACCGACGGGTGATGTTGTTCGCCGGTATATCGATATACCCATCGAGTTGGCCATGTGCGGTGGTGTTTGTTTCGTGTGAACTGATACAAACGCAAACCACGGCTCGCAGGAACACGGATTCAACAACTACAGTAACACAGAAACACAAAAAAGCCGGCAATAAATGGCTTTGTGTCGCGGGTAGAACCAACACACGGCCAGCTTGTTTTTGAACGTGCACGAAAAAGAGCGAATGAATCATGTCGCGTGATGTCATTTAATGCATTTTTATATAATTGACACATATTTTAAGAAGGGTGGCAACTAAGGGGAAGCAATGTTCGATAACAAACCGATACGATGAATGCAATAAGGCGTCAAAGTGTCTGAAGAGAGTAATGTTCTTATCATCCGTTGATTTGTTTGGCAGGATTTTATCTGGTGTGGATTTATCAAATAATAATAAATTAGTTTTTTTTCCATAAGAAGACGCCGTTCAGCTTAATTTTTTCCCATTTAAAGTCCATTGCCTTTTCATTTCAAATAACTACGTCGTGGATAAAGCGGCGAAATCTTAATCTGGTGGGGGGATGAGAGAGTAGTATTTGTTAATTCCTTTATTTATCATTCGCACCTCATCGTTCAATAATTCGATTGGCCCACTTAGTCACGCACTTCCCCTCTGGTCGCTGCAAAGAAAGGGTAGGGTGTTATCATCTGGCTTTCTTTCTTTGTTGTTTCACATCAGGTGTAAAGATCCGCGAGGGGATGCAGATGCCTGACCATTGCCTCATGTGTTCAGTACTTTCAAACACACCTCCAGTGTAAGATCGTGTGTGATTAGCACACAGTGCAGAGCTCGCTCGCGGTATTGTTCAAATAGTAGCGTTCATAAGATCAATGATCATGGCGTACCCGGTGATTGTTATTAAACTTTGGCGCATGATGCAAACCTGGGGCTACAACATCCCGATACAGCTGATCGCTAATGTGGCCATTACGTTAGGGCTGGTCGAGTATCAGGAACCAATTGGTGCATTTTTTGATAAGCCACCACCAAAATAAGGGTTTCAGTTCAGTTTACCCCCGATTAAAATGTACAATAATAATATTATAAAGGAAGAGTACGAAGCATCATACACATATCGTATTCTTGCATCATGCATTTGTATGTTCGTTGGTAAAAGTAATGATAGTGACTAATTTGATAAAATCGTAAAATTACTTCAGTGACGGGGATAAACGTGTTCGTTCATGTTTCGCCTAGCAAGTGGACTGCATCGTGCGATTCAAGTGAAAAACAAATGATTTCACCAATACTATTGTACGCTAAGGTACTAACACGGGAACAACCAACGCGAAGCTAATCGATGTGTGGTGTTAGTGCACGATGCCAGTATACACACACACACACACACCAAGTGAATGGCAGTGTATAAAAGTGACCTGCGGTGCCGGTGCGATGTTAGTTCTATTGTTACATTCCACCAGTGCGTTAGGGCGTACGTTATCGCCTACGGAACCGGGCCCGGGGCTACTGCTAGGGCTGCAATGGGGCCCTGGGCCGGTCACAACCGGATGCAGAACCTGCCAGTATTGTGTTCGTGCATTACGCTAGTGTGAAACGTGGAACTTCCGGGTGGAACCGTTATCTTCCCGTTCATTAGGCCACCCGTATTGCGTACATCTTACTGTACACCAAGCAATCCTGTGGCCGTTGACTGCCGGTAACGCTCGCACGTGCCCCTTGCTCTCCTGCCCTCATGACCGCTGGAGGAGACTCACTCATCATTCCTCCCGGTTGCTTGGGAAGCCGTGTAGAGAACAAGACATCATGCTGCTGCCCCGTGACGGAGCGTGTAGTGCGAGGAAGAAGTTTAAGATGGATCGGCGGGATGACGCCAGCGCGCAGAAACAAGCCCAAAGTGCGTCGTCGCTATGACTCATCCACGTCCCGTGAAGATGGCCGCTAATGCATCCCTGTGTATGAGTGACGGTCAATCCGATTACTCAAACAGGGAGACGCTTTCCTGCAGCCATCTTGCTGGCCTACAATTGTGTGTGTTGGAGCTCGTGTATCTTCCATTGGGGCGTGACTCGCGTGTTATGCAGATGGAGACGATCTACTACAATCAACGCTCAATCGAACCGGCCTTATGGTTGCCAAGTCATCGACAATGCTGCTGCGCGAAACAGTTGCAGTTCTGGCCCCTGCNTCCCGTGAAGATGGCCGCTAATGCATCCCTGTGTATGAGTGACGGTCAATCCGATTACTCAAACAGGGAGACGCTTTCCTGCAGCCATCTTGCTGGCCTACAATTGTGTGTGTTGGAGCTCGTGTATCTTCCATTGGGGCGTGACTCGCGTGTTATGCAGATGGAGACGATCTACTACAATCAACGCTCAATCGAACCGGCCTTATGGTTGCCAAGTCATCGACAATGCTGCTGCGCGAAACAGTTGCAGTTCTGGCCCCTGCTGGCCCTCCTTCTACACTCCCCCGCTCGTCCTGCCAGTGTGGTGCCTTAGTTCCGGATTTGTGTCAGATGATTCGTTAAATAGCAATTAGTTTGAATGTGTGCTTGCACACATACAAACGACATGGGATCGCGTACAGTTCCTGCGACTGCGGACTGTACGCACACAACCGCGTGCCCGGGGACGCGCGTTATAAACATTTCCCTACGAGCAGAATTCTGCCAACCGGCGGAATTCACCCACATTTCGCTAACCGAACGGTTAGCAACAACCATACATTCGCACCCCCTTGGGTCTGGATGTGAAAACGAAGAAGAAGAAGAAGAAGAAGAAGAAGAAGACGCAAATGGCAACTCATGACGGTGAACTATACGGCTGATCACAACATCAATCGGACCGCACCGCAGGTTCAATTCTCCTCCGTGAGTGTGCCCGGACTGTTCGATATCGCTTCAGCGTGGAGCTGCTGTTTCCGTCGAAGCAAAACTGACCTCCTGAGAAATGCAGCTACCCTGGTGATGTTTGATATTCGGCGCATCGCGTGACGACTGTGAAGAGGACTTCGTGGGTGTTCGCCGTCGTGGTTGCAAATCGTTTGCCGGCGCTGCTCCGTTCAGTGACACAACGCTTGCTGTGGTTCCGGATTCCCCGTTGGAGGAAGGGTCGAGTCCTGCCCGATGCAGACGAACTTCAGAGGTACGGTCGGGCGCAATGTGCGTCCCTTCGAGGTGATAAACAAATCTAGAAATGGATAGAACCATACCTTATGAAGTGTGTTTCGGATTGGAGTAGTGCCTACGCCACCTCGGAGTCCACATAAAAATAACGGCCCAACACGACGAAGAAGACGATGGGTTATGAATTAGAAAAGAGCAAATAAAAAATGTTCACCAAAAAAAAACCTTTACATTTTGTTGTTTAATTAATGTCCCCAGAGTATGATGACATGGATGGAAATATGGTTAATTTATTCTTTTTTAAATTTTGGCTTTTTTTATGCAATCTCTTTAAATGTCTTTCTATTTTGTTTTACTGAAACCTAAATAATACGATTATTTAGGCTTGAATCATTCCGGCTTCATTGTGGCTGCGTTATGTTCAAATCATGTTCAATAGCGCAGCTCGTTTGGATAAAGCTTTCTTCTGTGCGCAGCGCCATCTATCGGAGAGTAGCGTTACTATGGAAAATAAGTTATTGTTACTCCATGAGGAAAAAACTCCGTGGCATGAAATGTTTTGAAGTACTACACTTCACGCCTTGTTTGCACCTCTCTTCCCCAGATATCGCTCACTGCGTACACCAGCAAATTATCTCGTCATGAATCTAGCTGTGGCAGATTTCATCATCATGATGGAGGCGCCCTTGTTCATCTACAATAGTATCCACCAGGGTCCAGCTCTCGGCTCGGTTGGTAGGTATCATAGATAGTGTGCGTGTACGATTTGGTCACTTTCGCTTACCCCACGCAACGACCACTTATCTTTGTTCCAGGATGTACCGTGTACGCGTTGATGGGAGCAATTGGTGGAACTGTTGCGATCGCTACACTGACCGTCATCTCGATCGATCGTTACAATGTGGTGGTGTATCCGCTCAATCCGAACCGTTCAACGACCAAACTGAAGTGTTACATCCTGATTGCCTTTACCTGGGCATATGGATTGTTCTTTGCCAGCTTCCCAGCGCTGGAGATTGGGCTGAGTCGCTACACGGCCGAAGGATACCTGACGGCGTGCAGCTTCGACTATCTGGACCGCACCTACAAGGCGCGTGTGTTCATGTTTGTTTACTTCCTGTTCGCCTGGCTGCTGCCGTTCGTGATCATCAGCTACTGCTACGCTCGGATCCTGATGGCCGTCATCAATGCGAATGCTATCCAGTCCAGCAAGAGCAAGAACAAGACGGAGGTTAAGCTGGCCGGAGTTGTGGTCGGCATCATCGGACTGTGGTTTGCCGCGTGGACACCGTACGCCGTGGTTGCGATGATGGGCGTGTTTGGGTACGAGAAATATCTAACGCCACTGAACTCGATGATACCAGCAGTGTTTGCGAAGATAGCGGCCTCGATCGATCCGTACTTTTACGCCATGAATCACCCACGCTACCGGCAGATGCTGGAGCGCATGTTCTGTAACCGTGGTGCCGACCAGGGCAACTCGCAGTATCAAACATCACACTACACCCGGGGTGCCTCGCGTGCCGGCGACTCTGATGGTGGCGGCGATGAATCCGGTGGTGTCGGCCGTGCGCCCGGCGGCGGTAACACTGCCTCGGTCCGGGGCACCGGAAGAAGCGGTCGGCTAATCACGGCCAAGGGTATGGGTGCGGCCAGTGGTAACGGTACCGGTGGTGGTGGCGTCAAGGCGCTCAAGAAGCAGCTCTCCAACGGCGATGAAACATCGCTCGAGGTATCGCTCGAGATGTAACAGTGCTGCCGGCGAGGAGTTCAACTTCTTCGCGTAACGGACGACTACGAAAACAGTGCCTTCGTGTAGAGGATAGCGGTAGCGACAGAAACAAACTGAAACACAAAATCACGAACGTCGACGGTGGTAATGGTAGAATTGGCTGGACGCGAAGGGATGATGCTGCTAAGCGTCGTAATCATAGAAAATTACCGGAAAACCGATGGTACCGCTCATTAGAGCGACGACAAGCAAAGGTCTCGTAGCAAACGAGTACTACGAAGCGAAGTACGAAATTCACGATGCAAAAGTGTAATACATTCTTTGCGTTTGCAAAAGACGCGTACATTCATAAGGGTAAGGTTTCATACGTACGTGTCGCAAATGGCGTCAGCAATGGCTGATAATACTCGCAAAACGAACGTCGAGATAAAAAGTGAGAACTCAAGTCTGAACGTAAACGGCAAAATGATGCATAGAAATGTGTCGAAAGTAGACAGGAAAAGCTAAGTCTAAAGCCGTCTCAAGGGCGCACCAATGAACCATCGCGTTCTTTATCGCGCATTCATTCTCTCTCCCCACAGTGGCCCACAGGCTTGTTTTTCAGCTGTCTAACCTAACAATTAACTAAACCCCACGCTTTACGACATTCGATTGCGGATGGGTCAAGATGGTCGTAAAAATAACACATTGTTTTCGGCACCACCCGAACGTGCGTCCTTTACTACTAGACGGTTTTCCATTTTCTCTAGCAAAACTTTTCCAGCACAGATTGATTGTTAGTTCCTGTTTCATTCTACGCGTCCACTGTTGCCTACGTTGCGCTTCTTGTGATAGGTTCCGGTTCCGGAAGGACTACCAGACCAGAGAAGAAGGAAAAGCGAAGCAAAGACACATCGCTTGAATCAATAGTATAATTTTTTGTTTCGGGAATCTGTTACGTGTGTCTCNAACTCGATGATACCAGCAGTGTTTGCGAAGATAGCGGCCTCGATCGATCCGTACTTTTACGCCATGAATCACCCACGCTACCGGCAGATGCTGGAGCGCATGTTCTGTAACCGTGGTGCCGACCAGGGCAACTCGCAGTATCAAACATCACACTACACCCGGGGTGCCTCGCGTGCCGGCGACTCTGATGGTGGCGGCGATGAATCCGGTGGTGTCGGCCGTGCGCCCGGCGGCGGTAACACTGCCTCGGTCCGGGGCACCGGAAGAAGCGGTCGGCTAATCACGGCCAAGGGTATGGGTGCGGCCAGTGGTAACGGTACCGGTGGTGGTGGCGTCAAGGCGCTCAAGAAGCAGCTCTCCAACGGCGATGAAACATCGCTCGAGGTATCGCTCGAGATGTAACAGTGCTGCCGGCGAGGAGTTCAACTTCTTCGCGTAACGGACGACTACGAAAACAGTGCCTTCGTGTAGGGGATAGCGGTAGCGACAGAAACAAACTGAAACACAAAATCACGAACGTCGACGGTGGTAATGGTAGAATTGGCTGGACGCGAAGGGATGATGCTGTTAAGCGTCGTAATCATAGAAAATTACCGGAAAACCGATGGTACCGCTCATTAGAGCGACGACAAGCAAAGGTCTCGTAGCAAACGAGTACTACGAAGGCGTACGAACTTCACGATGCAAAAGTGTAATACATTCTTTGCGTTTGCAAAAGACGCGTACATTCATAAGGGTAAGGTTTCATACGTACGTGTCGCAAATGGCGTCAGCAATGGTTGATAATACTCGCAAAACGAACGTCGAGATAAAAAGTGAGAACTCAAGTCTGAACGTAAACGGCAAAATGATGCATAGAAATGTGTCGAAAGTAGACAGGAAAAGCTAAGGTTAAAGCCGTCTCAAGGGCGCACCAATGAACCATCGCGTTCTTTATCGCGCATTCATTCTCTCTCCCCACAGTGGCCCACAGGCTTGTTTTTCAGCTGTCTAACCTAACAATTAACTAAACCCCAAGCTTTACGACATTCAATTGCGGATAGGTCAAGATGGTCGTAAAAATAACACATTGTTTTCGGCACCACCCGAACGTGCGTGCTTTACTACTAGACGGTTTTCCATTTTCTCTAGCAAAACTTTTCCAGCACAGATTGATTGTTAGTTCCTGTTTCATTCTACGCGTCCACTGTTGCCTACGTTGCGCTTCTTGTGATAGGTTCCGGTTCCGGAAGGACTACCAGACCAGAGAAGAAGGAAAAGCGAAGCAAAGACACATCGCTTGAATCAATAGTATAATTTTTTGTTTCGGGAATCTGTTACGTGTGTCTCCTTGTTTCGCTATCCGTTATTTATCGACGTCTGTAAGATAAGAGCGAGCAAGGTACAAGGCTACACGTGAAAAAGATGGCACATCCCTTGACGAAGAATGTAAAAGAAAAGGCCGCATCCTTAAATAGTACTTTGCGCTGTGTCCGTTTAGGGCTTGGAAGGGTAGTTCACCAGCGAATGCTAACTGCCATCGCGCCATTGCGCCATTGCGGTGTGTGACGAGGGTGAAAAACATGATTAAGTGGTTGTTTTTGCCACCGTGCAAAGTTCACCCGGAAGTTATCATGTTAAGTGAAATCCCGAGAAGGAAGAAACAAAAAAAAACGTTTAGCTTCTCTTAACCATGGTTAAGAGTGTGTGGCGCAAAGTTCAGCTAGAAATGTGCCCCTTTTTTTTTCGACTGCCCGCTACAGTAGTTTCTCTTCACCACCCCAGGTCCGTCGATTAAACCATTGCGCTAACGTCGAAATGACGGTTGCTTCTGTTTTGCTAACGGGGGACACCAGTTCTTCTCGTACACGGCAATTGAACCAACAACTGTACCGGTAATGGTCGTAAATCTTGATGGCATCGTACTTCGGCATCGACGGAGTGGAAGCATCTCAGAACCGCGACCGGCCGTGAGCTAAGGGCCAACTGTTGGATGAATATTCATTCCCTGGAGTTCGTTTATCGATTGAAGGAAGGCGCCATGTGATCCGCTCGTTTGTGCGTCCTGTGTGTTCGGTGTCAGTTGTTACTTTTCACATCGATATATTTGTTAAAGCGCTAGAATCACAGTATCACCAAAGCAAAGCATTAAATACAAAAAAAAATATAGACCGTTAGACGGGTGGTTGGTTACCCGCCATAGATGTTATATTTTCCCCACGCAGAATCAATTATAGAACAGTTAAGGCACATTTTACTAAATGTCCAAACAGATGAAGCTACGTAGGATATCGTTACTGAAAAATGTCTTTATTATTAGTATCTCACAACTAACAAAACAACAACAACAAAAATCGCACGCCCAGAAAGGAGACGACCTGGGTTGTCTCTCGGCAACAATTCGTGCAAGCTTTAAGTATAACTTACGACGAAGCTTTAAGCGTAAAGGGTAAAGCTTTCCCTTGTGTGTCGCACACGCATACGCGCACACACTCATGCCCAGGTACTGCAAATGGCGCAAGCTTTCGGTGGAGAAGGCTTTGGGGAAATGTTCAAACTTTCTTGAAACTTTTCCTTCCATCGGATGTTGTAACGTTGCGGTACCGGAACCACCGGAACAGCATGGATTGACGATGGAATTGAAAATGGTATGCCCTTTCGCAAAAAAAAACACGAGTTACGTTTCAAAGGTAGAAAAAAGAATACAAAAAAGAATCGTTACTGAAAAAATTGTGCCTTAATTTTACCCAATTGGCTGAACCTTTTTGAAAACCATTAGGCTAGACAAAGGACATATGATGTATTATTTCAACCGGAGGCAAAACAAGCAGAAACATCACCTAAAAAAATTCGCAAATAACAATCTTTTGTTGAGCGTGGTATTACATTTTAATTTAACAGTAAAATTGCTTAAAGACGCTAAGAAGATGAAGAAGAGGTTAGCAAAATGAATGCAAGGACTAGAGAAGGACAGTAAACGAGCTTAGTGATGCAAGAATGAAAACGAAAGTATAAAGTTGAGGTAAAAGAAAGTACAAAGCGATGGTTCGTGTGCGTGTTTGTTTCTACGGAAGCTAATTTTGCGTGCGAGGCCGAGGCGTCAAAGAAACTAGTTCACCACATGTTCTATCAATCCACTAATATGCAGCGAAAAAGGGGAGAAGGATAACAAAGTCAGTGCATGTTTTCTGTTACAAATCAAACAAACAAAAAAAGATTCTTCCATATACACATCGATGATATATAGCCGGAGCAAAAAACAGAAAATAAACCGAAATAATAATGCGTTACTGCTGGTATGCGTATCGGTAAACGAAGCAAAATAGTTTTTGCCAACATTGTTAAGAGCAAACATAAATGTGTTGTTAGTGTTTAGTGCAGTTAGCAAAGAAATGATATATTTAAAAAAAAAGAACATGGTTAAACGTGGTCAGTCACAAAGCACCAAGCAAACACGTTAGTCGATATTTTACTGTGCAAGCCGAAATTACTATTATTGTTAATTTATGTTAATACGCTGATTGCCATTTAGTTTGTGTCAGCTCATTTTCATTTATTACGCCTTTATTCTTATTGCTCACAACATTCCATGTCGTGATTAGCATCAAAACTTGTAGTCACGAGCGACCAGGCGCCTCCATTTATTGTTGCGTTTTGTTTACCTTTCAGAGAATTCCTTACCACAGGTTTCCTGCATTAAAATGACACGAACCCTGTCGTAAAATACAAGCACGATGGTAGTCTTTGGCAAAGAATGTGAAACTCACTGTCAAAACATTCCACCCAATTATCGAATGCACGCCACGCCACACCATAGCACGAGCCAGCGAGCGAAACCGCGCGCTCTCGTGGTCAGGTGCAACTTGTAAAGAAAATTATCCACTTCACACCTAACCGGCGCGACGATGGGCAAAGACAAGGATCGCACACAGAAAGCCCGTCGGTGGGTAAGGTCCTTCCAACTTCCGTCACGGCATGCAACAGCTAAGAAAAAGGGGGTAAAATCTCTGGTACGCCCGAGGCAACCCTAGCGCAAATGTTTGACGACACGGCCCGCAATACAAACAATGAAGAAATAAAAGCTACCGACACATACCGGTGCACGAAATTATTAGCATGATGCGAAGGACGCGCGCGCCGTCTGTGGAATGAACGCGTGGCGACCAAGCGGTGACGTAGTGACGCAGGTCACAGACCGGGCAGTGTTAAAATTCAACCACTACTGGTTGTCCCACCAAGCACGGGTGTGTGTGTGTGTATGTGTGGGTGGGTGCACACACTATGTACCGTCGGTTTTTGACACGTAGGCACACGCTCGTCACACCATCTGTTTTTCATTTTTGCACAAAGAGCGCACGCCGTGCATAATTATCAGCGTAAAAAGAGCGAGCAGCGCGGTTGGAAAATTGCTCGCTCACAGCAACCGTTGATGCTCCCACACCGACGCACACATACGCGCACGCAAGCTGGCAGAACATTTTGACAGTTCAGAAAACACGAACAACGGGCGCGTTACTTTCCAGGTAAAACGTAAACAAACACACCGTATTCGCTCATTCTCCCGTTCGCTCTCTCGCTCGCTCCTGCTTGCAGCGCTTCTCGCAGGAGTCTGCACTAAGAGCGCGTGTGCTCTTAGTAGACGTACACAGTCTCACTCCGTTAACGTCGCGCGACCGAAGAGGACGCTAACGCCAGCAGCCAGCGCCGGAACGCACCAGCACAGTGTCAGTGAAAGCAACTGCTTACTGCTGGGTTTTTTTTATTACACCCGAACCCAAGATCACACACCTGCGTGCGTTGTGTGTGCTTGAAGTGCTTCCATTTTGTAACCGAAGTCAGCAAACATCGTACTGGTTGAGCAGTGTTTGCGAACGCACTTGAAATACGTCGTCCATTCCGTTCGCCTGCAGGCGGTTGTGTATGTGCGTGTGTGTACGTGTGCGTGTGTGTTACGAAATGCGAATGATGATGGCTTGACAGACGCGAGCAGCAGCAGAAGCCTGCGAAGCGTTCACTTTTTCGGTGCGTCGGCAACGTCACTTCACTTCCGTCATCGTTATCGCGTCCGTGCGGTTCGTTTGCGTGCGTAAATCGTGACAAGGACGGCCCTTCTGCTATCCTCACTGTTTGTGTAATCAAACCCGGGTGCTAGAATTCGCGAGTATCGGAGCAGAGGAAAGTGTGTGAGCCTTGTGAGCCTACTGTCAACGCTTTCCCCACAATCACGCGCATCTTTCTTCCGCCGAAGAAAAGGGGGTGTGTTTTTGTAAAGTGCGAAAAATTTTCCCATTCCTCACCGTGACGGGCGTGTGAACGGTGAGCCCCGAACGCGACCGTGAGATGTGAGAGCGTGAGATTGAGTCGTACGTCTATGCGTGCGTATGAATGTGTGTGTTTGGGATGTGGATAATGCAATCACAACGGCAACGGCAACGCAATCGAGTCTTCCGAGGGAAGCATATGGAATGATGCTGCGTGCGGGTATCATAGTAACGCGACGCCTCTATGAGCAGCTTGGCTGTTCGGCTTCCAACTGGCGTTGCTATCAGGGCTGTGAGGACATGCAATGCGCGAATCGGCGGCCATCATCAGTGTACAGCAAGTGAACGTGCAGTGTGTGTCCGGGAAGGAAGAAGCTAGGAAATCTTACCGCACGGAGACACCCATATATTCATCGATCAACAAACACGCTCGTGGATGCGCTGCGTGGATGAAGTGTATCAACAACACGGGCATGTCCGGCACTGGAACGGATAAGGTTGCAACCGCTGCTGGACCATAGTGTGTATCGACTGGAGCAAACATCCGCACACATAGAACCGTCAGGTTAGTAGCCACATTACTGGTCTATCTTCTTCCAGACACAAAAGCCATTCACCCACGTTGGCACGGTCGTTTGGACAATAAATCGTCCGGTGACAATTCCACCGTTTCCACCCACAGTCCTTGAGCCATTTCCAACCAACGCGTACAACGCTTAAAGTTTTGAACTGGTAAACAAAAAAGACGAAAAATCCCTAGCGACCAAATGCTCCACTGCCAACTAGACCTTAGAAACGGTCGGCAGACGATTCTGGTGACCTGTTTGCATTTCAATTAGAATCCCTTTTGTCGACGCCTCCGGAAGGCCAGCATGGAAAGGCCACACGCTTCGTTTTCGGTTGGGAAAGGCCAAAAGACTTTCCGGCGTCGTTTTTTCGTTGGCTGGACAGCCTTTTTTTCCTTGTTCAAAGCAATTCAAAAGCGATGAATATATGTTGCCGCGATGTATTAGAACACAGCGCTTTCGGGGGCGCCGGATGGCGTGCAAATGTGATTGTAAAGCTCTCTTAGAAGAAGACACACATTTACTGTGTTTTTTTTTCCTACTTTCTTCGTACGCATATATCTGACTGCTTAATAGACAATATACAATGTCGAATGTCTTCGCTTTCCAGGGAACAACCCTCTCTTTTTCCTGTTTAACCGTGGCAAGGAAATCATATTACAGCTCGACAACCTCCAACGTGCAATCGATTGGTGTGGAGCTGGTGTGCCCAATCGAATGGCAAGATCGTTCG
>CM032178.1:1790064-1825232 GCA_018908115.1 Anopheles rivulorum
CCGGACCGCTAACCCACCGCGAACGGCCGAACGTTTCCATCCTAAGCTCACAAAAACCACAAACACCCCGAAGCAAGGTGCTAGATAAATCTTTCATGCTGATAAAAATAAACTCCAAAGCGAAACCTGGGGCGGAACACAAATTCGTTCCAACAGTTCCAACGCCAATTTTGCGCCTCGCTTTATAACCGTGGCCATTTTCATTTTGCTTCTTCTTCATCGTTTTTTCGCTATCCCAACCGGCTTTACGGCAGCATATTGCCGTATGACTCAGTGTTACGGCGGTGCACCCGAAACAAAACTCAACTTGCCGACCGCATTTTTCATCCATCTGCCAGAACTTTATTGCCTGCTGGTTGGGATGGGAATATGCGGGAGTTTGTAATTTTTTGATACCGAACTGAAACTGGAACGCACAAACTGTGTGCGACCATGATCGGGCCATGATCGTGCCGGTTTTGTGTTTGTTCGTTCGTTGCAGCAGTTCGTCATAATTTATCACGCACGGCATAAACGTTTCATCAGCCGTCCTATTGCGTTTTGTTGGTTGGGGTTCGAGTGGTCCAGAGAGGGAAAATCGCGCCTTAATTAAAATCAATTAAATGGTCCCCAATATGAGCTGATCGAGACATTCTTTTGCTCAAGAGAATTTCACATTGGATGGATTAGTATTATTTAATAACTTAATAAACTGGATTACGTTAAGGATGCGTAACGACTAAAAGTATGCTAACATGATGTGTAAAGCTATTAGCTTTGCTAGACCTTTCATGTGCTAAAATCACTTCATAAGAATAATATTGAATGTCTTAAAATCGTTCAATATCTATGCTTTCTGTAAATACAAAGGTGGTTGATAGACCCAAAACCCTTTGTATAAGTATAAAATTCATGAAAGATCGCGCCTGAAGGTATGCAATTTGATTGACATTGATATGTTATTACAATTTGTGTGACTTTTTAGCTAGCTTATGGCAACATTTTACAAACATAAAGCGTGTTACAAATACGTTTAGTATCTTTCTGATGCACATGAAAATGTTACAGACCCTACGTATCGTTCACGCGTACTGTATATTGAAGAAATTTCATTCAGGCCTGTGTGATTCACTACACCCTCGAATTAACTGTACTGAGACCATTGGTAGCCGGCCCCATTGATAGGCTACACTTTCTCCCAGCAACATTGTTGTGGCTACGACTTTGTTGTTTAATCGATAGTCGTCGAACCGAACGAGGGCGCCTTCGATTCTGGGTGCCTTCTTGTGTGCCGCTCCTCCACGCCTCCCCTCCCCCATCCATCCATTTTCCACCATCCGAAAGCGAAAGAAGTTTCATACACGCACGCGGCGGCACACAGGTGCAGTGGCCGTACGATGCCTTCCTGATGCACCTGCATCGGGCCGGTGGGCGACGACCTAGTCATTGTCGGCCTGTGGACGAAAGTCGTCATGTTGTCACATGCGTAATACGACGGTGGGTCGCGGGTGCAGAAGAAGAACGAGCATCGGCTTCAACTCCGACGGATGAACGGATAGATGGTTAGCTATAATTAGCCGCTGCCAAAATACCATGACCTATCCCATTCATCGGTCGGGCCTTGATGCTGGTGACGTACTTTTACTCTACATTAGCCTTTGCGTCTCGCGGCACAACAAAGTCCAATGCGGCACAGCGGCACAACATGGTACACAATGGTAATCGAGAGAGCGGAGGTACGAGAGTGGACGGTGTCTGGGTGAGCGGCAAAATGTTTCGAAAATAAATCCACTTTAAACCATTTGTCGTAATTAAGTGTCGCACGTAAGACGACACACACCAACAACTACAACGACAACAAAAAAAAAAAGAACTAAGCGACGCCGCGAGACACGAGATCATCGGTATGGTGAATTATTTGCGCACCATTTGCGTGCCAGCGTGCGAAAGAAGCCAACCGATTTGTGGAGATATGTAGGGAAAAGCATTGCCAAGGAATTACGCCGATACCTTTTTTGAGGGAGTTGGCTTTTGTTTAAAGGTTACGATAAGGTGTGGCATACCATTGGGAGCGCCACAGTTTAATCATCCTCTGGCATCCGTAGGCAGATGGATGATGATAAGGACGTGCTTTCGGTGCTGACGTTTTCCGACAGTGAACCGCATCGATCATTGTCGTTCGAGAATTGACAGATTTACAGCGTCAATGTTTGTGTTTCTTTTGCAAAATTTTTCCCAAGAAACGACCCAACCAGACAGTGATCGGGTAATTTTCCTTCTTTGAGCACTTTATCTTCATTATGGTCCATTATGGAGCTTTGCTTTAGGGCGTTTTTGTAACAATTATTCTCGCCCGGGGTATGTACATTGAAGTGTGTTCTATTAAATCTTAATTATTCTAAAATGCCCTAATAACTAAACGTTCATTTAAAGGTTTAAATTGATCAAATTTGGTCCAGCAGATTGCATAATTTTAGGCGTTTTTTAACCGTGGCGATGATTAACGACGCCCGCGCATGTCCAATTTGCCATAAACTATGCATAATGAATAACAAAACTGCCTTATGTTACCGTTGAATACATTTGCCAAAAAATATATTGCCACCTGGAATATTCAATTCCGGTTTTAGCACATGCAAAGCAAACCATAATACAACCCCGTTTTGTTGCTATCTTGTATCGCTTCCACCATCCATCGCGCGAGGTAAGCAATGAAATTTAATTCATTAATGAATTATTAATATTTATCCGCGACACGGGTAAATCCATTTAGCGAGGAAATTGAATTTTCCTCCTTTTATTAATGCACCCACACACACACACACTCGGGTTAATGAAATTTCGGTTACAATTCTGCTGCACACGGGTACAGTTATGGTGCATCAGCACGACACGGAATGTTGTGCCGAATTCATGCCACCACTAGTAAACACACACACAGAGACACAGAGAGACACCGGCCATTAAGCGCGGGGTTGGTGGGTGGTGCATGTAGAATTATTATTTTTGGCCGAACATTTTACCCGCAAAAGCACATCACTAAATTTTGTTGCGCCTTTCGGCTGGCGTTACGTTTTTTGGAACTTTGCAATGCAACAGGAAGGTAATGGAGAAGGGCAAAACGCGCTATTTATAAATGCATTCCACAGGGTGCCGGCACTCGGTTCGCTCTACGCATTTCTAATTACACATGTTTTGCGGAACCGTCCCTTTCCTGGAACGGGGTCATACATGTCCGATAGGAACGTGATGTACTGATTACTGTTACTGCTACTGCTGTTGCTGCTTTACAAAACCAACCCATGGATGGAGTGGTCCATTAAATTTAAGGGATGCCAGAAAGATAATTTAAGATGCATGTACGCTTCGCTCTTTTTTTAATTTTAAACAACATGCCAACACAGCATAATCGGATGCTCTCGTGAAAAGTACCAGTTGCAGTTGCACGTATCGCGTTTGTGTCGTATAGATTGTATTTCATTCTACTATTATCCCCCCCCTTTTTATGCATTCCAGTGTGCATTCGAAAGTGCATCATCAGCGATTCAGTTTACGTTCCATTGAATAATTTTCGAAACCGTAATCATCTCGCCAGTCAGCCACAGCCACGTATAATACGCTACGGAAGAATGCAGTAAGCGCGCAATGGTAACAGACATTCGTTAAATTTATCACGACCTTTTGCACATTTTTATTCCATTCTGGGTGGCATTTTATTGTTTTTTTTTTGCCGCTTGCCATAGCACTGTGCTTGCTTGGTACGATGCTTTTGTTATTTGATTACTTTTGTCATGTGCGTTGCATACTTTCCGGCGTTAGACTAGTTGCTGTTGCAAACACACGGGACCTCGTTTTTCTACCATCGTTTTGGGCAGCTTTAGCAGTTCAGGCGTGCTTGATTTTTAAGTGGCCTAAAGACACAACACTACAGCGTGTGTGGAGATGTAACGCTCAAGGCACGTGCTGTCTTCGGTTTAATTTGATGGCATCCGACCTTCTGGATGTGACTAATCTTCATATCCCTGGAGCGCTTTAGTATCGTTTGCTTAAATTACTTTCCACCTTTAAGTGACGTCTGCTTCTCATGGCTTTCATTCTACTCTCGCAGTACATCCAACAGCACCCGGACGTGTCATCAAAGTCATCCCAAAATCAAAAGGCTTCAGCATGAGGATGGACGTGTTTCGATGGCTACCCGGTGCGTGCGGCAGTCTTGGACCGGCACTGATACCACCGGCCCACATTGCCGTGCTGTGGTACTTCTGGCAGAATTATTCCCGGTTCGTTGACAAGCGGTTCTGTTCCTGCTCCTGCTGGGATACGGTTTTCAAAGGTATGTTCTCTCCCTTCGTAATCTCGTCTTCCGATTTGTCGCTCACCGTGTTGCACGTTTCACATCCACAGGAACGTACGAGTCGGGCATCGCCTCATACAAGCATATGTACTTCAATGCGACCCAAAACACGATGAAGATGTGGTTGCTGATCGTGGTTGGCGTGATCGCACTGTACGAGTGTACGAAACATTTGGTACAGTTGCTGCTACAGTGCAAGGTGCGCTACACGATGATTGTTCTGTTTCTGCTGTCAATCTTCTCGCACTATTACGCGTGGTGGGCGTATCTCAATTACTACAACGACGAGTACTACCACCAATGGAACCATCAGTTGTTTTTCACCGTAAGTATCGGATTAGTGTATCGGCCAGAGTTATGTTAAACAGACGAGATATAGGAGGATTGAGTGCTTCTGCTCAATCAATCACCTATCAAGCGTATGCAGTGCCTGAAAGTATGCAATAGACATTGGACTTGAACAAAGATCCAATGGAATATTGCATACTGTTAGGCGTTCTACCAAAAGAATACCAAACCGGACTCGTAGATTTATACTTTTAGTTCCAGCGAAAGATCCTTTTAACAAGCAATCCACATAATCATTTGTACTCTGTCTTCACTTTTCATCTGCAGATCACCGAGCTCATATCAACCAGTGTCGTACTGCATTTAGCAAACGTAGAAAATCAGGTGACCGCCCGCAAAACGCTTAGCATCGTCGGCATAGCGCTGCTACACATTCTGGCCAGCGGTGNAATATTGCATACTGTTAGGCGTTCTACCAAAAGAATACCAAACCGGACTCGTAGATTTATACTTTTCGTTCCAGCGAAAGATCCTTTTAACAAGCAATCCACATAATCATTTGTACTCTGTCTTCACTTTTCATCTGCAGATCACCGAGCTCATATCAACCAGTGTCGTACTGCATTTAGCAAACGTAGAAAATCAGGTGACCGCCCGCAAAACGCTTAGCATCGTCGGCATAGCGCTGCTACACATTCTGGCCAGCGGTGTCGATCAGTTCATATCAAACGTGTTCCGTGGGGAAGGTTATCCACATCAGGTAAGCGGTTGAGTTGTTGCGTTGCAAGAGTTCCTGTTCCTTAATGTCCTACCCTTCTCGCAGGTCGTACGGGATCTTGGCTTTATGATACCGGACGTGATGCATCTGTTACTTCCACTGTGGCTGCTACGTCAAACACGCCTCGAAAGCTTCAGCACGCGACCATTCTACCGTGATCGAAACTTGCGCCGGGACGTGGTGCTGATGTTCTTCGTCGTTACAGTATTATTCACCATCTGTTCGTTTCTCTAGAAGTAGGTGCTGCAGGAGCGGGAGGCGAAGGTTGACTAAGTAGCGAAATTTCTTCCCACCATGAGCGGCATTTTATCCACACATTTACGGAAAACGCATCACCAACACACGTACACATACTTATCAACGAACCACCGTCCTCGAGATAAGGAAACTTTAAGCCAAATCAAAAGCAACACGTAATCAACCCATTACTTACTCCGCTAGGGAGCAGGCGTTAGTCAGTCGGTTAGGGATTGCAGGCCACAGCTCGGTCGAATGGATTGTTTTAATGGCTTTCACTTTTTGCGATCGTCCCCGCCAAGCTCAATCAACGTGCGCTATAGCAGTAGCTTCCATATTGGCGAGAAACAAACGGAGGCGAAGGGACGAAGGGTAGCGTTAGACAGTTTTAAGCAAAACAGGCTTCCATCGTAAGGGTATCATCGTGAGAGTGTGTGTGTGTGTGTGTGTGTGAAACAAAAATAATATGGGAACACATATCCAGACGCAAGACGCATCAAATCAAACGAGCAGCATGTGGAAATTCTTATCAGTAGCATCGTAGTGAGCGAGTGCGCTTGTGCAGGATCGAAAAACAAGGGTTGCGAGTGTTTATCTGCTTCCCGTTTGTCAAAAACAAGGCTGATTTTTACCACCAGTACGCGACCGTTCACGCGTATGAGCTTTTAATGTGAATCGGTAGATGAATGGAACGGCAGGACACGGGTTGGCAGATGGATGATCTGTTCCCTGTCTGCCAGTTTGTTGCTCCGTTATATGCCATATCAGAGAGAGTTTTCGTGTTTGTTTTAAAGGCAACAGCAGCATCCGTTTTGCATTCTCACCGGTGAGAGTTTTGGGCGTTTTTTGGAATGGCGAATTGCATACTTTAGGGAAAACAAACCCGTTCAAAGTATGCAATCCACAATTCAAAACGCGCCCGAAGCTAGTCAATCCGCATCACAAAAGGTTGCGTGTTTTACTTAGCAAGACTGTTAACGGCGTTAACATGTTCGCTCTTTGTTGCGCATCGTGTTTGCGAACAAACCGTTTACGTTTGCCAGTTAGTGTAAACGTGCAATCGGGATGGTGATTAGTTTTAGTAGAAAGAAAAGCAAAACGCAAAAGTAGTAGGACGAGAGTGCTGAAACAAGAGGCGAACGATCGTACTAGAATGTAGACAATAAATAAAAACACAAGATAAGTATAGGTATTAAAGAAAGCCCGCCCCGTAAGGAACAGACAAGTAAAACCACAACAAAACAACTACCGCCTACACATTTAATCGCAGATATAGAAACGTAAGGAAAGAAGCAGGTGCACAGGTATAGGAGTAAGGAACGAGGGTATAAATAAATGGAAACCCCAAACCAGAACCCACGTTCGATTAGCCCACGAGAACAGCCGATAGGTAAGCGTGGTAAGGTGGTAAAGCAACCAAAATGATTGAAGATGTATAGAAGCGTATATATATATATATACATACACACATATATATTTATTATTTATACACCGTTCACTTCCGAACAAGTTCAATGAGGCTAAAATCGCTAGCATCGAGGAGTATCATCGTTGCGCTGCCGTACTTTAAAAGTAATGCATAACGGAGCGATGCTGAGAGATAATAGTGAAATGTCTAGTCGTGTAAAGGGAGTAGGAATTAATGAATGAAATGACCACCAAAACTCCACTCCCACCACTGTTTCTTGCTAGAAGGCATGTATAGGCTTCCCCTAACGGCGCCATACACGAGAAACGTTTGTTACAATAATTGCATAACGTTAGGAGCGTTATGCGTCGAGCGATCGCAATTAGAAGCGCCTGCCGATATGCAATCCGTGCATCAAAAACAACTCCATAAAAGGGTGTCTGTTGGTAAAGCTTCTACATTTCTTTTTCACGGGAAGGATTAAAGGATCATTCCATCCTTCCCATTGTGGGGGAGCGGTCATGTTTAGGTCATGGGGCAACGGGACGAAGGAAAACAAAACAAAAATATAAAATAAACCAACAGCCCGAAGTGATCGTTTACGTACTTCCTTGCTAGCCCATAGTGCAGCCATGTTTGTTTTCTTGTTTTGTTTACTTACTTTTTCGTATATATATATATAGAGGTGTAGATCACGTAATAATGCGTAAGTGCGTCGTTCGGTATATAAAACCATTGATGAAGTAAACAAAAATCTGGGGAATATATAGAATAAACTGAAGAATGAGGAAAAGAGGGAGAGAGAGAGGGGTGGGAGGGGAAGGGTAGGGATGCGTTAGAATAGTTTGTAGTTCAAATGCGAAAGCGTAGGCGTGTAGTTGAGGTTCTTTCGATCGCTGGGGACGAATAATTAGGCGGTTGACGATTGTTAATGGGGAGGAACTGAGCTGAACTGGAAGTTGAAGTGTGATGCTTTTGTTCACATGTTCATGTTTGTTAAGTTGTAATATAATTTAAAAACGTCCCTCTGTGCCATTTTGCTCGAATCGGCGAAAGAAATGCGTAGCGAAAAGTAGTGCGTAAAATTAGTACCAAACGGTGTGAATGGTGGTAGACGAGAAGGAAGAAGAGGGGGAAATTTCCCTGTTTTTTTTTTGTTCGTTTTCCCCCATTTGTCGTGATTTATGAATGTATTTATTTGAGTGATACGCGTTAAAAATACTTACTATTTCATTTCTGAACAATTCTCGAATAAACCAACTGAAAACCAGCGGTTTGATGGTAACAAAAACAAGTCCGTTTGTTTCGAATTTAAATCCGAACCCGCCCTTCCGAAATGCAATTTCGATTTTGTTCCGTGGACGCGAGAATGACAGTTTACGAATCGGTGTACCAGGACAGCATGATGCGCAGGAGGGTCCACACTAACTGGTACCGATAGAACCGTTTCGCTCGTTGGTAAATTTTTCGAATCTTGCTACCAGGGTCGCATGACAATCGGCGGCAGGTCGCTGGATGCAAACGCAACACGGTTCGGGCGTTTCGTTTTCACTTTCATGCACCAGGAGAGCATGACAATCGCCAGGTAGCAGTCGCAGTAACCGATTTCGGGAAACGCTTTCTCGCTCGAGATGATGAGCGACGATTTGCGAATTTGTAACAGGGATACATGCGGTTAGGATAGATACTTCAACGAGATCTCAAACGGTCGAGTATGGAGGAAAAACGCACACAACCATGGTTTGCTCTTCCGAACCACTGTAACAGGGGAGCAGGATACTTAACCGGTAGCGCACATGGATCAAACTTTTGCAGGGTTCGACGGTGACTTTTGTGATATTTCTGCACAAGATTACTAAATCGTGTTCAAACTTGTGCAGGGTTTGCCAGTGACTGTTTTACTTTTTTTAACAACACTTAAAAATCCGCGTTTTGCAGTGTTTTCCAATGAGTTTTAGTGTCATCCAATTATAAGATTTAAAAAATAAACACAATTTCTTTCAACAACGTATGTTTGAACTTGGTTTTCATTCGTGATTTCTTTTATTAAACCTCTTTTTCTTTTCTTTTCTTGTAATCTTTCTTTATTGGTTCGTTTTCCACTAGCTGATACGCGTTCAGTTAGCACTAATGTTGTTGCACAGAAACGTTCACGATCGTTCTGTCTTTATGTGTCACTGTGTGTGGGTGTGTATGTCGTCGTTCGAGTGTTCACTTTACGCGTAAAAAAAAAGTACAAAAATAAAAGTACTAAGGGACGGATTAAATGAAAGGAAATTTTAAAGAAAACAAAACAGTCGGTACTCTTCCCGCGGGGGAAAGGAGAAAACGCGTCTTATCGATGTTGATGAGATTCTTTTCCAAGCCCGTGGCTTACCCTTCCTCCTTTCTTCTGCCGATGCGCTCGGTCAAGCACCTTTCTATTTCGAAATCGTTCCTTGTAAAAAAGTCTACAAACTAAAACCTTAACTTTTACGCAACATAAAACAAGTAAAGAAATCCTATCATCCCGCATTCATTCTTATCCATTTGTTTTTGTTCCTTCCTGTTCTGTTTTGCAACTGCTTCGTTTCGAAGTACCTTAATGGACGGGTTTCTGTTTGAGTCAAATTATAAGACAATTTTCTTAAACTTAAAGCGCATCGTAAACAAAATGAACAAACGCGCGCGATTAGCGAAATGCAACCGTAGTACAACATTCGAACACGGAATGGCCTTCTGTTTTTAGTGTTGTTTTCATTTTCCTTCACTCCAAACCTCTCACTCTCTCTCCTTCCTTCCTGCCCCATATCTGATCTCTGCTCATGGGGCTAATAATGATGTCGATCCTACCCGGGACAGCGGTGGCGTCTTTCCCGGGACACGCGCTTTTAACAGTATTTACAGCGGGGCGAACGTGCGCTTGAAGGAATTGAAAGCAATTCGTCCGGACGTGGAGTGCGTCTAGATGAAGAACTCCTTTCGCTTCGTGACCTGATGGCCTGTGGTCGACTGTACGACAGCCTCGTCCGGATCGAGGGCCGCCTCGGCACCCTTGTCCTCCTGGGTCAGATATTCGCCCTTGTGCCGGTTCATGTACCGGCCGATCAGTATCGCCATGAGTATAATCAGCAACAGAATGATGGCCAACACACCTAGAAAAAAGGTATACGAAATTTCAAATACCGGAAACATACAATTGTGTTTAACATCAACGAAACCTACTTCCAAGGATGGCCGTATCGGGACCATACGCATCACGCAGCTTATCCTCATCGATCAGGGGTGGTGGTCGTGTTTCGATCTCGATCGGAGGATGCGTCACTGGCTCCACGCCACAAAAGTCTTCCGTCAACGGTGTACCGAGCGATCGGACGTTCGCGGGCGGACTCTCCTGGAACAGGAACTTCAGCGGATAGATATCATCGAACTCGACGCGCGAAATACATCCCACAAAACCGTCCTTCATCGATTCGTTCTTCCCGATGTACATGTACTCCACATTGTTAAACTGCGCATCGGCCGAACCTTTGATGTCGAAATGATACTCCTGTGGTTCGTAATTGTCCACCAACAGCACTACCGTCGAGCCTTGGTTCTTGCGCGAAAAGCGCACATCGTGATACTGGCCAAGGCCGAAATGTTTCACCGGATAGATCAACTCCTGTCGTTCGAATCCAAAGTCAAACACAACCTTTAGATGGCCCGAGTTGGACACCATAAGCGTGAGGTACTCTTGCGTAATGTTCGAGAACAGACCGAGCAGGAAGCCCTTCGGATTGGTGGTAGTGAAACCGACACGGATGTGCTCGGATAGTGTCGATCGGAAGGCACCTTGGAAGTCGTACTTAATCATCGACGACGATCGCATATTTACACCGATTTCTACAAACGAAAGAGAGGTACGGAAATTAATAATCAATATAGCGTACGTTTAAAGCTACAGCAAGACCTACCATCAGCACATATCGGTCCCTTGAATGAACTCCAGCGGCAATCGCACGAGAATCCATCGTAACGTTCGGTACACGTTCCATTGTTGAGGCAAGGGCTCGATTCACATCTTCCGACGCATCCAGGCGATACACCATACAATCCACGTTCAGCGTACGATCGCAGATCGACAGGTTCACCGTTCAACAGCAACGCCCTAATGCAACCAACATATCCGTCACGGTAATCCAACCTTGCGCCGATCGTTAGCGTAGAGTTCAGGTGAAGGGCACGCACCGGACCCGGTGGTTCACGCACTTCCGCCTTGGTTGAACCATCCACCACGAGCCGTGCCTCCTTCCGGTTCCGCTCCACGCTTACCGAATGCCATCGATCGTCGTTCAGCTTGTTGCTCATCTCCACGTACACCTTCTGCGTGCCCGTACCGGCCTGATACTCGAACAGTAGCTTCGTCCCGGCCACGATATCCAACCGGATAAAGTCGGTCGGTCCGCGGGCGTGCAGCAGTACCGCATTTTCGATCGTTGTCTTAAACTCGAAATAAATATCACCCGAATGGCCCATATCGAACGGTGGCAGATCGATTGTGGCATCCGCAATACGGAACGTTACCTCGTTGCTGAACAAACTGTCGCCCGAGCAGCGCAACGGACCGAGCGTGTACCGTCCGAGCTTCTCATCGACCGGTGTACCGGTGTCGCCGAAGCGCAGCCCTCGCACTGGCAAATATTCCTTCTCGCGAATGTCTCCTCCATCTTCCTGCCAATCGAGACTGTTCGAATCGCAGTTGCACCACTTGGTAGGATCGATACAGTTGCCTACCACACCGCACTGGCACTTGCGCGATCCGGGCAATCCTCCGGCCCAGTAGTCCATCGGTTGGTTGTGTCGCGATACCCACCATGCGTACGGACGGAAGTTTTCCGCCTCGGAAGGTGAGTTAAACAGGCGCGAAGAACGACACGCGTACGTTAGCGTTTGCCAGCATTCAGACGACCGGTTCAGCAGTGCTTCTATCTGCGGCAGATCCGCCTCGTAGATGATGTTCTGCTCGAATGAGCCGGGTTCCGCAAACCCATCCACACGCGTCGTATGCTCCGAGCTGTGGCTCAATACCGTCACGACCCGACCGTCCGAGTAGAACTCACACGTCACCGGGAATGGTGCGAGCGGCCCACTACCATCTACATCGATCTCAATACGCTGCCGCTGCTTCACATCGTGCACGTTCTTGAACGCCTGGCACGAAAGTGCATTCATTGGCGTATGACAAACGGCACCGGCGTAACCCGTTCCCGCACAATCACACGTAAATTCCATCGAGGTTTGCTTACAGATGCCGTTGTGTTTGCAGGGATTCGGATTGCACCGATCAACCATATGGCAGGCATCGAACAAAATCTCTCCTTTGCAGCAATATTCTTCCTCCTTCCAATCGGTCGGAATGCGGTAGTTACCGTCGATCGCAAACGATCGCATACAACCAACAAATCCGTCCTTAGTCTTTCCACCACCGATGTAGTACAGCGTACCCGTCGTTATGTCGATCAATCTGTTGTGGGGTAAATTCGAAGCAAACAAAATTACATTAAAGACATCGCTCCTAAACGGGGACACTTTGCAAAACGCAGCATCCGTATTTGCTCAGGATTCTCGCCCTTCTGTCGAGCATACGGTAATAGTTCGCGCGTGGAAGCATCAAAAACGAAAACCTCATCTCTTGTAAAACACACGCCTATAAACATGCAGTTACCTGGAACTGTCCGTTCGATTTGATTCATTTTCGCCATACGGCAACCTAAATGGGAAAGTAATGTGCGTTTCTTATTGACCCCACCGAATCACACAAATCATCAGACAGTAAACGATGGCTTCGCTGCACTTGCTAAACTGCTACAACTACTTTAACTGCAATACCCTTGATCTAAACACTCACTTGGTCGTCTCCATTGGCCGATCATCGATGCTCAGCACAAGACTATTCTTCTTGATCGTCAGCATCATATGATGCCAGTTGCCGTCATTGAACTGTTCCTCATAGTTATCCAGTATCGTGCCCGGGTTGTGCTCGTAGTTGTCCTCCTTTAGGCGCACCTTCACCTTGCCATCCTCCAGGAACACCTGCACGGAACCTTGCAGGAAGTCATGGTGCAACATGAGACCCTTCTCCTCGTACGTCCGGAACGCGAAGCTAACGTTAAACTGTTTGGAACTGTAGTATCCTTTCAGTTTGGCGTGTGAGCCACGCGTCAGGAACGTAACCGGATTGATCGGTGGTTCTGGACAGTTGTACGTAACGTGCGTCATTTTGTAACGCAAATGTTCACCATCGTAAAACGCATCCTTCATCTCGCGGATGAAGTTTGTCGCATTAAAGTGCAGATTCTCGATACAGCCGGTAAAGTTGTGCTGAATCACAAGCCCTTCCTGAAGGTTGGGTACACCGCCGATGTAAAACTAAAAGTACAATTAAAAAAAAAGGATTGTAACACATGTAAGACATCTCACGATAAACAACGAGTGCCAAATTTACCTCACGATTCAAATTAAGCTTGTCAAACTCGCCCTTAATCCTACGCTGCACGATCACACGATCGACACTGAAGATGATATCACGCCGATTGCGCGATATTACCACATCGTGCCAGATGTTATCGTCCAGCAAGCTGCCCACCGAGAGCGATGTCATAATCTTCGCACCCAAATCCACATTCAGCACCATCCGGTTGTCCTTAATCTGCAGCGCAAAGTAATCGCCCTGGGTACCGCGCGAATACAGCAGCACACCATTGGGATGGGCCGTCTTGAACCGGAACCGGATCGATTCACGTGTTGCCGCAATCGGATCCCGCAGCAGATCATACCGTACGAGTCCCGTACCATTGAAGTAGATGCTTTCCGATTCTGCAATGAAACGAGTACGCTTTGTCTTAGTGCCACGGAGAAACAGTGCCAAACACGTTTACAACTTACCATAACGACAACCGTACAGCTCCGCACGCAGAGAAATTCGGTTCTGCCAACGTGTTGGATTGACCCGAACCCACTGCGCAATGATAGGCACCTCGAATGAGTTCGTACGAATGGAATCACCGTCCCGATTGCCCTTAAATAGCTGGATCGAAGAAAAGAGAGGCGTATTAATAGGCTAGTTCCATTTTCGCAACATTTGAGCAACTTGGGAACGAACGAAGAACAATGAACGGCGATCGAGAGACAGTGGGGACAGAAAAAGCTGTCGTAGCAAGCTTTTACGATGTGATCGTTACTTTCATGTTAATGTTAATACATTCAGCTAATGTTAGTGACAGCACTACATCATTCCGCTTATGCCGAGTGTGTTAAAGGGGATTTCAGGGTCGATTATTACTACCAAACGGATATTTCCACTGTTAGTTTGCGGTACGCTAGTCAAGTTCGTGGGCTGATTTTCCGAATCAAATTCTACAGCAAAATATAGCAACATGTCAAAGGCGCTACCACCGCTTTACAACCGGTGTTGTTTCAGTTTAGTTTACTTAGTTTAGTTCACTAGGAGTTGCAATAAAACAAAGAGGAAGGGCCATAATTGAATTTCACGACAGCACATCCGTTTCTCTACTCCTGCTTCGTACTACTAACACAGAAATACACGACAGAAAGGATACACAGCACTGCTGGTGGTCAGTGCTTCCGGAGTGCTGCTTGCTGCCTTACTGCCTGCCTGACTTCCGGACCTGTGCCTTGCCTGTCAACACTTCCTGCGATGTACTTTACCTGTTCCTCTCCAGTACTGTCGGTGACGGATTTCCACAGCTCACCATCGTCCGAGTACTGTACAATGTACTCCGTGACGCACTCGCTCGTTGTCGCACGACCAGCCGTTGCGATCTTGCGGACCATCTTTCGTTCACCCATATCGATGGTCAGAAAGTGGAAGTACGTGTTCTCGATCGGTGTCCATGCCGACCGGCCTGGTCCAGTGAGGTGGTCGGAGAATTAGTAATCGATGCAGACAAGAACAACAACAAATTCCCCCACAAGTGGTTTGCGGTGTGTGTTTTTTTTTTTTTGTTAGAGTGCGTTTGTTGGTAGTGTGGGTAAGCAGGCACCGCACACACCGTATGCCAAATCCAGTACAAAATGGACGGACGGTAGAAGGTAGTGTTAGTTGTGGCACAATAGATTGATCCAGTGTTGCAAGTGTCGATGTACGATGAGAAGTGAGGTCCCGCAGCGTCCATTTGCATTTCAGTGTTATATTGTCGATGCACCGTAAATGCACACCCCGATCATCATTGCCACATTCCCATTCGCAAACGCAATATGCAGCGGTGTAAGAAATGTAAGAGAAAAATGTTATTCAATTAGTTAAATAAGTTATTGTAATTCTGTTAAGAAAAGAAATTATTATTATCTGAAAGTAATAATGCAAAATTAGTGAGAAATTCTTCTTAAATCATCCATTACACACCGTTAAAAGCACAGTCAAACTTGCACAACAACAATGAAAACATCTATCACCAAACAGCGAAATAAAACCCAACACCAGTAGAGATAGGAAGTAGAAAGGCAGAATAGAGTAAAGAAGGAAGCGTTTAACAACGTGTGAAGAATGAAGTATGTTTGCCATTGAAAGCCCCGAAAAATGGGCCGGAAGTGAGCAGCAGGAAGTACTTATTTTTGTAAAGAATGGGTTAGAATGGCTACGCAAATTTCAAAAATCTCAGCGACGTAACAAAAACACACCACCACGCGCAAGACAAGCCTACCAACAAGAACACCCGATTGCTGACAAAAACCGTGCCGATTGGTGCCGAACTAAGCATTATTAGATGGAGGGATTAGATGATTGCCACTGGGACAGGTCACTGTGGGATGCATTCACATTTTGGCTTGTGGACCAAATTTATCTCTCGCTCGCTCGCTCGCTCGCTCACTCGGAAGCGTATGAAGATCGCACATGTTCTTCGCCCATTCTTCCACGGTTGGGACGGATGTTGGGGCTGGTGTTACCTTGGTGTTACCACCCGGCTCCCGGTAGTCGATGTAGTCGAGCCCGTTGAAACCATAGCTGATGCTGTACTCGGTCAGATACTCGTTGCTGTGCGGTCGGCCCTGCGTTTCGATGCGGGTTATGTTGCGTACGTCACCGAGATCGATAATGAACTGCTGGTCGAAGTCGGACTGCTGGGCGGTCCAGGAGTAGCCACCTTTAGAGTTTGTGATGTACAGTGGAGCAAATAGGGGGTTTTCTTTTAGTACGGGACACAATACAGTGACACAATGGCAAGTATGGATGGAACGAAACGAATTGGAAGCTGCTGTATGGGGCATGCGGTGAGCAACGATCGAACGAACAAGTCATGGATTTAGGAAAGAAATTTGTAGCGGATTAACTTTTTACGCACACTGCGAAACTGCAGACTAGTTCTCAAATTCTCACGCTTAAGTAAAGTATTCATATCGTGCTGAACGATGAAGGAATTCATGAAACAAAACCCACAAGCAGTAGTAGAAACCGGCACGACAGACTTGCGGTCGACAAACGCGTATTGAATTTCGTTCCCCTGTTTTTTTTAAAGATTGATTTATTTCCACAACCAAACTCCCTACCAATTTTTCGTCGGCATGGCGTAAAGAATATAGGACTGTTAAGGGTGGAGCACTCGCTAAGACCTTTCTTTCCTTTATGATCCAATAACAATAAACCATCCGTAATAAAGCAACGCTCTCGAAGCGTCGTGCATGTCTGCTGCAAGAAGGAACCTCTTCGCGTTAGCCGATCCTCAATGGAAAGTTGTCCAACCCCTTTAAAGGACCCTCCTGTGCAGTCGACGTGCGACAGCACACCTTTACTGTCGTGCACTATTCGTGCCATAAGGGTCCTCTCTTTTGACGGTTTCCTATCCCAAACAGAGCCGAAAAGGAGGTGTAATAAAATTCAGTTCATTTTAAGAAGCAAAAAATCCTCCGAAAAAAAACCCTCCAAACACCGATCAGGTATCGATATCGGGGCAGTGTTGTGAAAAGGGTTCTGCGCGGTGTAAATTGAAACATAAGCGCACTCAACCGTTACAGAAACTAATCGAGCCAAAATTCGGAAGCAAACATAATTTGTGGCATTTGTGGCGTCAACAACGTTTGGCAACAAACTTTCCAGCAAGCCGTAGGGGAAACTGGCACGAAAGGGAAAACATGAATAATAATCCACACGGTGTGACTGTGATGAAGTCCTATCGTGATGAAAAGATCATTATAAAAGTGCACCCAGAACGAGCGGTAATTTATGTACCACGATAAACGATTTGCACGGACCCTTTTTCATCTATAAAACGTTTCTAATAAAACATGCGCCAAGGGAACTTATTGCATTTTTGTTTTCTAATTTAAACCCGTTTCCCGGGTCTGGCACATAAATTGTGACCGATCCTTGTCACGCCTCATCGAATAAACGTCCGGGTGTGTTCGATGATGGTCTTTAAGAGACGTACTTAAAAGGACACTCCAAAGCCGGGCTTATATCAAAAGCCAAGCCTGATTGGAAACAGCTGCACCAACATACACACGGCGGGAATAATCAATGGGCGCCATCACGACACTGAAGATGGCGCTCCAGCTGACCTCCCAACACACCAACCGGTGGCACTCTACCAGATGCCCACTGCTGGGGTTTACCTTTCGTTTTTGTTATTCCAAGCATCTGGAAGGCCTAACTGCGGCAATCAATATGAATGCGGCAAAATGTTTATTCGATCAATTTTGGAGGATGAGTAAAACATACACTAAATACTTCTCCGGCCAATGGGGAGGCTTGCTTCGCGGCCACAATTAAACAGTCATATGTAAGGCACCACGCTACATGCCATACGCGATTGTTCTCACCTGATAGCAACCAAACACGGTGTGCCTCCTTCTTTCTGGCCCATTCAAATGCACATCAGCAGCTCATTTCCCAGGCTGCCTTGTGCTACACATGATGGGGGGGCGGAAGATAGTGATCTTGCCACCTGCCACAAAAAGAAAGAATAGTTGTGGAACCTGTGCAAACTTCACGCAAATAATGCGCGCGCTACACAGTACCGGGGTTTTCCTTGTAAATAAAACTAGCAAAGCACCACAATGAAACCCAATTGCGTGACGTAGCGAATTAACGGTTTGCCTACTAGCAGTATGAGTGTTTAGCAAACATTTAAATGGTTCCCTTTCTTCGAACCGGGTGACTCTGCTTGCCGGAGGAGTTGAAGCGTAACCACCAAAAACAGACAGCGGACGACGACAGCATGTCATGAAGCCACCATCGCCACATGATTGACTTCGGTTGTCATGCGAAAGGTACGCGATTCCATTATGGATCCAACAGCACCAGGCGCTAAACAAACGAAAAACCAACCAAATTCCTTACTTTAGACAAAGATAAAGCACCACCATTGTCCCTGGGGTGGTGCCGATATCTTGGAGTTGCGATCCAATGCGACGAAGGCTTACGATACTTTAGCCTTTCGTTTCCATCCTCGCGTGATGTTACTGTCCGACTGGTACAATTTATTGCTAGAATTCCTTTTTTCCTTTCTCGCATTTGTTTTGGATTGTTTCGAGTTACTGTGGAGCACGAACGAATAGAACTGAACGACACGAAGAACATTTCTTTCTGGGTCATGCTTGTTGTCAAGGCGGGAAAGTTCGTTTACCTTCTTACCTGCTTAAAGTCTTATATTTTATCATCCAAAAAAATGTTTCCATATGTAAATGGCTAGCAGTAAATGGCCACACAAAATGTTAAATGTTTGCGCTTACGTGTATATATCGACTAAATACCTTTCGTACCCTCGGTTTCCCATCACCAGCTATTTTGCGAATAGAATCTCAACAATGTTGTGCTACTTTGACTTCTTATACTCCTTGCTTATAATACCCTCGCAATAATTCTCATCGATTGCCAGCAGCGGCCGATGGCCCTCGACAAGCGCTTTAAAATCGATCAGCTCGAAACAGTTGCCACTCAGATCTTGTTCGGCCGGCACATTTTCCAGCGACACAGCAACGCAATGATCTCGATCGATCAGCGACTCTTCGAAGCGCCAATTTCCCATCGGTTCCGAGTTGACGCGCAGTGTCGTATCGCATACGACCCGATCCCGCGCCAACACTTCCGACTGTATCCGGAAGCTAATCTTTCTCAGATCGACCGTAATGCCGACGCCGATATTCTTCACGTAGCTCTCCTTCAGGCACCAGTTACGCATGAACGCTTCCAGCTGTGCATTATCATCGGTGCGCCCGCGTATGTATCGCCACTCGTCATCGGAGAAGTTGCGCGTCATCAGGCGGAAAAACTCGTCCAGCGGTTTGCCGCCACCGTACTCGATCTTCATAACATCGACCCCTATCTTGGGGGAAGGTTTGTCCGGGGGACATGTAGCGTTCGACTTAACGCTGGTCGCCATTCCGGCCAGTACGGCATAGCGACCCTGATGCGATACATTGAAATCGACCGCCACGCCCTCGTTCTTTAGGAACGGTTTTCCTTTCGAATCGCGCTCAAACTTGATCTCGTCGTATGCCAGATCCGTAGCCAGCTGGACGAACCGGCGCATCATCAAACGTCCGATGAGGGATGCATTGAAATCGTCACGAAACACGAACCGCTGCAAGGTGTTCTTTTCCTCGGGCTGTATGCAGGACGTCGCTAGCAGTAGATCCGCCAAACTAGGTCGCCAGCCAGCGAGGTCAAATGCCCAGCGAACGTGACCCCCATTTCGTAGCGACATGCTTGCGGTGACGAATGGATGACGCACACCGAATACACTTCACTTCAACACGCACGCACACTCGCATGCACTCGCAGCCAGAGATTCTATGATGCACAAGTATTCAGATTCTTACACGCAGCCTCCGGTGGTCAGCATCGTTTGCATCTTCCGCTGAGCGCTGTTTTATCTGTTTACAACATATTTTCTAACAACAATACGCACGCAGGAACGTGTTGTTTTTGTTTATTTTTCTACATTTCCTTTCGTTAAGCGTCACGAACTTTTGACGTTTGGTTTCGTTCAAAATTGTTGACAGCGGTTTCGCCCAGTTTCGCCCAGTTTCGCTCGAACTGTTTCGTTGCATTAAATATTTCAATTTAAATTATTTTTCCATTAGATGAAAGGGTAAAACAAATGAAAGGGACAAGCAAATATTTAACAACAATTAAATCCCATTAAAATCGTTGGGTGTCTGTTGACACAAACGCCATATAACTGTCGGTTCAGCGCGGAACATACATGTGCTCAGGCGCACTCCTGCTAAAAATCGTTAGAACCAGCAGTTTTAAAAGGGCACTGAAACGTGATTAACCGGCGTATTTAACCGCTGTTGGTGCTTGTTTGTCTTTCATACACGCATATTTGGTTGATTATAATTAAAGCTTGTTTAATACGCGTGGTCAAGCCGCAAAAGTGCATACACGCGTAAAGACACATACATAAGGGTAGCAGCAACAGCAAAAATGAAAAAGAATACATTATCACCCCTTGACCCCTATTTGTGCTACACTTTTCTGAAGTGCTTTTCCCAAATGTTTGAGGTTAAATTAAAGTAACATCTTAAAACCGTCCCAAGTCTGACCTGACCTTAATCTGTTGAGAAGATTTAAGTATAGGCACGACGATCGGGTATTGTTTTCTTTCTAGCACTAAACTGTCGCAGATTAACGTGTGGGGTATGTCTTTTGTTAATTAATTCACCTACACAAGCTGAGCTTCTCCACCTTTCGGGTTGCGTCGTGTCGTAGGATATGGCGTAGAAATAGATACACTTGACTGGGCCGCAATCAGGATATAATGGCGGCACGAGCATAACGTCTAACATAGGGCTGTGACTTTCATCGTCCGTAGCTGATGTATCAGTTTCATACCAACCCCAACCACCACTACGACCGTTCAGCCGTAAAAATGGCCATCGAGCGGAGAAGGAGGACATGTTTACACAGGATACGCGACTGTACGCGAGACCAGATCCTCCCCGTGTGAGTACACAGCGCCAACGTACAGGCGTGCGGCAAAAAATGAAGAAAAAAGGAACTTTTCCATCAAATATGACTCACTGCTTGTATCATATTTAAGACAAATTTACATAATAACCTGTGTCTCGCACGCTCAGTCGACGCTACCTTTCCTCACAACGGCAAGCCGGCAAAAGCACGAAGTTTGTCGTTCGTTCGGTGGAAAATTGTGCTAATTTCAGGGTAAAACCGTACCTCGCCCACGCGATGGTAGCAATGTTTTATCAATTGAAACACGCGCTCCACACTAACCCACTTATTCGGTTTAGTAGTAAAATTCGGTCGTTTGTTAAGGTTTCCTTTTGGGTAAACAGTGGTAAATGACCCGAAGCGCGTTCGAAGCATAAGCACGACTAATGTTACATCCGATCCGAGCAATGGTGCATTTTCGTGCGATGGTGGTTCTATTTTTGTTTGCCAGTTTGTCACATGAACCCCCATGTGAGAACTTCATTCCGCGGACAGGCTGGTTGGCTATCGCGGTAAGAGATTTGTCATTAAACAGACTTCCCTTTTTTCCCAGAGAGATCTCGCTCTTCTTTGCCAATACAAAATATGCCAAACAAAGTTGTATAGCTGATTTTTAGGAGAGTTCTACGTATAACACATTTCCTAATTTCCGAATATTTATACTGCAAATAACTACAAATTCTTATTCACTTCACACTACCGGATATTGGGTAAACTACCACACAGATTCACGCCACTTAAGATACGATAAGATTTCGTATCTAGAATAGATCGTTCAATTCTACCCTACTCCCAAAGTAGATACACTTTCCTTCCTTCCTATCTATCTAGCATTACGCCGAGGGCAATTAGATGATCTAATCAAGATCTGTCGAACGAAACGATTCCAACACAACTCTCGTCCTACCGGCTAGAACTAGCAGCAACAACAAAAAAAAACACAAACCAGGGTCTCATTAGCATATGGATGTGAAAATTTGGAACGTTCGATACCACGGTATTTGTCTCATCTTTCTCGTTCCCAAGCTTTTCTATCCGTTCAACGGATCCGACAGTGCGCGATGTCTGTTTTTCGTGCAATTTTCTGCAGCTCTACATATTCGCACCGGTTGGAACACATTTCCCCTTTCGAGAGTGTACGTGAATTACCAGTTTTATTCCCTGTCCTGCACATGTTGATGTGGCAAAGCAGTGACGCGATGATGAACCACGGTGACACATCCAATCATTGACGTAGTTGCGCCTCGTACGTATCCCTCACGACACCCCAGAATGTCGCCATTGTGTCCAATAATTATAACCCCGTGGAAAGTGAAAAAGGGTAACCAATAGACTGGACTGGTGGTCATTCCACCGGAACTAAAAACCGGATCACAAACAGACTGCACTCCTGCCTACTGGAGGGCTTGAGATGATGTGGGCGATAATGAGCTGTCTGGTTGTGCAATTGCATTTACAAATACACCCCCCTAAAGTACGCTGCGTTACGCTGCAACGGGATGCCACTAGCCAATCCAGATGTGCGACGGTAGTTGCAGTTTTCAATCAACCATAAAAACCATGAGAGGAGAAAAACGTACCTCAGTGCAACCATATGGTGGGTTCATAATACACCACCGGAGTTTAAAAACTGTCACAAGATGGTACGAAAAATGGTTACACTAATTATGCTCACTGTTACTACTTACATATCAGTATAATTTTATTTGTTTAGCAACAAATCTGCACCCCAAAACGATGGGCCATATGGGATGATATGGTGGTTGCGGTGGTGGAGCAAAGTTGTATGTGATGCTCAATCCGTTTAACGACGCGACGAGAAGAGCGATGAAATGGCAATAAAAAGTAATTTGCCGGAAAGAGGAGGTCAGAAGCTTTACACATTGAGCGACCGACCGATGGAAGCAAAAGAAAAACGGCATTTAAACTCATTTTGGGAGGGTTTCAAAATAAAATAACGATAAGATTCAAAACGCACTGAAACTGCCAAGGACGATCGCGCAGTAATGCATACGAGGTTGTTGGTTTGTTCTCCCTCCTATTCCTGCGTGTTGTTTAGTGCACGTCACATAAATATTTCCAAAACAAAAACACAACACACCGGAAGAGAAGATAGGGTAAGGAAATTGGGAAAGGGCGTAGAAGGGAGGGGGGGGGGAGGGAAAGGAGCAATAACAGGAGTGAAATAAAACACTGGCAAATTTTACAAGAAACACACGGAAAATGCAAATAAAAACACAACACAGCTCACACATACAAACACATGTACACATTTGCGAAAATGTAAACTCGGAAAATGGAAAAATGGCTAGAAGAGGAAGGGGAGGAGGGAAGGATGGGTAGTGGAGATAGAATCGAAATATAACTTCACAAAAGCAAACACAGCACATAAATCATACGGATATGCAATACACAGACTGGATGGAATTGGGAATGTGTACCAAAAATAAAAAAACGAATGCCTCCGTATAATAGATATGCAAGACGTATACAGTTCCGGCTCTAATTTCACGGCATGAGAAAATGCCATTATAACGATGTGATTACTTCAATGTGAAGATCGATGAAGGACATACGTGCGAATCAAAATCAAGTGAAAGATGACGTTAAAAAGATCTGAGATATTGTATAGACACACATGGTTGGAACCGTCGGAAAGACGTGAGGAATCTTCGAAGTGGAGTAAAACAAGTGCATGATTAAAAAAAACAAACTCTTCTCACAGTGAAAAAGTGAAGATGGAAATCTTATCGACAGATTGACAACAACCAGAACGCCTGTTTGATCGATCATCTCTACGATCAGGCATGTTCGGAGCTGGCTCAGAAAAGGAAATTTACCAAAAAAATCATCATCTACTTACCGTTTAATCGGGCATTTTCCGGTCCTCGTTCGCGCAGCTGGGAAGTGGCCGATAGGACGGCGTGCTCCAGCAGTGGCTCATTGCAGTCATACTCGGAATAGGACTCTTTTTGATAATATTCTGAAACGAAGAAATAGACACATAGTTGGACATTAGAACAGTCTGCATGCATGCACTTTCTACACATCGAAATTACGCGAACTTGGCAACCGTTCGATCGTAAATCTGTTTTCCCACTGTTGGAAATGTCTTTGGTGCCAAGAAGGGAAATATATGATTCCGAAATGACAAAAGTTCCCAACAGCTTGGGAGAACGACTCTTGTTGTAACTTTGTATCATTTTGAAAGAAATAACTGACTTGTGAATGTTTGAGATTGGCAAGTGTTTAAAAAAAACCCGTGCATGTTTGGTGCCATTCCGTTTGCAACTATGCAGTCATCTGTCGATTTATAATATTACACAATCCATAAAAAAAGGCTAGCCTCTTATCCCGGAGAGATCATACAATCAAACGAAAGAAGGAAACATTGGCTAAACATTATTATCCTTATTGCTGCAATTTTCCAACACCAGTAAGGATGGATTCATCCATAAGTAATCCGACTTTCCAGCTGAATTCGTTTTAGCTAATGCAGTAAGCCCGCATTCTCGCTCACTTACCACCACATAGCCACCACTGTAGCCTAAACAAATGCATTAACCTTCTTTCGGCTTCAGCTAATGGACAAACAATAGCTTCCAAAAGCCACCATCCCCGCTTGATGCTCAGCTTCCTGTGCCATAACGCGATTTCCGACATCCTTTTAATCGCTTCCGTAGTCCAGCGTAGCGTTGTGACGATTTAGTGTGATTGAATAGCATAGCAAAAATCGAACAACCTATCAAACTGATCATAAATGGTGGAAAATGCGCCGCTCTGTGCTTTCGGCGAGCTCATCTCTCTGTCATTCGTGCCGTAGTAATTAAAAACAGATTTTCCACCCGATCAATGCACTGACGGGGAAATTCAATCATTGCTTCCGGCTTGATCGTAATCGTAAAGTGAGTTTATTAAACTACGAGAACCGAAGCGTCAGTGCACATCCTTCGGTGTGTTAGTCAGAAGAGTTACAGACAAACCCTTAGGGCTGATAGTTTCTTTTAGCGTATTTAGGGGAAAATGGGGGTTAATATATTTTACGCTATTGTTTTTCTCCCTTGTCCTTTTGCTGTGGTAAGTGAGTTTTTGATGGTTTATCGGGAAAAACTAGCCTGCCACAGCGAAGGAGAGACCATTGAGAAAATAACGTCCCGGACAGGACTAGGAAAAACACATCAAAGTGGCGCTTTGGGGTGTTATCTCGTTTGATATTGTTTTTTGTTCAAAGAGAAGAAAATCAATCCCTTTCGGGGAATCGATTCGGTGAAGCCTTGTAAAAACAAAACGCAACCCAATTCGCAGCATAATGGTGAAAATAAAGCGTTCATGAGAATGTATGAACATTCTCTACCACGGGGTGAAGTGTTTTGGGTAGTGTGTTGCTTTAACAGAGCTACGGCTCTTTGTCGTTCTGGTCCTGGACAATGTGCGAATTGGGCTTTGCTTCTTTCAGCTTACACCACCAAACCCCCAGTAGTGAGCTGTTAGCTAAAAACCCTCGTACGAATTTTGACCCTTATATTTTTACGCTGCTCTGCGGGAACTATCACAAATAAATCACAATGCTTCTCGTTACAGGGTGGAATGGTACCCCTCGAATCCTGTTGGTCACCAAGTGAAGAACCATGCATACACATAGGTGCCGATGCAACCCAGGCCTTCGAGAATATTTCTCCAACATATTCAACCCCGTCCTTGGGGTGGACTGCTGCGTATGCATGTAATACCCGAAGGCTACTTTTAGTGGCCACAGAAGCGCAAACAGAACGAAAGCGACCGTTACCTTCTTTTGGTGCAGAAAAAAATGGGCGTCAAAAAGGGGAATATTAAAAAATGCCCCTAAGTACCAGGA
Source organism: Anopheles rivulorum (assembly GCA_018908115.1). NCBI lineage: Eukaryota > Metazoa > Arthropoda > Insecta > Diptera > Culicidae > Anopheles > Anopheles rivulorum. Next base: position 1,815,897 of record CM032178.1, read on the forward strand.
GCTGCATTGGAAGGAATGTGTAATGAGAGAGAAATGGTCCGCTTTAAGTGCTTTTATTGTCATAGAGGTGATCGTTTTCTTCTAGCGTGCTTGGAATGTACTGCAAAAATGGAAAACCACACCACACCGAAGCATTTTGAAACTGATCCAATAATTTTCCACAAGACAAATCTTTATTTTCGACACGTTTCTCAAGACTTCATTGCTTTGGCCTCAAAAAAAAAGCGCCATTCCACGAAATAATTGTCGCAATGAATATTAAACTGCATTCCAAAAACCATGACCAGAGACAACAGCAGTTTGGTTTTGCGCCATTTAGCAACAATTCAAACAAACCAAACTAGGGCAAAGCCTTGCGATGCGAACGAATTCCCAACAGTTTCCGCAATGCTGGTCGGTCCCTTACTATTCCTAACCCAATGGTGCAAGGGTTGACAGGGTAACACAGAAAGGGCCCTGCAGTAAGGACAACGTTTGCTTTAGAAAAACAAGCGACCGGAACCAACTAAGGCGGCCAAAATAAACGAATGTCCCGAGAGTGTTTACCGTGCACACTGCAAAGGGAGTTCAATCCCTTTCGCTCTTCGGGCGGAAGAAGCTGCACAGATCACAGAACTAATGGATATTGGCAATCGATTTATGATAACGGGCAGCTTGTGAGGTGACAAATTGATTGGAATCTTAATGCTTAATGCTGACAGGATCTGCAACAAATGTGTGCTTATTTACGTTGGTACGTAGGTGGACGAGAAACGCTTAGTGCGTTGCTGGTACTTTAAAAAAAATCAATCGACGGTTTGAAATTACTCTTGAAAACAGGAAAAAGTTACATACACTCATCATAAAAATTGCAAATTATGATACATAGCAGCAGATTCTTAGCCATTCCCCTATTCTTCACCAACGTGGCAGATCGCTGACGCGTCAAATAAATCCTTATTGACAGCTTGGCAAATCGTTACATGGTGATTAATCTCCATTGGATCTCCAATAGAAAACAGCTGTTTCAATTCTCACCAGCTACCATCCGATCGAACCAAACTTGAAACCACGATGATGCTATCCTTCTCAATCTAGATGCTCTACCGCTAGGTGATTAATATGCGTCTCATTTGTAAGAACAAATGCAAAACATCATGTTTTTCCGTCATTGCGGATTTCTTCCACTGCAGACGCGTGTCAAACATCGATTTTCGACGGCCTACCGTCTCGCGACCCGAATCCAGCTCGACAAGGGAGTAGAAAAAAAAGGTTTAGGCCTTCAGCTAAACAACCGCTTTTAGTAAGCAAGCGTGACTATCAACGGACGACGCCATGCAGCCTGGTACATTCCCGGATGACTTTAGAATCCGATGAGGTAATAAAAACAAAACCTCGAACATCGCAAGGGACACGTGCGAGAGATTAATTCCTGTGTGACGGTAGGCCACCCAAACCACCTCCCATCCTCTCTCGCGAAGAATGATCTTTTTTTTCGAACGAAATATCTTGCCATTTGGGTAGATGCACATGATGAAAGATATTATTGATTTTCCACGTACCGGCAAAATAGGAAAACTCATCTCGGCTACCTCATCTCTGGGGTGGAGGGTTAGTTTTCCCTTTGCTCTTTTCACCGGAAAACCGGGTGCCGGCCGGATTCTGTTGCCGGTATATTTGTTCTGCTTACTCACTAACCATGCTCCGGTCATACAACACGCAGAACGTACGTCTCGTTCCCCTTGTGGTGTGGAACATGCGCCATTCGGTACAGAACTGGATGGTGCAACACATAAATGAATGAAGAACCATAACAATGGCCCTCAATGCGCAGCATCCGAATCCGAACGTTTTGACAGCTACCAGACGCCTCTTCCGGGATCCGGGCAGTGCTGCTAGTTCAGGGCAAGGTGGGAAACAGTGCCAAGAGTCGATCCCAACACGTGCTCTGCTTACGAGACCGTGCGTCTCGATGGGGTGTGTGATTTAACAACACGCAGCCGAATGATTCAGATCGGTAGATCGCTGGACGAAACCCAGGACAAGCACGTTGATGGCGACCTCGTAGACTGACAAGTGTCTTTGCCATTTAAAAACAATTAAGTACGTACCGTTCCTGTGTGAGTGTGCGGCGACGTCTGCTACCTTCTCACATAACGAAGTGAGCAATCGAGGTCTGTAGGATATATTTTACAACTAGGCGACAAAAATGACCCCCTCCTTAGACATCCCAAGCGGGAAAACATTGCTATTTTAAGCTTTTCCATTTCAAAGTTGTTCAGTTGTTTTGTGTTTTTGCCTTGACCATACCGATCCCCTCACCTATTCAGAATACATTCGCACAGAACATTTGTTTGTACTTGGGATCATTCACAATTTACCAGCATTGTTCCATAAGAAAAGTCAATGGGATGCTCCCACAATTGAATTAACCTGTTGTCAGCGATGTTGCGATGTCAAGAAGGAGGAAAAAAAACACACACACACCCCACATAACGCGGCGAGAGATACACGCCCATAAAAGACTCACGACGACTACTACGATCTATGATCACGGTACACACGTAACAACACAACCACCGTCGACGCATTCCGTTGACAGTTGTGAGTCACCCATTGACTCACGTTTGATTCACGCGCGCAACTTAAACAATACAAACACACCTTGCGGTTGCAGTTGGGCGCTTATGTGCATTGCGATTAGCTAGGCGGGCACATTCGCTCAACTGCAACCGAACCGAATTGGTGCCGTACCGTGTGATGCATTATTTACAAACATTACGCACATTCGAATGGCATATCTTCCCGTCTGATCAAAGGGATCTAGTTGGCAGGTTGTAAATAGTGTCCATACGATGCAAGGTGGTGTGTTCGTGAGGTCGCGCAAGACGACCGTTATTTTGTTCGCGTTCATCACACGCATACACACGCACCTAATCGAGCGAAGGTACATCGCGTGCCGCAGAATTCTTTAAAGGCGCAACAGAATAACCACTGTGTTCTGGAGCGGAGTATGGGTGCGGATGGGTGCTAGAGACGTAACGAAATAGACGCGGTGTTCTGCCAAGTGAATGTGTGGATAGCGCCTCCACCAACACCACTACAATCACGCCTCGAACCAACTCCCAAACTCGGTGCGAAAGTAAAAACAAGCTTGTGCGAGGCAGCAGTTTTTGGATATCTTACCTGCGGAAGTTATGCTGGCAGTGACGAATAGTAACCAGACGATTGAACGAAGCGGCAAGCCGCCTAATGGTTTTGTCATTTTTAGCTCGTTGCTTCACGTTCCTGTTTCTTTCTAGACCGCAGACATTAGGAATGTGTTAAATGCCACACAAGAGGGCAACAATGCTTTTCTCCGTGCTACGCTTTCTTCCCTTCTTGGTTAAAGGGTGCGATTCGATTCGACCTGCTACTTCTTCACACTGTCGCCAAGAAAACTACACATTCACTCACACGCACAACGTATAGCGTTCCCGCGTGTCGGAAAACTGGCTACGTTTGCCTAGGGAAAACAGTATTTCAATGAAAACCGGCCGATGGTGCACAATGGAAAATGTAAGTTAAAACCACCGTACACTCACACACTCACAGCCGTACGCACTATGGAACGGGTTTTAGAGAAAACAACGGTTAGCAATGTTGCACAATGACGTGAAACACACATACACGCACAATCACTTTTCCCTGTGCAAGCACGACAGACAGTACTATATTGCTATTCTTCTGTCGATTCTTTAAATGTGCACGCCTCAACAGATCAACACTTGCTGCTGCTGCTGCTGCTGCTGTTACTTCGAACAAACGCCACACAACTGCAGCACAACGCTACACGCGAGAGCACGATGTACGCACGTCCGCACGACTCGAACAGTAACCAAAGAATGCTGAACTTGTGTTGTGCTCACTGCACGCACCCCTGATTTGGGACGGCGAACAGACGCATTTGTTTGACAGGACCATTTGTGAATGTAACAAAAAAGTTAACACCTATGAGCAATATATTTTATACGATTATTCTATGCAAAGAACTGATCATTATACGAGGGAATTATAAGTTTATTAATTATCTGTGGATATCCCACTGTACGTACATCACGCAGTTTTGAGAATTATTTCAACTTAACGAAACTTCTCATTGAAGCGAAAAGTTCTCTCATGTGAAAAAATATCGTGAAACATTTCATCGCGTGAATACGTTTCACGGCTGCCGCTGAATTTTTGAAAATTGGATATCGATACCAAAAAATATCGAACTCATTTGCGCGAGCACAATGATTGAATGACTCATTTGGTGGTCATTTCGGATTTATGATTCTATTCTGCACAATCGAAAATACGTTTCTTCCTGTCTCATTTAACTCCTGTCAGTAAATTGTAATAGGTTATAATATTAAATCATAATAGCACACAGGCTTAAATTTACACTAACTCTTGCTATCTTACCACCAGAGAACGTATGTCCACCTCACAGTCTCACTCATAAAAGTTTCTTTTTAGATTTAGGCGTCGATATCGTACGAAATTCGACTCGACGCGGTGTTTTCTGTGCGTCGGAGTCCGACTCCTTGCGCGGCTCCTTGGACGGGGCCGTTGGCAACACCTCATCCTCTCCATCGGATTCCACCAACAAAACAATGTCCTCTGTATGATCCGTTTCCATCGGACAAGGCTGTGGCATTGCGTGCTTCTTTGGCCCATTCGCGGCAACCGGTTTCGGCTGGTCAATGGGCCAAGTATCGTTAGCATCTTCCTCGGCGGTTGGCTCGACGATGAGTTTAGTAACATCAGTCTCCAGTTTTCGCGGATATCTACGGATAGCGATCGGTTTGGGAGAATTCTTTACCACCGATGAAGACGAAGCAAGTGCTTGCGTTTGTTGTGCATCGTTCGTGTTGTCCGAAGGTGTTCTCGGGTGTCGTCGCACCGCAATCGGCGTAACGGGTCGATCCTTCTTCGAAGGACTTTCGAACTTTTCTTCGCTGCTGATAATTTTGTCCTTTTCTATGACAAATTCCACCGCTTGTAATTCAACGTTTGCTGCAATCTTTTCAACACTTGGCTGCGTCTGGGGAACATCACTTCCGTCCGAATGGTTTTCTTTCGGTTTTGGCTTTCTTCTAATAGCAATCAATTGGGGTGACTTTTTATCTTCCTTGGCATAATCACCAATCGCTTTTGATGAATCCTTTTGCTTCGCCGATGGTGACGTTGATCGTGCGTTCGCATGCTCGGTAGTCTCCGATATCGGCGGAGGTGTACTGTGAATGTCAGCAGGAGATGTTTCAGACGCTGGTGTTTCGTATACCGTTCCCAGCTCGCCATCGGCGAAGAAAATCAACGAGCAGAAGCCATCCGTGCTGGAGACGATGAGAATCTTTCCATCTGATGACCACGACATGTCCGTGAGCCGGGTGTAGTGGATGTTAGATATCAAAGCAAATGGAGCAGCTTGTTGCGTGTCGTACAGATAGACAGAACTTTTGGTAGCCACCGCAAACACCATTCTATACGGGAGCGGTACAAGAGGCGGTTTGCTGTCAGCATGTGGGCGAAGCTGGAAATAAACCGGACAGAAACGAACAGCTACCGTGTACTGATCAGGAGAGGGAAGTGTAAAGCAGGGTCTAAAAGAAAACAATAGATCTTAATTGTAAGCGAAAATTGCATTGCATTAAAGCACGACTTACTGTCGAAGGGAGTTCCGCGTGAAAATGTAGGTCGTGTTCAGTGGCTTTGGAACACCTTCGATTTCGGCGACCCCGGAAGGTGTAACGATCAGATTTCCATCTGGACTGAAGCATAAACGCCGGAAGAATGTCTGCAACGTATCATCGTGGAACAGCCGAACGGTTTTATCTCGCAGCGGATGCGTCTGCGGTACGGGCAGCACACCTTTATTGCATCTCGTAACAACACGCTTCGTTTGTACATCGTATACACGGAATGTGCGATCCGTGCTAAGCGTGGCCAGGTACTTATTTTGCGGATCCCAGGCCACACCTTGTACAAAGCCCTTATGATCCTGAAGAATCGCCTGACTTTTACCCCGTTGAACGTCCCACACTATCGCCGTATTGTCGACCGAGCCGCTAATGAGAAATTGCGAGTTGGCCGACCAGGACAGATCGTACACGTCCTCCATATGACCTCGCAAGATCTTCATTGTTAGCCACGTTTCCTTGTCTTGGTCGTTGGTCGTATCTACAATCGGAGAACGACACACGTTGAGCAGGTAGTGTTCCAACAGCCTTTGGCGTGTAAGTTACTCACCAAATATGTTTAGCGTCTCCGATTCTCCCTTCTGCTTCCAAATGAATATGACACTTTCATCGTCTCCGGAAGCAAGCAGTTCCCCTGAAGGAGACCATCGTACCGCATTTACCGCTCGCTGATGTCTTGTAAGATCAGCCGCCAGTTCCAAATTGATCGTACCACACGTTGGATTTTGTATCATGTACCAGATCTAATGACGATTTTAAACAATTACCCATCTTTGCTTGTTTGACAGAGGGATGCCATTGGCTTCCCTACTTACCAGAACGTGCGAATCGGTACCACCGGATGCCAGCCGATATTGATGATCACGATCGTTCGCTCCCCTCGGTTGAATATCCACGCTCAACACTGGATCACGATTGTGCCAAGATATTTCCGGGATTTGGCACTTCATTGCTTTTGGTCGATTGTTTCGCAGTGCAAATCGTTAATATAAAATTTGTTTGTCCACCTTTCCAACCGATGAAGAAAACAACAAATTGAGCGCGCAAACTTTGCAGCTGACACATCAACGACGGTGACAGTCGTTTGTCAACAAACAATACATTACCAAGGTTACTAATCGATCTACATCGACTGTTTGGACAAATTCTACCTATTGAATGCTAAGAACCAAATCGAACTGGGTTGTTGATGGATTAAAGGTTGTTTTTCAATTTGTTCACAATCTATTCGCATAGAAAAGATGCATTATATGCTGTCGTTTCAAACAAATAGTCTCTACTCACCTTGATCAGATCATGTTTCGGTCTACGAGCTTGCCAAACCAACGACCGATAATCGATTAGTTTCATCGATATTAGCTTGCTTGTATTTTTATCCCTTCAACACTGTTGATTATGATGGTTTCCAGCAACCTGTGATAAATTGCGTACGTTTCCATTTGATTTTAAGAATGTTATTCACGGACCGAGGATACGTTAACCTAATTACAGTATTTAAGTAATTTCTTTATTGTTTGTAAATTTCGTTTCTGTGGAGAACGCTGCATAATCAATCCACCGAGCCGGTTCGTTCCGTTGGCAACATACGAGCTTATAAATGTATAGTATTTTGAAAATAAAACCAATTTTGTATTAATTGCTCCTCACACTGTCAATGATTTTTCTCAAAGTACTTAATTTTAGCTTCCGGGTTAGGTACAATCTGGAAAAAAGTACGAAATCCGATTAGAATGAAGAATCTTTTGTTCACATCAATTTCTTACCGTGTCCTGGCCCGGTTTCCATCCAGCAGGGCAAACCTCTCCGTGCTTATCCGTGTACTGGAATGCTTGCACTAAGCGTAGGGTCTCATCAACGGATCGTCCGACCGGAAGATCATTCATGGTAATTTGCCTTAAGATACCGCGATCGTCAATGATGAACAATCCACTGAAATTGTAGAATAATATTAGCTGAATTCTTGTCCTGCTTTCGCTACACAGCATCCAAACCAAACACACTTACCGCAGGGTGTGGCCCAGATCATCCAAAAATACACCGTAATCCTTCGAAATACTATGTGTAATATCGCTCACCAGTGGAATGTTGATATTACCGAGACCACCCTCCTTTCGCGGTGTATTGATCCAGGCGAGATGGGTGAAGTGAGAATCGATGCTGGCCGCAATTACCTCCGTGTTTAGCTTCTTGAACTCACTAACTCGATCGGAGAAGGCAAGAATTTCCGTGGGACACACAAACGTAAAGTCGAGTGGATAGAAGAAGAATACCAAATATTTGCCACGGTAGTCCGAAAGTTTGATCTTCTTGAAGGCGCCATCTACGACGGCTGTAGCTTCAAACTCGGGAGCTTGGTGCGAGATGACTGCCTTCGTGTACTGGAGCTTGTGGTCGACAAATCGGGGTGCTTCCTGTGGGTACACATGTCCACCGCCGAACGAATGGCACGATCCTTGATCTTCTGGCACAGCCGCACCGCTTCCCTGTATGATAATGGCGAACGAAACCAATAAGCAACAGGCGGTAAAGCCGGTCGTGACGATGGGCGGAAACAGTTTCTTCATTATAAGGTATCCAATTTGCTGCAAAAGGGTGCACTACAGACTTCCACGGCTTCTGGGGAAAACCTTTTCAGATGTCACGATTAGCCACGCGTACAAGTTTCCCTATCAACCGCCTCAATCGCAGCAGGCGTCGACACTTTAGATGCCGCTTTTCGATTCTATTTCTTCTTGCAGCTGGTGTACTATCCCTTATCATTTGCGCGAAACAACAATATCGTTGCAACTGTTCCACTCCCGCAAATGCTCTTATGCGATAATAAACGCTTTCTGCGAGCAGAAACGAGAGAGCACATACAACTACCGATTGTAAACAAAGCAAACGATACAACTGTCAAACCTATTTTCACAAACGTCAATTCCGCGCATCATTACTCATCGCTGTGAGGGCTATTATTGGCTTTTATTTTGTGTTGTGTGTGCTCCGTTTGTGGCTGATTTGCGTACTGACGACGAGGACGAAGGGAACTCACAATGGCAGCTAATTTTCCACCCGTTCCACTCTTACTAAAGCCCATACAACACTATCTAAAAACGGCTCAGGAGCACGATAGCCGTGATCCAATCGTAGCCTACTGGTGCCGTCTGTACGGACTACAGCTTGGCCTCAAGGTATCAAATCAGGGCACGGAGGAACGAAAACTTCTGCTGGCGTTAATGGATTGGCTGGAATCGACCAAGGCACAGATGTCGGAGAATGAATCCATCACGAACGATGTGGCAGCCCAGGCCTACCTGGAGAATTATGCTCTGAAGTTGTTCCTGTACGCCGACAAGCAGGACCGGGCGAGCAACTTCGGTAAGAACGTTGTCAAAGCGTTTTACACTGCCGGCATGATCTACGATGTTTGTCAGATATTTGGCGAGCTGACGGAAGAAGTTACACAGAATCGGAAGTATGCCAAGTGGAAGGCTTCCTACATTCACAACTGCTTGAAAAATGGGGAAACACCCGTCGCGGGTCCTATGCCTACCGAGGATGACAAAGAATTTGATCATGATGCCTTTCTACCGAACGCGGATCCCCAGCCCGGACCAAGCAATACTCCTGTCGCACCGAAACCTCCGGTTTC
>CM032178.1:1825248-1836420 GCA_018908115.1 Anopheles rivulorum
GCTGGCCCGACAAACTTTACCACTACAGACCCTTTCAGCAACGTAAAAGCACCGACACCTCCGAGTGAGCCAGAAAAACCACCGGGCGGATTCCAACCGTACACAGGAGGACCGGTCGCCGGTGTGGCCGGCATACCGGTGGAAACAAACCGACTGGTAACTCCTGCGGGCGTGCAACTGCGGCCGGAGCAAATCACCAAAGCGCAGAAGTACTGCCGATGGGCAGAAAGTGCACTCAACTACGAAGATTTGAGTACGTCGATCGATAATCTCCAAAAGGCGCTTCGTTTGCTGCAAACCGGACAGGACGGCTAGGCTAGCGGAAAGCTGGTTCTTTCTTTTGTTGTTTAATTGCTTATCCTAACCGCTTGTATCTATCTTGTACTCAGAGAAATAATCAGCATTTTGCTTAATAAAGGAAATCGCACGTACCTGTCGAGGGGTATTATGGAGAACCCGCGAGGTTGCAACGCGATGCTTTGGCAGCTGTGTTGTCTTACTAATGTTGACCGATTTTTGAGCAAGATGTCTCAGATTTTCATTTCGCTGTTCTACGTTCGGTGAAGTTTGAGCTTGTCTTGTGTCTTCCTTTTTCACCACGATAGTAGGTCTCGGTGCGCTGGCAAACGACAAACGCGTACTTGATTTACTCTGTTGTTCGCTCATTCTTGGCTGAATCTTTTGAGGTATCACTCTGGGAGTTGTGGTGAGTTTTGTAAATGTTTTAACCGGTTGAACCGTTCGAACTTCCGTTGCTTGCTCTTTCGGTGGCTTTACGCTCGTAACGGGCGGAGAATGTGTTCGACTGGTACGCTTCACTACCGTGTAGTATCCTTCTGTAACATTGACAAACTGAACCTCTTCTTTCTTAACATCGTCTTCAAACTCTTCGTCGCTTAAATTTTCATCATCTTGCAAATCCAGCTCAATCTCATCTTCCGATACAGGCTTTGCGGCCAGTTCATCCGGTTGGTCTTCCGGTATTGGTTCCACATTATCATCTCCGTAGTACGAGACTACATCTGCCTGATCTATATAATCGACAGAATTGATCACTACCTCCTCAACCACGGACGAGTCAGTGTTGTGCTCGAACGAACTACTGGATACCACCTGCAACCCTTTACGGTCGCCATCATCTACGTTGACAATGCTGTACGTGTCAAACTGCGAATCTTCCGATCCTTCCTGCTTCATGAAGTTCTGCCGGATATTCGATGGCACATAGTGACACATCTCCAGGATGTGGTAACGCATTCGTGTCAGGTTCAAGATCGTGGTCCATCTGCAGAACACACACTGGCGCTTCCGATCGTTGTCTACCAATTTGAAATAGTCGTGAACAACTTTTTTGTTGTGGGATGTGTAGAAGGACTGCATTTGTCGTTCTTCTGCATCTACCACCGATGCTGATATCTCTTCCCGAGCTTCCGGGGTCGCATCGTTACACCGTTGCACGATGTGTTGCACCATTCGTGTAGCATTTTCACGCGTTTCCCAACCGCAGAAACTGCACTTTTGCTTTGTTGGGCCAGCGGACTGAAAGTACTTACGCACTTGGTGTGCATTTTTGCGCTTTTGCTTTATTTTCAAGCCTACGTCCGGCTTGGTGTCACTGTCTTCCTCTTTGGGCAATCTTAGTTTCGGCATCTTTCTGCTACGTTAGGAGAATTACAAATATGCTGAAATATTTCAATTTCAAATACCTTCCCGGCTACAGGTATTTGCTTGGGAAATATAGATGAAAAACAACACGAGACGCGCGAAAAATGGCGGCGACGGAACCTTGACGTTGTATCAGCTTTTTGACAGCTATTGTTTGACAGATTCCATGGAATCGCGGGTGTAAACATCGAATCACACCCCGATTACAGCGTTTATCTATGGTTCTAAAGTGTTTCGGATGCTGCGTTCAACAATTTCGTGTATAGTAGGAACCTACCATTATCATCATGCCCACAATCATCGCTCTGGATGTGTCGCTTTCGATGTCGCGTCCTATTCCGAACCAACCATCAAGCACCGGTGGCTCTGGTAGTACGGAATCGGATAATGTCTTAACCTATCATCACCTGGCCGTCCAGGGCATTAATTACGTGTTGGATTATCTCACCAAGCATGCTCGATTGGAATATGTATCGTTGGTAAGTGCAGCAATCGTGGGGTTTGTAGATATTTAGGGTATTGTTTACATCGGTTTGTTTGCGTTAGAGCGAGAACGAAAGCACTGCACTACACGCAAGGGAAAAAGGAGAGGGACTGATTTCGAAAATGTCTCAGCAAAGATATATCATGTTCGAAAGCATTCTCGAAACAGCATCGTTTGCAAACTTCAACTCGCAAGTTTGAACACGCGCGTGTGCACCACTTTTACGAGCCGAACCGCGCTGCCTGTGTCTGAAGTTTTCCGCGCTATGTCAAGTAAATTTTGCCTGTGAAAAATTCCGTCGCTCTGCTACGAAAAAGCCCGGGGATTTGTGATTCCCATTCACGGAACGCATCGGAAGAAGGTGGGCAAACACGTTGCCTGAACAGAGCGCACCATTAAAAGAGAGGAAATGTGCAGCAAACAACCTCATCCGTCGCCGTAGTTGCAGCTGTCTGGTGTCGTTTACATCGGTGCGATCACCCCACGTGTTTGAGGTTAGGTATTGATACTGCCCGTTTGTGGGATTGCGGCTGTGAAAAAGTGAGACGAACGTTCGTCACTGTCTTGTTGGTCGTCGTTGCTCAAGACAAAATATAGAATCGCTGCCTCGCTCGCAAGTGCTGCCAGAAGCCGACTCTAACCCCATCGGGCTCGTGTGTGTTACATAAAGGAAGGGAGAAAAAAGAAAGACGCATATTACACAGTGCTTCGTCGTTCACCGCCAGCACCATGGCAGCCAAGAGTGACAAAAGCAAACAGGGTTCTTCTGTCGTCCTCACCGTTGCCCTTAGAACTAACTATGATCTGCGCCGCTCTGGAGCGGGCACCGCATGGGAGGAAGGCTTAGAGTACCTACAGTATCTTCATGAAACGAAACCAATTGAACCGAAATGTCCGCCGACAAGGGATGAACTGATCGCTTCCGGCATGCTGCCGGCAGATGGGGGACAAGACATGACCAGCAACGCTGTCGATCCGGAGGCACTGTTTGATGAACTGTTCGAAGTTGACATCGACTATCTGAAAAGTCTGGATCCGAAGGATTGGAAAAATCAGGACCATTACGCAGTGCTTGGACTGAAGAAGATGAGGTAAGCATACACTTCTTCGCGATGTTATTACTTTTGCGCTCTAATGCTTTTCTCTACACCACATTGTGCAGGTTTGAGGTGACCGATGACGACATTAAACGGGCATACCGAAAGATAGTGTTGAAGCACCATCCAGACAAACGGAAAGCGCTGGGTGAAAATGTAAAGCAGGACGATGATTACTTTCACTGCATCACGATGGCATACGAGACGCTGGGCACTCTGAAAAACCGTCGTGCCTTCGACTCAATCGATCCCGAATTTGACGATTCGCTTCCGTCCCAATCCGAGGTAGAAAAAGATTTCTTCGGCGCTTTGCGAGATGTATTCAGACGCAATGCACGTTGGAATGAATCAAGAAAATCAGCACCTCAGCTGGGCGACGACAATACGTCCCGCGAATCGGTGGAACATTTTTACGATTTTTGGTACAACTTCCAAAGCTGGCGCGAGTTCAGCTATCTCGATGAGGAGGATAAGGAGAAGGGACAGGATAGGGAGGAGCGCCGTTGGATCGAGAAACAAAACAAAGCCATCCGGTTGAAGCGCAAAAAGGAAGAATCGGCTCGGATCCGCTCGCTGGTAGATCTGGCCTACAATAACGACCCGCGTGTAGTCCGTTTTAAGCGAGAGGAAAAGGAACGCAAACTGGCGGCCAAGCGCGCAAAACAGACCGCATACCAGGTGCAGAAGGCGGAGGAGGAACGCGCAGCGAAGGAAGTGGCTGAAGCAAAACAGCGGGCCGAGGAGGCGGAACAGAAGCGTATCGAGCAGATACAGATCGAGCGCGAGCGAACAAAGCGTGTTCTGAAGAAGGAGCGCAAGCTGTTCCGTGATACTGCCAAGGGAAAAGACTACTTCGCTGCGAACGAGGCGGAGAGGCTGAAGCATCTGGAAGGAGTGGAGAAGCTGATCGATTCGTTCAAGCTGCTCGAACTGCAAGATTTCAACAAGGAGCTAGCGACGGGCGGTCGGGACGTTTTTATCAAAGCGCTCGTCGACCTGGATGCTAAGCGGGAACAGGAACGAATGGTCGCTCAGCAGACGGCACAGATACCGAACAATGCCGGACTGAAGGTAGTCAATCGGAAGGCCCTGTGGACGCACGATAACGTCCAGTTGCTGATTAAGGCCGTGAATCTGTTCCCGGCCGGGACCATTTCGCGCTGGGAGGTGATAGCAAATTACATGAACCAGCACGGCACAGATCTGGGCGATATGCGATTCTACGCGAAGGACGCCCTGAACAAGGCAAAGGAACTACAGGGAGGTGATTTTTCCAAGAGTGACCTTAAGACAGTGGTTAACCAGCATGCGTACGAATCGTTCGAACGCAGCAAGAAGGATCTCAAGATAATCGACAATTCGGAGATCAGCATGAAGGAGGCGAACGAGGCAGCGGGTAAGGAGAAAGGGCAGCATGAAAGCAAGCCTAAGCCGGTGGTCATTGAGAAGAAAGCGGCCACTCCAGCACCAGCGATGGTAAATGGTGGAACGAAGGGACACGTAGCTACAGAAGAAAATGGTGCTGCTGTAGGGAAGGAAAATCGTAACAAGCAACCGAAGCAGGCTGTGAAAGAGGAGAAACCGCTGGCGAACGGAACGGCGGAGGATAGCAATAACAAACTTAATACTGAACCGGCGACGGAAGGGAAACCAAAACCAGCCGCTAGTGGTGCGGCGGCCAAAAAAGAGAAAGAATCGAATCGGGTCTGGAGCAAGGAAGAACAGGCACTGCTTGAGCAAGCCATCAAGACGTACCCGGTGTCGTGCGGTGCGGATCGTTGGGACCGGATAGCGGAGTGCATACCAAACCGGACGAAAAAGGATTGCATGCGGCGAGTGAAGGAGCTGGTAGATCTGGTCAACGCGAAGCGTGAGGCGCAGCAGAGTGTAAAGTAGAGGCGGGACCGGCGTGTTGGAGGAGCTTGTATAACATCTTTCCGCTACCTTCCACATCGTGCCGGACAAACTGTGTACATAATGCTAATAATTGGAACTATCATAGCGAAACTAACACACCATTCTACACATCTGTACCAGAGCACACAACCAGACAAACAAAAATACATCTATTCTTTATTAATGCGACTGCGATCAACAGAACGCCTCAACAAATTTGCGGACAATGATTGATTAAAGCACGAAAACAAATCTCCAAACCCTTGTTTTCCCTGCCCTTTGCTGGCGTGTAGTTGCGAAGTTGCTTTCGAAGGAAATATCTGCGAAGAAGGTGGTCGGTGGTAGTAGAGGAGTAGTGCTGGGTGGGACGTAACGTGGCATGGGACTTTTGTATTGTTATACTTCATATGCTGAACTTTGTGCCTCTTCCCGCCAGATCATCTATTCGTCGTTGTACGAGGTGGTGGTGGATTTCACGCGCGACTACGACTCAATCCGGAATGCGTTGCACAAGATCGAGCATTATGACAAGACGTGCCTGGAAAATGTGCTGGTTGCGGTGAACAATGCTTTTAAGGCACACTGGGGCAGTCAGAACTATTGTCAGATCATCTTCATCACGGACTGTGGTGTGGGCATGGGACCGAGTTCGCTAAAGAACACGATCATCAACATACAGACGTACAAGGCGGCGTGCGCAGCAGCTTCAGCGGCAGCCGCTACAGCCGATGGGTCAAAGCCGACGGCTACGGTTGGGAACACCGGTGCAACGATTCCACTGCCGGGCGAAAACCAGTGGGTCGGATTCTCCTACCCAAGCAAACTATCGTTCATGTGCCTCGGCAGTCTGTCAACCGACTCCGCCTTTCGATGCGGTACGAAGCTTTACTTGCAGCTGTTGGAGGTGAGCGGCCAGAAGGGACAGCTGTTCATACCGCGCATGAAGATGAAGCTCGAAGAATCGGGTGGCGACGAACCATCACCAGCCACCGGAGATGATGGCGAGGACGTTGTGAGACAGCTGACGCGAACGTCCGCGTTGGAATCCTTTGCAACCATGTGCGATATCAACTACCGGCAGTTTGAGGCAACGCTGCGCTGTGGGGGATACTTCCGACTGGAAGAACCGGTCACCGTTTGGCCAGCTCCGCTTCCTTACACCGCACGTGATGTGCTGGGCGCTGAGACGACAAAGCTAATGTCACGCCGATTGGAAGTGTGCGGATTCCTTCGGATGTCGGACATTGGTTCTCCCATGTCCGTCAGCAGACACTTGATATTGCCACGCAGCGTTGGTGGTACGGTTGGTGCATCGGAACCCAACGACGGTGGAAAACCATCGACTAACGGTGGGTTGAAGAATGGACACGGACACTCTTCCGCCGAAGAACGGCTCGAAGCCGACATCAAAGCATTCTACGCCAAATCGGACACCGGAGAACATCATCCGCACGACGATCACGGACTGGACGGTACGGACGTGAACAAGGAATCGGTCTGCGTGCTTTTGCATGGTTCTCTCAAGGTGGAAAACATGGCCGCACTAGTGCTGGTCGGGGATAACTGGTACGGGTTCATCTACTCGTACGCTGACGGTAAGAAAAAGTGGAACCTCATGCTGAATGTATTGCCGCCCGGCAGTGATGTAGTGCCGTGGTTGGGTGATCTGCGCTACCTCGGCACCCTGGAAGACGCCTTCCAGGGCGAAAACCCATCGTTCCCGATCAAGGCCGACAAGCGCAGCTACTCGCAAACGATTGTCGTTTGGATCCGGCACGCAAGCCTACAGTCCGACATACAAAAGGTATTACGGCACGCGAAGAAATTGCCGGAAAAGACGCAACACTTCTACAAGGAGCTGAACCGCATCCGACGGGCCGCGTTATCGCTCGGCTTTGTCGAGCTGCTCGAAGGGCTGGCACACATCTTCGAACGTGAAATCAGCACACTGCCACTGAACGCTTCGCCCGACTGTTCCATGCAGCTGACACATGCCGCCGCTGAACTTCGTAAAATGAACAACCGCGATCTAAAGTCCGTGATCCATGCACTCCCTACACAATACAATCAGCTAGCATAAGGGGAGCTGAGCTTGTGTTTAAATATTGCGTTACAAAAGAAATAGATAAATTATTTCCTACCACCAAACAGAACGAAATTTCTTTTCTTTCAGCCTCGGTCGGGGCGGCCCCATTGCCATTAGCTAGTTTAGATTTCAAATAGTTTTATTCTTAGCTGTCATTTCTGCTAAAATGAGGCAGCTTCTGTTCGGCTTCTGGGTTTTTTTCGGCTATGTTTGCTTGCGTTTGCATGGAAACTGGTATCCTTTCCGTTCGTTCATTCACTTCGATTTCTTTAATGATCAATTAATATTATAATAGTATACATTTTCTTTTCGTTTGTTTGTTTGTGGGGTAACCATTGCTTTCCGGCATTCAATTGTTGCCGGTGCCATCTTACTTTTGTAATTTACTCTTTTTTAATTACACCGATCCTTGGTTAGATTGTTTCCAACCCAGCTACTGTGCTTCTGCTTTACTTTGAGTGCGTTTCACCGTTGTTTCGTTTTAGTTATTTTGCCGTAATAAGCTAAACAGGGTGTGTTGGTGTACCAATTTTTCTAAATTTTACGTTTTAATTGTTGCCTTCATTTTTGTTTGCAAACAAAGTAGTTTTGTAACAGAGTATGTTTGTCTGGGTGTGTTGTGGTACAGGTTTCCATTTACATCAAGCGCAAATCGATAGCAAACAAGCCCAAAAGCGCACCCCAGCAGGAAGGGGGAAGCGCGTTGTTCTAGGTTCTTCGTTACCCCATGCTAGGTATTTTTTTTTATGCGGTATACATTTTGTTGTCTCTAGATCTAAAGTTATGTTTTACGTACTTTTAACTGAAGGTAGTTCTGTGTTGTCACCGTCAAGCGTTCTTGCCTCTTGCATTATACTACACTAGGTTTTCTTTTCTTAATTATCATATCTCCTTTCACTTCTCTCTTAATGGCACGGACGTTAAGTTGTGTGTTTGCGTTTGCATGGCCTTCAAAACTGTATGCATTCATCTATTAAATAAAACAAAAACTGAACATGGAACAAAAAAAAAAAAAGAACACGAATTCTTTTGGTGAGAATTAAATGTAGAAAAATGAAACATCAAAAAAGGAGAATAATCAAACATTTAAAAATAACTCCGGTATTTATAAATGAATGTTATGATAGTTGAAAAAGTAATGCGCTGACATGTAATACAGAAAGAATCCTGCAAGCATGATAAATCGAATAAGAAATGAAAATCAATCTTTCAATAGACAGGTTCACTCACCAGTTCCCCATAGCTTTGATGTAAATGGGATTTTCAAAAAAAAAACTGTTTTTCAAGGACATTCCATAATCACAGCGCTGGTGAGATTCGTGTCACGCGATACCTATTCCCTTTCACACGAGGACTAGGCTTTTGAAATCAAACGTAGCACACAGTCAGGGAAAGGACAGGAAAGTGAGTATCCTTTACCCAAACATCACACCATCAACAAAAACCACCTACTGCTAACGTAAAACATGGTAACCATCATTGTTGCTCGAATTGGAAGAATGACCACGGGTGTTCAAATGAGGAGTTTTCGTTGTGGAAAAGATGGTTCGGAAGAAAGCTTTTGGTGAAACGTTGCTCTTCCACAACTTTTTCACCAGCTGTTGCTTCATTTGTTGGACGGTGCTGTGTAATGAGTGTTTACCATCACTATTTGGCTAACAGTGGTTTGCAATTTTGTTTGTTTTTAGTATACATTAGTTTGTTCTGAGTGTGGCCATTACAGAAGAAAAAGATTCATTGTTAGTAAGAAAGAAAGACGATTTGTGATTTTTTCCGAGGCAGGAAAATTAGTATACCTTTCCTTTTCATTCCATCATACTTTTCCATTCTCTTAATTGTATTAGGAAATGTTAATAAAAACCTTACACTACTAGGAATATATTCATGTATATATATATATAGATATATGTTAATGTTAGAAAATAATAACGTAAATTTGTTATCTTCTATTATTTCGTTTGCCTCACTCACAATATGAATTCTTTGTTCTTTGTTTCCTATTTACGTATACAAGGTTCGCAGCAGAAGACGATGGTATTTGTAGTTTCACTTTCTTCCTTCTTCATCCGTGGTGCCTTTGGATTTGTGCACTCGATACTAACAACGAAAACTGTAGTTTCACTATTTTCAACACAAAAGCTTAACACTTGGCATGCTTGGTTTACTTTCTTCCTTTTTGCGTTGCGTCTTTTGTAGTTCTGTTTTGTAGTGTTAGCGTTTACTTCCTTTCCACTTTGCTTCTGTATACGGTTCGTACTGTTGCGTTTCTGGTTTTACTTATTTCAAATATGGTATACTTCAGTTACTTCGATGACTGGTTGTTTTTGTGTTCGTTCAATATTTCACACGAGCTTGTTGTTCGTTTTGTTTTTAGCTTAAAGATTCCATTTTAACATCCTATCGTATAAGAGTGTGTTCAGTAGTTGCACTTTCTATATCCGCAATTCTTTTTACGAACGAACGCTACAAGTAGACGACAGCAGTTTTGTGTGTATGTGAGAAGATTGATTGACATCTGGATTAGATGTGATACATCAAACAAAATTGTGATTTTTTCCTCTCTCTCTCTCTCTCTCTCTGTCCAAACAAGCGTATTACTACTCCAAAAGTCTGGAATAGTGCTTGTTCTTGTTCGCACAGTTAACACATTCGGCAAGTTTTGTTTGCGACTGGAGTACTGCTTCTGTTGCTGATAGCTGACGGGCGTTTTTGTTTCAACTTTCCGTTTCTCGCTTTCGTTTCTTTTCATGGCGATATGGAAATCAAATAAATCTATTATCACAGACTTCACTCGTCCTTTCCTGCTCGTGTTATCAGCGTTGCATTCCATTCAGTTCAATCGAACACTTTTTCCTTCATCCTTCGTTACGGGATCGCCAATTCGATTGAGAAAGCATCGGTCAGCGTAGCTCTCCTTGCCGTTTTCGTGCATTTACTAAATGTACTTATTTACCGCTACTGAAACGCATTCCGACACATTCATACTTACTTACATATTGTAACTTGCTTAGTTTTTGTTTTTGTTTTAATTTTTCCTTTCCAGCCCTTAGTATACTAGTGTACGTATATCTGTTGCTTTGTTTCATTCTTTCACAGTAGTTTCATGTCACCAATTTAAACTTAGAAAACGGAACTAATATGACACTTAAAAGTAACTTTGTTTTGCTTATCTCGTAGTGTGTGCAATCATCGTTTGCAGCGTTATATGCTAAATAGAATATCTTTCCATTTCGAATTCCACTTTCTTCTAGCAGGATTGAGTGTTTGTTTCATTTACGTATACTTGGCTTGTTTGTTTTGTATGAGTTATCTTCGCTCTTGCCGTCTGAGTATCTCCACGTCATATTTGGAAGTATTTTTTTCTTCATGGGGGAAGAAATGTTGTAGGAAGCGATTCAGGTGCGCTTTGCCCTTTTCATTATGTACCGTTTGAAGGAAACAGCTTATAATCTTTGTCAGCGTTCTGTTACTCTTTTAAGTGCATCATTCGTAATCATGTGGTTATCATCGTCGAGGGATTTTAATCTAACAACAGTCCACTCGCGGGCGGCAGAGTTGTTTCCTCGTCTCACGACCGTGTCTCAAAATGTATGCAAATGATATTTATTTATGTAATCGTCATTCGATTACATCCACCACTGGGTCGCAATGCCCTACAACCGGTAGGGGAGGTGTTATAATCGAAGCATTCAACCACCCCGAAACGCACAAATCCATTTCAATTCCGGCTTCTCAACGTGTTGGAACGTCACACGAAACCTTCCCCCGTTCACGCATTGCCGGTTCCAGATTTCAGAATCTACCCTACCGGTAGGTTATACCATTTCCTCCCTCCTGTAATTGAGTTACCTTTACGCCCCGGGTGTTTGAAGACTTCCCAGCACCCCCGGTGGCTAAGGGTGGGGTGAAAACCAAAAAATAAAAACCCACAGGTCTCCCGAAGC
>CM032178.1:1851990-1895379 GCA_018908115.1 Anopheles rivulorum
TGTGTTTTCCAAATGTGTGTACAACAACAACCTAGCGCAGAGCTTCGTCACGCAATCGAAACTAGCAACGAACCGAAAATTGGCTCCAAACGTAAGCGAAAAGCTAGCCCCCGGAGAAGGAAAAACTATTTTCTCTGCTCACGCAAAAATACAATCTCATTATCCTTACCCATTGGCCAGACGGCTATTGGTAGACGATTTCTTTCCCCTTTTTTGTTTGTTGTTCAGTAAACCCTGTGATAAGGGACGAAGTGACCAAATTATCGTAGCCGACCACCACGGAAAAACAAAAGCAACAACAGAAATCGGAATATTCAATTATTTATAAAGATTCAGATTATCCAATTAAGGATCCGGAGCTGGTTCTCGCATCAACGAATAGGTCTGGAGCTAACTAGCTCTTTGCTTCTGCCAGTAACTGATACAGAAATGCCTCAGTTAATTTGGATGCGTGTGGTACAGTATCTTTGTGGTTAAAAAGGTAACTCAACGCATATTTTAGGCATTTTCATGTAAATGTAAGCAGTGGCCAATAAAATTGAGTACAGGTGATAAATATTTTTATTACAATACTGAACACGCCACATACACAAATGTCACATATTTTTAGTAAATCATCTGTCAACAAACAATTATAACTTTTGTAGAAAATAAAATATTTACCAAATCCTTGCGCAACCAGAACATCCCGGGCAAATCTGGATGCGGAATTGGTGTGCGTGTTTGTATGACTTTTTTCTCGACATTACTTCAAACGGTAGGTGCGTTCCCTTCTCCAAACAAAAAGGAAATTTATGTTACCTCCCCAAAGAATTGAGGCAAATTAAGCGAAGCCTATCAACCGAAAGACTCAGCCGGTCAGAAAATAGACCAATCTGAAACAGTTTCCCATGACCACCAGATCATCATTTGGAAAGGAGTCAGTTGGAGATTCGGAGGAAAACACAAGCTTCGTATGTACACTGAGCGGAGGGATTAAAATACACCTAAACTCTTTTGCATTTAGCTTACCCCTAACCTCAAATCTGTATGATCGGACGAGCTAAACCTCGGTAAGAAATATTTTTTCGACATTTGTTTGGAATAACAACCACTATCCTAGAAGGAAGCAGGTGAAGGGTTCGGCAAGGTGATTGTTGATGAGCTTCTTAGCCAATGGAAGACTGTTGGTAGAGATTACCAGTTGCCTTAACCTAGCTCCTCCATGCCTGCCATGTGACAGAGAATACCCGGGGTGTGCAAGTAACTGACACCGGTAATAACAAGCACTATATACTCACAGTGGACGAGTAAATTGAATGACTACAAATGAAATGAAGCCCAAATCCCTGAAAGCATGTCACATTCACTCCCCATCGGACAAGGGACCAAGGATGATCCCGTACCAATACTCTGGAGATACTTCGGGCTCGGACTTTTTGCTGTTAATGCCCAACGCAATTTCCACCATCGCCAGTATCCCAAAAAATACGTAGGACGACGGTGTGTGGCACTAGAACTCATTGCAACCATACCGTCCGGAGGTGATCTTGATTCTCGACCAAAGCGAACATTCATTCGTGGATGGGGGAGCGCAGGCCTATACACCGAGGGTTGTTGGATGAGGAGATATTGAAAGTCCTGATAATCCTTGACCCAACTCCGTCCCCTGAGGCGACGAATCTGACGATGCTCGTTCATAACTAAATAGGAGGATCGAATTTTATCGAACAGCAGCAACAGCACGAAGAATGAGATTGTCCCTATGTCTCCTTCCCTTCCGTACACCCAGAAGCACCTAATGCCCATTACAAGGTTTTTACCCTTTTTGTGGCTCCACTTCCCCGCTTTCTCCGGCAGAACTCTTCCCGATAATGCTCCTGGGTTTCCCAAGGATCAGAGTGGGTTTTAGTGAAGCCCGTTAAAAAAAAAGAATCAAACTACGATGATGACACAACAATGTGGTAGCTTTTTGGAGAACGTTTTCCCAAAGGCAGCTTGGTGTTGTTCCCTTGATGCTGCCCACTGGATGTTTTTATCGGTGTGGGGTGGATGGGAAAGCGAGTCCAATTGATTATGGAAAGTTTTGGCAGCAGTTTTCCAGCGCACGAGAGATTGTTCAAAGTGGACTACTTTGCATACAAATGACGGTGAAGTTTTTTTCTTGGGCTGTGGTGCGTCGTCCTACGAGATGGAGCGAGTGGGAATTTTTGTGTGAAATTAATGTAAAAAGTAAGAAACCAACAATGTTCTATCCTTCCACTTTTCGGTTGATTTTAATCAACGCTAACTAACGTTAAAAACGCCCAACTCTAGCCCTGGTGCGAGCTTTTATTAGTTCCAAAATCAAACAGTTTATGTGAAGCAACCCTTTCTGCATATCAACCGGCAGGCATTTCGGGGTAATGAAGGCATCTCGAAGCCTGGCAGCAAATATGCTATGCTTCATTACACGGACTAAATGTAAGGATAAAAGTCGCAAACAGTCCTTTCCTGTTCAATTGGCGAAAATGAATTCTGGTTCGAATAGCACAGCCTCCCCTCACACGGAGAAGATTCTGCCGGAAGTCATCAGATTATTAAAACCTCACAACTCCTAAAAGTGTTCCCGCCTTCGATGTAAACTAATTAACGTGGTACGAGATATGAAAAAATTAAATCCACAAGTAGTAAAAACGAGAACAAAGTGAATTTCTGTGTTGCTACAACGATATGACACAACGGCACACCAACACGACGATTGTTCTGGGACTGGGAAGGCAGATGGTTCTTGTACTTGGCGCATGTTTTACATTAAAATTTTGCCAAAGGTACAAGTCCATGTAGTTGTAGCTATGAGTCGCATCGTTCTTTGGTAAATGGATACATCTAAAAACGAATTTGTGGTATCCGTTGTGTGTATGATGAAATACATTTTATTTCAAAATGAAGTCAAAATTCCCGGACATTTTTAACAACGAAAAGATTGTATTTTTTAACAAATAACATTAAAGACAATTAAAAACTAATATGAATTGCTTTGTAATATAATTTCTACAATTCAATAGTAAGCATTTCAAGTATGGCGTAA
Organism: Anopheles rivulorum; assembly: GCA_018908115.1. NCBI lineage: Eukaryota > Metazoa > Arthropoda > Insecta > Diptera > Culicidae > Anopheles > Anopheles rivulorum. Next base: position 1,855,040 of record CM032178.1, read on the forward strand.
AATATAAGAAAAGTCAGTAGAAATTAATAAACTGCATTATAAATGTATAATAATAAGATTAACTCTCATTGAAACTGCAAGAATAGAACCAATCGTGAACACACAAAAAAAATCAGAATTACTCTATTTTACATATAGAAAAACTGAACCAACTCAGCCTAATCCACACCACATCTCCACGATACTTAATATTGACAGCGTAACCTTCCACCCGAAAACAAGCCACAAACAGGAAGGGTGTTAGATATGATTTATGTACCAATAACCCACCAATTGACATCGAAATCACCTTGTTGGTGTCGTCCCTTCCGAATGCCAACGACTGAATCCCCTGCCAACGCAGTCGTCGCCGTTCGAGCGGATGCGATACCCTTTCTCCCAAGCAAAGGTCATTAAATACATCAAACCCAACGTGTCGTCCAGGCGCGTCTATCCGTGGAAATGACGGAAGAGGAAATATTTTTCCATGTCCAGCACAATTAAGCCTCAAATGTTGGATGAAACCAAAAAAAGGGGAAAAGGAGGTCACAAAAGGGACCAGGAGGACAAGCTTCTTCGCTCGTTTCCTTCGCTTCTACAAATGTGCCGATGGAACGAATATGGTTCCATGTGTAAATTATGAGCGTCAGGCAAAACGAGGAACCCCATCATCGACCGACAAAAAACAACCCCAAAACGTCATGTACTTCAAGGTTGACCATTAGTTTTAGTCCGGTTCAAGTTCGGGAAAATGGAAGATCATGCTTCGAGAAGCGACTAAAGCTGGGAAATGCGACTTGCTCCCGAGCAAAAAGGGTGTATGTTTGTACCGGAAGAAGTTCAGACAAGCCACAAAGAATTCGATGCTCCTTCTGCAAGAAATGTCTTGCCAAATGAAGAAAGTACTGCAAAGGATAATTCAAAGGGCGCGACTCGGTGGTGTAAACGGTACCGATTGAAGTGGCGGCCGCAAAGGACGACGGGCTAAAAGAAAGTTGTACAAGTGCCAGTAAATCATATTTTTGTGTAAAAATCACATTAAAACCACATGCTACTCATACCGCACGCCGCTTCTTGTGGGACTTGATTGCCGCAGCGCGCGCGCCATCATCATCCGCCATCACAACATCGTTCATATATTAGTGTGATGCCGTCGGTTTTATTGTTTTTGTGCTCTCGCCCACCCTTTGGTAGCCCTGCGGTTGATCTTTCCGCTTCGGAAGGAAAAACTTCTCCCAAGGATCGCCACACGCTCGAAGGGGTGAATGAATGCGGAACGAGTATGTTCACATTTATACTTGAGATATACCCTGGATTCCTCGAGCGAATCGTAACCAGAAGAGCGGAGGTCGTAAGAGTGAGACAGGAAAACCGCATTTTATTCACCCTGAAAACAAAACGAAACCCCATCGGTAAATGTGTCGCCCGGAAAAATCGTCATTTAAATGTTGCGAACCAAACTTTTCCTCTGATACAAGGATCACCCCAGCCCCGCTCTTTGTGCTACATACTGTAGAGAGCACAGAAAAAAGGACATAAATATATGCTTGACTGTAGATAGAGCATTTCTTTCCAGTTAAAACCCCTTTACTGGACAGATTACACGTCGCATCAAAGCCAGCGCAGATCGCCAAACCAAATGGAACGGAGAACTATAGTATGCAAACGTGTGTTACGCTATCACCCTTTTTGATGTCATCTTTGGTGGTCTTGGTCAGCGTCCAAAAAACCAACCCGAAAGCACAACAAAACCGAAATGTTAACCAAACTTATGTTACCATTATTTACGGATGTACGTGTGCATTTGACGCATGAAGGAAAAACTTTGTTTCGCATGGAACTTTCTCCAATGTTTTGGGCTGGAATGTGGTAATATGAGATACTGAAATGGTACTTTACAAACTCTCCTCCGTTCAAGATAGATTTGAGATAGCATTTGATGTTAGCCAAATCTCTATGATATTTTTTATCAAAACATTTGAAAATTGCAGTATTTTTGTGATGTTGCTAATCTAATAAAATCGATCTTGTAGGTGATAGTCAACACTCTGTATGTATGTCTCTGCATGAGGTTCAATATTCTAACTACTAAGTGCCATATTTTTTAATCGATTTGCTTTGAATTTGCAAACGCATACCAATTGCAACAATGCTAATATGAAAATTAACTCCAGTGTAACAAATGGAATCTAATTCGTTGTGCACAGTGAATTTTGTTTCAAAGCAATTGGATTTTTTGTTTAAATAACTGAATTAGCATTCTCTTATCAGCTTAACATCTAAATTCCTTCTCATTGTAACTTTAGCTAAATGTCGCCAAGCTTATCTTCAAAGCCAAAACATAGCAGTGCGAGTGAAAAATCTTAATTAATTAAAATTAAGTCATAACAAACTCCTGCTTCATGAGCGTCTCCACATTCCGAGGACTTTGACTTCATCAGCGAACAGATTCCAAAAATGGACACGTCGCGAACGAAGCATATCCGCGCCGTGCAGCAAGGAACAAAATGGGATTTGTCTGGTCAATCGACTTCAAAGATAAACCCCCACGAGCCCCATTATATCTCGCTGGCGCAGCGCACGGACTCGGATGTTAGGAAATGACAATAATCCAATGGAAACTCGCTTGCAATGGAATCAACGCGCGATCCGCCACGTTTTGCTACGCCACATTACCGCTCGTGGTGAGCGCATTTTCTCATGCTTTGCTTTAAAAATGCTTTAATTAATGTTGCAAAATGTGCCCGGCAAAAGGGGTTTACTCCAACCGGACCGAAAAGGGTACCAAATACAATAGGGAGGAAAAATCCTTTCAAAGAAGGATCCTTAATCGCCAAGCGCCGTGCTTGGCTAGTGATTTTTTGGAAGAATAAAAGTAGAACGAACAAGGCGCACAAAGTGAGTTAATCTGACATCAGGCAACGCTGCATTGCGATGTGGCAAAATTCTATCACGTCCAGATTGTGAGTGTGTGTGTGTGTGTGTGTGCCTTTTTTGTCCAAAAAATAATTAACTTAATTACGGAGTAGCCGAGCAAGCGCGCCCAACCTGCAGACAACATGCAAACTATGTTAGTAAAAGGCGAAAAAAATCCTCCATCAAAAAGAATTTATAGGAAAAACGGCAAGAATATGCTTACTACTAAATGTCGTAGTAACAGTAACACAGGTGAATACATGAATGTAAATACTTTATGGAAAAAAATCTCAATGAGAAGTACCCATTAGACCCTAGAGTTCGCCTTCGTTTTAAACGCTGCATGAATGAGAATCTACCGCCACCTTTAATCGGTTGCCCGAAAAGTTCAAGCGTCCTTCAGACTTACCACTCAATTAAATTTGACAAATTTCATATCCAACGGCAAGGTGTGCGACTTAGGCAAGAAGGATCAACAGTTGGCGGCTGGGTTGCTGGTGTACGGGAAACTTCCTAAAGAGAAGAAAGCGGAAAGAAAGGGAACGTCAACAAAGTGTGTCTTTATTGTAAGAGGTTACGAGTTTTTGCAGCATTGGAAGAAGTGTTCATTAAATCACAGTACTGCACGGCTCGACTAGAGTAAATGCAAGCAAGGTTAGAAAATTGAATCCCATTTGACGTACTAACAAGCGTGTTATAATGACAGTTTTTGATTGAGGAAAGACTCTTTAACATGGCATTTCAAGTGACTGAAACATTTTAAGAATAATCAATCGAGTGACGATGTTTGTCTGTAGCAAGCTGCAACGTTTGGTGGTGTAAGAAAAAACGGCCGATGTAGTGTTAAGAGAACTAAAAACTCCTTCCGTACACCATAAGAAAGCACTTGACACATGAGTAATGGTTTTTCATTTTGCATTTTTCATGATCAAAAGCGAGCCAAAAAACACACAAAAGTATGCCCGTCTTCAAGAACAGAAAGTAATAATCATAAACCAATAGCCACAACAGTCCTCCAACGTTCCACAGTTCCTCCCACCTTCTCCACCTATCAGACGCGCCGCCCTTTAGATAAGAAAATAAATGCAACCCAAAACGATGTTTGAGACATTGCCATTTTGTATTTGTTTTCTCATTTTTTTAATATCGCCTCTCGACAAGATGAACTGTCAAAACGATGTTTTTGCACTGCTCCATTTGTTATCTCCGCTGGTCTACTGTGGCGCGTCTGCTGCTCTTCGCTCTATTTAAAGCAAATAAATAAATGCAGCAACAAAAAACCCGCCCGTCATTGCTCGAATGGGAGGAAGAAAAGGAATGTCCAGAAAAATTGGCTCTGACTCAGATCGATCCACGCGTGGACGCTCTTTTCGCTAGTGTGTTGAAGAATTATTAAGTTTTCTCCAAACGAAAGCTTGTTAAATCTCTTCCACCGATTCTTCAGTTTCCCGCTCTGCTATCGTCACGATACAAATCCAACCCAGAATCGCATTAGTTCAACGCGCGCGAGGGCGAAGGAAATTCGTGATGCCATGACGTGCATTTTTAATCGACACCAGCAACATAAACGACCGCGTGCGAGAACGGAATAAGCGAGGTTTCAAAAGTTGAAACGTTTATTAAAGTGTGCATGAAGTTAAGATTTTCCCTCTGTTGGGTTTTACAATTCTCCATTGTTTTCTTTGACGGCTTATTGTTGTAAACCGAGCTGTATCCGTTCAGGGAGAGAAAGTGTAGAAAGAATGATGCGCTTGTTCCGTTGAATTTCAAACAAGTGTCAAAATAAAAACCACTTGCCCCTTCAAGGGTTAAGCGTCAAACGGCGGTGCAATGCGCGTACTGCTAGCGCTGTGGCTCTGCAAAAGAAGAATACAACAGTTCCAGTTCGCTTACCAACTTCACGCAAGTCCTCCAAAATATGAGCGTTCTACTCAAGCCAACCAGCCTTTTTTTGTTTGGTTATTGTCAATAGGTTCCTTCCCGCTCGAGAGGGTTTATGGGAAGGTTTTGTGGATTGCAACGCGTACCCTTCAAGAATCGTCATAATCATCGGACGCGACATGGGCAGATTGGGTCGGGCTCGAGCTCTGGCTCGAGCTCTGGCCCGGACTTTGGTGGATTGTTTCACTCCCAGGGAGCGAAACGTCGCGCGGTGAAGGCGCTAAAACGGTTTTCGAAAAACTATTAACGGTAGTAAACATTCCGGACACGTTTTACATGGATTTCGTTCGTTTCTCGCGGCGGTCCCTGCTCGTTGCTGCTATCCATCTCCGGGCATTGCAGGCAGACAAGCCTTACAAATCTCTTTCGGGCGTACGTTGGCTTCCGACGTTCGTAATATGGGGTATTTTGGTATACACGCCACTACTACACTCCTCATCTCATCCAGCAACTCATCTTTCCCAGTGCAAGAGAACCGATCCGATAGACTGGCGGATCGGTGAAAGACATATATATCCCACGTTGGATCTTCCTAAGCGCTATACTACACACCCATCAAAAGATTTCCGCGAGGATCGGCTGTTGAACTAAATTACGAACGCAACGAGATATGCCTGCTCCCAGTTGCGGCGCTTCTTCTCGGGTGCGTACCGTACGTTAGTCATACTGGCGACATAATTTCCCGCTTCGCCTTTCACTGAGGGAACGGGGATGATAATTTGACGAAATGAGACACTGTCCGTTCGCTCGTTTGCATATCTAAACGCAACGTTGTTCAGAGCTGGCAATGGCGTTGAAGATATGGACGTGTCTGAAAACGAATCACGCAAGACCTACCAGTCATTGGAGTGAAATAATTAGTTTAACTCGTCCTAGCAACAGGGTGCAATATATAGCTAGAGAGCTGGGAACAAAGCGTTCCCGCTTTGTGGAGAACAGTAGCTGAACATTTTCACGAGACTTTTTTCATTTTGATTGAGATATGTTAAAGGCAGAATAGAACTGCACGGGGAATCCAAAGATTGTCTTAATGTTTTTCAACCAAAAAAATATCCTAAAATGTTGATCATAATCTTACAAAACCTGTTAACACCTTGCTAGTCTTGGCGCAGTGTGGATGTGATCGGTGCCGAATTACTATACGCCAAACAATTTACTGCTCGTTTAAACAAATCATTAACCATCCAGAAAAGCCTTCCACATGCGGCTAGACATCCATCCCAAAAATACCTGGTCTGATCATTTACACAAGCAATTACCATTGGTGCGTCCTCGTACCAAAATGCCCGGTAGCAACTTCCCATGCCAAATTCGACACTGTTTAACAACACATTAAACAAGGCGCTAACCAGCAGTGTCATTACACACATATAGAAGCCGTGCGATTCGTAGCTCTCGTAGCTTTCCCAACATTTACGTACATGACCAGCACCATTTACCAGTACCATTTTGAGTGAGACGTTTTTTATCCAATCGACAAAACGGAAAACATCCCAATTAGTACCCGGCTTTGCCTATTTTCGGGCATTGTAAACACATGGGTGGAGTTGATATTTTTAGAGAAGTTTCTCGTAATTCATTTCTCTCGCTGCTCTTTTGACGGATGAGGATCGGAAGTTTGTATTGACAATTGTATTTATCGAGCAACATTATGGCTCTAACTCGTTTAGCTACTTTTTCTTCAAAAATCATCTTGTTAACGAATAGAACTCAAACTCTCATGGGCATGAAAATATCACGAAAAGGCGAAAAACGGAAAATATAGAGAAAATAAAAACCCTACTCATTAAAACAACAAAGTCACATAAAATAAAAGTAAAGTTCTTAAGACAGTCTGCAACAACAAAATATCCTTTTCTTATCCCAAAACTGTACTGCATCGATAAAACTAAACGAAACAAACTTCAGCTTCGTTAAGGTCACGTAATCTAGATACAAAAAATATATAAGAAAAGATATGAAATAAAAACCCAGCAGCAAACTTGTCGATAGTGTCTAGCTGAGCCAATTTAAATTATAATAAGAAGACGAGAGGCAAAGAAAAATCTCCAACAAAAAACCTCTCAGCAATGGGTGCAAAAAGTGGAAAGTGTTGAGATTTCGCTTATCATCTTTTTTTGCTTTTCTGTGTGGTGTTAGCAAAGTGAGCTTCGTTGGGTTGGGTTCCGAAAGTCATCAAGATGCCGATGCCGGATAAACATCTTATCTACCGAGGGCCAGCACCGAGCAGCGGATGATACGGGATGACGATAGTTTGTTTCTTTTAAATAATTTCACACCACACCCTCGATGAATGCTGGTGCCGTGACCAGGACATCGGAAAGCCTACATTGTTGAGAATGTTGTTGTTTTAGCTTAAATTTCAGCACCATTGTCTATTTTTTTCCTCTTTCCCGTCCAGAAAGAAGTGTTCCCGGGGTTGATTGTCCCATTTTTAGGCCCCCTGCATTTATGCGTTCACATGTGTTTGCATTTTCTGAGCTGTGAATTTTGCGTTCTCACTTTTTCTTCCAATCCGGGCGCGTCGTTCTTTGCCAACAGCCATTCGGATGCGTTCATTTTCACAATTCATAAATTTTGCCCAATACCAAACCCTAAAAAATAACTTCACTGCTGTGCGGAAAGAGTTTTCTTTGCATTTCACCCGGCGTTTTCTTCATTGCGTGTGTTTGCTTTTCGCTTTCTCTTTTCTCTCTTCTGCATTTATCGGGTGTGTAGAAGAAAATCGTCTCAGCACAGTATCTCTCCGGTGCCGGACGGGCGGAGAATTGGCAAGCCGGTTTCCCTTTCGATAGAGGATACACAATTTTTTTTACCCACATTGGGCCACGACCAAACGGAAAATGATCTCCACAACCACCTGCATTTTCGTAAAACCCTGTTTGGGGTTGTGAAAATTAGGAAAATGGGAAAACAGAAATACAAACACACGAAAAAATAACCTCCAAAAACACAATGTCGGGATTGCAATGACTGCGGTACGGGTGGCTGGACGCAAAGAAACTCATAATGGCCAATCGGAGAGATAAGATGGGGCCGGCCGACGGGCGGGTACCATGATAAAACCCAACACCCAAGCTCGCCAAACGCCAAAAGACACGCCATGGTGCGAAGGGAAAGAAAAGAAATCATCGGTTCCGTCACCAAAGAAAGCTTTCGTACCGAATAGCAGGACGGATAGGTAGGGTACAGGGCAGTGTTGGTAAATGTGACATTGCTCCACACGAACACTACCAGCTAGCGGATAGCAAATGGAAAGGATCGTACCAGAAGGAAGAGCGAAAGGACATCGACGTTGTTGTTCCAACTTTCGGTTCCGTTGCAGAAAGAAATTCAAATTCAAATCGTTCGTAAATAATTAAATAAGAACAGTTTTGGGCACAACCAAACAGAATGAGTAAGGCACGGTACGGCAAATGGAAGAAAAATCTCATCTTTGCCTCCTTATTTTTTGGGTAGTGCTCCCCTTTAAGAAACCTCCGTAAGGCATTTTCCTGCTATTGGTGGCTACTTTTCCACCGAGGGGAAATGTTTGCTCAACTGGCACGAGATGATTCCGTGTTGGGATTCTTTTTTCGAGTTCATTTCCGTCCAAAGCAAACATCGAACGAGGCGAGACTTTGGGGATCGAAATTTTCCCAAGTGAGACACAAAAGTAGGATAAACAAAAACAGACACACGGAAACGACACCGACCAGCCCAACGGAACGGGCCTTTCCGGGCGGATTGTGAAGGCGTTGCAGGCTATTGACGGAGGCTTTCCAGCCTCTTCCTTCGTTATGCTTTTGGGGCACAGATGATGATTCGGCCTGCGTTCTTCGCTAGAATGCAGATATCACCGTGTGCAGAACGGTTGAACGATTGCGGTTCTCGTTTGCGTTCGAGAACCCATTTGTTCTGGGCCCGTGAACCTTTGAGAGGGCTCTGTGTAACGCCTTAAATGAAATGTTTCACTGCACCGTTTCGTCGCTTTGTCAAACTAAAGTCTAACGTGGTGACTTTACAGAACTTTAAATGTCTTATTGTGAGTGTTGGGTTTTCTTTTTATTTCAATTATTACGCATTCAACTGAAAACTTTAAAGCTCGTTGCGCTTTTCATACCAACAATCATTGAGACAACTACTTTGAAGCATTTCATCATTTATTGGTGCCGTGACCAGGAGTGCGAATGGAAGTAAGGTATAAAAAAGTTTAATTTTTCCCGAGTTAGCACAATAGCGAAGAGAGCAGCTCAACTATTCACACTTCAAAACTCCGTTCCAAACATTCCAGACACTTCCGAGTTCGACAACGATGAAATGTTTGTTTATTTTGCTTTTCAACGTTCTTTTGGAGTTTGGTGAAGGAGCCAGTGAGCCCAACACAGTTGAGAATTGAGAATTCCCAGGGGATCTATTTTGCCTTCCATGCCCATCGAGCCTTTCCGACAACCTGCGCTTCATCCATTCAACATCCGGTGGCTGGTGGTCTATGTTGTAGTCCTTGCCGGTGTATCTTTGCCGACAGCGTACGATGTCGCAAACCGAGACACACAGACGCACCACCGCACACGATACCAATCATGTTTGCTCTCGTTTTGTTTGGCTTGGTAAGGAAGCAAATGAAACTAGCTGCTAGAGGTTCATGCACTGTGCGTATCTTGTGACCAGAATTTGGTTTGAAGAAATTACTGGCCAAGAAAACGCAAACTAATAAAAAGACAACCCGAATTTTAACGACTTCCGGACGCCATTCCGCCGCGGTTCCATATTGCGAAACTACAAAAAGTACTGCTCCAAAAGAAACAAATAAACACAGTTACATAGCTAGAAATGAGGCAACAACAAATGGCCAACAGCAATATGAAAATGTAAAAGATTTTGCGACGATAGAAAGAAAAAACGAGCAAGTTCTTCTATTCTTCTGTCTCGCTGCGTTATCCGGGCGCGCTCGAGTGAAAAAATGTTCTAGCGAAAATTCTTGCGTTGCCATTTAATGCTAGGTCGCTGATGACGTTCGTTGAAGGAAAATTGATTGAAGTTAACTAGTGTTTTTGAAAATTCCTCTTAAGAAGCAAATAACCTAACCAATATTGTAACATTTTCGAAAAGTATTGAATCGGATAAACTAACAATGGAAAAACAATGTGCAACAAATGGTGTCAGAATATGAAACAAAATGTTGCTAACTAAAGTTTAACTGCTTCCTCTTCGAAAATCGGTCAATCAGCGTGAGCGCGTATAATAAATCCCATTAAATTATCATGCTTTTGCACGTCATCGCATCAGGATGCGGCTACCCTCCAATATTGCTTCCCACGAGCCCATCTTCCATACCCACGCAAAGCCGTTTAAAATATTATCGACACAAAAGCCATCGTCCGCTAAATCTGCCCAGCTCAGCAACCTAATGACATCCTTCATTGCTATCCTCGCTCTGCGTTTTCCGCGTCCGTTGCACGATGATTAACCGAAAAGCAGTCAATTTTCTTTTACCGAGCAGCAGTACGCAAGCAGCAAAATGAAGGAAAATGTTCACGAAAGGAAGAAAAAAAAACAGAAAGAATGACTTCCGGCTGCCTGCTTGGTAAGAGGGACCACCGATAGGGTACGGTTGCAATGTCTCAGTAGTTTAAAAGAACGTCATTAAGCGTCAAGATTCAAGGTATGATTGCACGTGGGGAAAGAAAGCGTATCGTTGGACATTAGCGCCATCGGGTAGGGAAGGGTCATGTTGTACTGTGTTCTTTTGGAAGGTTGAGCAAAGAGGTTGAATTTTACAAACATTTCATGAAACGAGCGTTTCGAAGCTAATTTGCTTCCTGGTTAAAACGATCTTAACAAAATAGTAAAATGTTTGGCTGTGTAATGTTCCACGATTTTGAAAAACAAAGATCTCTGTCGTCAAGTGCTTTGCATCAAAGTGTTATCCCAAACAAGCCTCAAACTCGTTTGAATGTCGGCTAAAAATAATTAAGAATTTTTCAGATGCTAAACAAATGAGGACACCTCGGCAAGTGCCACGTTTGCTTTTGGATTGATTTTTTGTTACTCTGTCAATTCGTTTCCATATTGCTCCCAAGCAGCCGTTACGAGGCAAAATTACGCCCAAACGAAGCACTGAGGAAAAATATAATTAAAACAACACGTTTTTGATTCCCAGATACGGCCCTTGCGTTCCGGCGTGCCATTCGTGCTCGGTTGGGAAAATAATGCCCACCTCAACGAACGCCTTGCCGCGCACACGGCTTCCTTGGCTAGCGTCTCAAGAATCTGCTGCCTCCAAAAACGGGCCGATTTTGCATTTTCCCCGAGCGGTTGAAATAAAATTGGAATTAATTTCTGTACCAACACGTCGGGATAGCGAAACTCACGCGTTACCGGCTCATCGACGCCGAGCGTTGCCTTGCTGTGTCACCGCCTGAGCTGGAGGAAAATTGATAAAGAATGGCAAACGAACGGTGGATTTTAATTTGTCGTGAAGAAACGTTGCAAGACTGGTTTGAACTGGAGACTGGAGAAGCTCCACAAACCCGAGAATCGTTTGGTGCCATGAAAATTGTATCGACGAAATGGAGATTGTTGGCATGGAAAATAAATGAGTTTAGCTGTGCCATCGTGCCTGAAATTGGGAGACCATAGAGCGAGAGACTAAGACGAGGACAAGTATTAATTTCGTTCCTTACATAGATCCAAACAGCCAGAACAGCTCAACACTCGCCCGCTTGTGAAAATATAATCCACTCAATGAAAGAGTTCTTGAATATCACTCTTTAAACCAAAAAATATTCAAAAAAGTTTAAAATATTGCTCGTGCTGTGTTTCGGAGTGAATATAATTTGTTATCTAAATATGATCGTGATAAATTGTAGTTATCACTTAATTTTTCTTGCACAACTCAAATGTACTCGGTTCTACCCTGTGGTTGGACAACCATTTTTTGACACAGATCAGTAAATCAAGTTTAGCTCCGCTTTCAAGACTTGGTGATGTTTACATGCCGAAAAGCTCAAATGTGGAACAGCATTTGATTCTAATTGTCTGTTTATGATGTATGAGTGCAGATGTGTATTAATGCAATGAAGACGAAAAAATGCATGAAACCAACAAACTCATGCTCCCCAATAAAGTACATCGACTGTCAAAGTCAAAACTTGTGGACTAAGGTTTTAGCCAAAATTTACTTATCAATGTTATGAAACGTTTTTCTTCCTTCTTCCCTTATCGATTCATCTATGCATACAAATAGAGAGAAAAACAACAAAACACAAGAAGAACGTCGTATCAATGTGGAATATTTTAAGGTTCAATCTAACCACTCCAAAAGATGGAGAAAGCTGAATGTCGGAAGTTGTCGGAAGATCTGCGTGCGTCCGAACGCCAACCCGAGAAAAGCAGGTTTTCCACGTTGCCATACATTTGCATAACAACAACGCATATCAGCCACGATAAACTAACCTTCTTGCCATCCACCAGAATTGCGTTTCCTCCCGAAAAGGGAGCATGGAAATGGTCTTTAATCTACCCGAACCGAGGAAGGGCCGGCCGATACGCGCTGATGCTGCCTTTTCACCGAGACCCTGGGTTCCCGCTTCGTTACGCTGTGGAGTGGATTTTGCTGTTCGATGTCGACGCTTCAACCTACTGTCGGTGAATACGAGAGGACTGTGCGGTGGGAGGATGAGGGTGGGCACAACAAGCGAAATGAGCTGGGCGGCGAGGTCCGCTCCGGCTGCGGGAGATGCGAGAAAATGATTTTTCCAACCCCTGCGAGAGGGACGACGGGTATTCGAGTCAGTATTCACCAAACTCGACGTTTTCGAAGGCGTTTCGCCAGGGCCTTCTTTTTGCCTTCACTTGGCTCGATTATCGAGTGGGATGATTTTCAAAACCCCTCCTACCTCCTACTTTCCCGCCGCCTCGTAACGGCACGAACGGTACGGCCAGAGATTACACCGAGGGAATGTAACGTCTCGCTAGGGGAATGCTCTTTGCTCGTTGTACAAGGGGGATAAGTTAATTTAGTTGTGGGAAAACTCTCGCCCTCTCGATTCTGACGCAAAAAAACGATGGAAAGGAAGGAAGGAGGAGGAATCGTGTAGGGGGAAGAAAATTTGTTTATCAACCAGCGTCCAAGCATGCGAGCCACGTACGAAAGCCAAGTCGTCGTCCAGCTGGGACGCAAAACTAAATGCTACAAATTTATGTTACTCTTCGGTAAACCGAGAGTGTGATGGCATGTAATAGGCAGTCGAGTGATGAAGGAAAATCCAATTAAATCAAATATTATCGATGAAAGGATATCCCACGGTAAGCGAAACTTACTACAAGTGTGGCATATCTCATGATAGTGAAGAGACATAAATGATTTCGTTGTGATTGAAGCAAAGCTATCATTTCAATTTAACCAAAATGTGAAAAAGAGGGTATAATCAAAGAAGTACATAAATTAACCTTAAGCTTCAACTCTATTGATTCCCAAAACCAACTTATCGATATTTCATGTTGTGATAGCTGTCAAAAAGACAACATAATAATTTGTCAGGAACTTGCTTGCTTTACGGTTATCTTTGACATTTATATATAATTCTATAACTTCTTGCTCTAATGTCACCGAGCGCCCGACAGTATTTTAAAACAATGTATTACAAAAACCTCAAACAAACACAAAGCAAGCGAGTGGTTGTTCGACGTACTCATTCATACAAACTTTTGGACTAAAATGGGTTAAACTTTTAAATCCAATAATCCTTTCACAACTCTTGCACTTTTAACTCCACACTGTACAACGACAATATCGCCCTCACAATGACTTTTCCTCCGCTTCATTTCATCGAGCACGATGAACGTAGACGAAGACACGGTAAATTCTGCTCCAAAGTCGTCACGAACGGCCCAAGGTTCCGCTCAGCGGCAAAACGTTGAAGAAGATGCAACATAAAAATGGATTAAAAATTAAAATTCTATGTTATTCAAAACAATTCCCCGGACGGACGGACGGAAAGTCGAACCGTATATTCTTCGAACGCGCCCGTCTAAAGGGGCAGTGGGGAAAGTTTTCAGAAGCGGATGGACAAAGAGCAAAGGATGGATGGATGGATCGAACATCCAGCAGAATGAGCAAGCTTTTCTTAAGGTAAAGATGCTTTCATGCTTTTGCTTTTTGTTTCTTATTGTTACACACAAAATGCTGAAACTCTTATCGATGTATTTGCACAACTTCACGCCTATGAGATAACGTTTAGCACCTTCAAGAGATCAGAGCACTGGAATTGTGCGCACTAGAAACGCATATCATCACGAGTGGTCACACCGAGTATGTACTGAAAGTACTCAAAACCGGGAGCAAGAGTGTCCACTTTCATTATCGAGTTGCCGTCCCTCACAATATGACACACTCGGATGCGCTCAGTCACGGACGAAAAAGGACACCACCTCCCATTCTTCCAAAAGTCCTATTGATCACAGGTCCTTCTGCAGTAAGTAGCACTCGCTGCACCTATCGAGCACATCGTACGCGCGCGGCGTTCCATCATTACCCTCGGTTCGATTGTTTATGAATGTAAATAAACAACGTCCAGCAGTGCGAAAAGCATTCCACCGATTCCAGGCGTATTCGAACATTGGTGGTTCCAGAGTTTCCACTCGAAAAACCATCGTCCACTGCTGCGGCCGGTACAACAGCAGGGGCTGGCACCATTCACGATCTCGAAGGATCTCGTCTTTCCACTTGTGTCTCCCCACAGGATGCCCTTCTATATTCCGCCGCTAGGATCTGTAGCCGGTTGCGTGCCTCTCATAGGCGTCATTCTCCATCCACGTCAGCCAATCTTCAATAACAACAAAAAGGCGGTGACGGTGGTGGACGAGTATTCGGTCGAGATGAAAGGACGACACCCACTCGAACATCCTTCCCTTATCTCCTACCAGCCTTCTCTTCTCTTCGCTTCACTCATCATCACTACCGTACCGTCACTATGTCCTATGTTTTGTTTCGTGGCCGTTTTTACGAAGCGCAGGGAGAATTTTATTTCTGTTATCTGCTTTACTCTCGTTGCTGTTTTAAGCTTCTTTTATAACATATTTATGCAAATTTGTTTGTTTTTACCACTACTGCCACTACTGCTATCCAGCATCTACCAAAGACCGACCACCCCCACTTCGGCACTATGGCGGAGCACGACATCTCCCCTGTAGTCCTCTCGTCCTCCCACTCGTCCTCGTTCGCGCTCGCTCGTCGCCGTCGTGATGGAAATGAGCACACAGAAAGAAGTTCCCATTCAACCGAGCGGCCATCATACCGAAAAGGATACAGTGTGGAAGTGTGGAGCTAAAAACAAAAAAAAATATGGTCCACCGGTGCGAGGCATCCCTTGCCAAAGAAAGGGATGTGGTGTCACTGTTTCAAGTGTCGAAATGAAATCCTCCACCAAGTGATGAGAAAGAATGAGAATCATACCACCACAGTTGCTAGACGGAAAATCCTGCCCGAGCTAAAGGCGAACATCAAGGACCGTTCTCGTTACCCTATCCGTTCTATAATAGTGCGCCACGAATTCTACAACAGACATAAGGCTTTCGGTTGCCGCAGGGTGGAAAAACAAAACACAGGCCGGGTGAAAAATTCTTCAGCAATGTCGGGACACTTTTCGGAGCTAATTTAAATTTTTGTTTAATTTAGGACCGAACGCCTTCTGCTCTGCTAGCACACTGTATAGGAGGAGACTGTTGCTGGCGGTATACCACTCGACGTACTCCAGCATTTGGACGTATACGTGTCGAGAAACTAATCGATTCTTATCCAATGTGTTTCCAGAGCTTGACTATATGCTGTCGAGGTGGTTGAGTGTTCAGTCCAGGGAGGGAAAGAATCAATTACTGGATTTTTGGTTTAAATTTGGTTGAAATTTGTAGATTCTTTTCTTTTTGTTTTCGAACGTTGTTTCGAGTTAGCTAATTTGGTTCTCTAATTAAGCTCATTTCTATCCAGTATGGTGATCTATTAATTAAAACAAGAGGACTGTTGTCATTTTGTTTCGTTTGTTGATTCACTTACATACTATGACGCAATACATAGAGTAATTCGAAATTAAAAGAAAAGAAATTATTTCATAGCTTAAGTGATATTACAGGCACCGACAGAGGGAAATGGGGACCTTATACTCAAAAGGAGATGGATTACTGAGAACAATTCAAATAATAATAGAACCTATTCCGGGGCGGCCCGGTGGTGTATTTGGCAACGGCGCCTGTTCCTAACACGACCGGACCGGGTTCAAATCCCATTCGGACCGTCCCCCCGTAGCACGGTCTGACTAGCCTGCTACGTGGTAAAATTAGTCTAATACGGCCTGTTCCGTTCTAATATACTANGGACGTATACGTGTCGAGAAACTAATCGATTCTTATCCAATGTGTTTCCAGAGCTTGACTATATGCTGTCGAGGTGGTTGAGTGTTCAGTCCAGGGAGGGAAAGAATCAATTACTGGATTTTTGGTTTAAATTTGGTTGAAATTTGTAGATTCTTTTCTTTTTGTTTTCGAACGTTGTTTCGAGTTAGCTAATTTGGTTCTCTAATTAAGCTCATTTCTATCCAGTATGGTGATCTATTAATTAAAACAAGAGGACTGTTGTCATTTTGTTTCGTTTGTTGATTCACTTACATACTATGACGCAATACATAGAGTAATTCGAAATTAAAAGAAAAGAAATTATTTCATAGCTTAAGTGATATTACAGGCACCGACAGAGGGAAATGGGGACCTTATACTCAAAAGGAGATGGATTACTGAGAACAATTCAAATAATAATAGAACCTATTCCAGTCGATGTAGCTCAAAGTGTTTCACTATTTCTCATTTGCAAATTTTCTTACTCATCCAAACTTTTCCAAAACATTTCATCTGCCCTAAGCTGCAATTTTTGGAACTAAATTCAGTGATCCATTTTATCCTTCGTCCAACTTCCGTGCAGAGCATAGCAACTTGCGTCGCAGAATGACATCCAACTATCAAGTATCCCCATGACCAGGATCTCAGTTTTCAGGGCCAACAGCAGGGCCAAAGCTTTTCCGCTTTCGAATTCGAAAGGACGGAAAGTTGACAAAGTTGCGCAACGAAAGAGTGAGAAAGATAGATCAATTCGGTTCAACTTACGGACACCGTGTGACCGTGTTCTCTCTTGGAAACAGGCAAGCAGAGTGTTGTGCAAGATATGTCTCGTGGAGGTAGAAACGGTGGGCAAGACGTGGAACAGTGAAACAGTCGGATAGATAATCATGGTTTCAATTCACGCCTTTAAGACACAATTTTCCAACCCAACATCACACCGAACCACACTGATTGGATGACGTCTAATGTAATGACAGACGTGTGTGTGTTTTTTTGTGTCTCTCTGGTCCATTTCGAATAAAAAGCGAAAAAACAAAACCATCCAACATAAGAGGGTAGGATTAGCGATTAAATTGGGAAGCGTGCATGTGTATGTGGGTGTACGTGTATGTGTATGTTTTACTGGCTGCTCCGAAAGTTTTCCCAAAAATCTATGGATAGCTCCATCCATCCCACACAACGGTCCCATCCATGTGTGAGAGTGCACGTTTCACCGGGACACCGGTACCATTGCCTTGCACACAGGGAAGTCCTACCGAAAACCGACCCTGTGTGCGGTGGTGTACATGGGTCGTCACGAAGCGAAACTAACACGTATCTTATCTGCTATTCGATGTTAATGACACTGTTCAAAGGAGGAGCGCACATAGACACACGGATGTCAAAAGACAGTACACGTCCAATACGTCTCCCGGCGCTTCCAATCGCACAGGAAACGCCGGCTAACGTGTCGCTGATCCAATGTCCATTTCCGTTCCCGCGAGTCTTGCGCTGCTTCCGACTTACCAGACGCCGCCGTAGTTGGCAGAAGCCTTGCTGAAAGGAATACCATTTTCCCTGCACACCAGTACTATGTGGCGCTTTGAAAAGATCTCGTTTTTCATCGTTTGCCAACCATTCGGACATTCTTTTTACTCTGCGCTTTGGAGCTTACATGAGAGCTACATCACAGTAGATGAAACCATCAAAGAGAATCATGAGGATTTCTTGCTTTTGATGAGTTGTTGGTTGTTTGGTACAGCAGAAGTAAAACTGAAACGTTTGGAGTTGAATAGATAACTATTATAAAAGATTTTACCGTACGTTAATTTAAGCAGCTGGTAACATAAAACGCAATGCAAGCGAGTGAGAATGAGTTTCCCAAAACTGCATACTAAATTCCAACCCGATAGTGTTTTGTTACTCAACCAAACATCAACACAAACAGAGTTTAATTTATCGACACCCTTCGGCAAACGAGGTCCTGGCTCCAAAGCCCATTCTGCCTGTGCATTGATGGATGACTTGACCCCTTCATTCTGCGTTCGTGTCATAGACGATAAACCGATCGTATGTCCGGTGCTTGAGTCTGACGACAAAACTGTGCTGCATCCGCTTCTGCAGCTCGTTGATGGATGGATCAAAACTAAGGTAGATAAATCTCCCTGGAAAGCGAGACATTTGAGCTGAAACATGAATTCGGATTCAAGTTTCTGGTTCCCCGGCTAAAGCGAGCTGAACTCTCCATCTTCAACACCTCGAACGCCCGAGACTCATCGAAAACACCCATCAAATAAATACCCATCCCTCATAGTGCATCACATACACCTACATACGCATCGCATCAGACACAAAAACGAATCCGGAACTGGCCATGCGTCCTCGGAAGAACGTTCAACGCTGACACACGATTAAAAACGATACTCGAACGGACCTCGCACGTGTGAAATGAGAACGCTTTCAGCTGTGCAAATACAACCTTTGACCTGTCGCCATGTTTGCAATCACTTCCCGTGGTTAAACTCTGATACCTAAACCGGGGCCTGAACTTCTTCAACCTGCCACCGATTGATTGATGTTTTGGTGTTGTTTTCAACACGTTTTGCAAATGTTCTGCAGTCTCTGCCTGCAGTCCGTTGCGTTAGTAACCGGTCACCGGTCACCGGTCACCGGTCACAAGACCGACGCATGCAACGTACTGCAAACAGTGCGCTGGTGCTGCTACTGGCTCGAGAGCACGGTGCGGATCAAATTTATGACCGACCATTTAGCGAGGTCGACAGTTCACGTTCATGGCGAGTGCCGTCATGACCTGCACAAATAACCAAAGGAGTTCCAATTTATAACAGTGCACGACGCCGTGTATTGTTTTCGTTGTGTTCCACACACTTCTCACCTGGGAACTTCAATGTTAGCAGTCAACATTGTTTCCTGGCCAACAACAACCAATTGATTTTCATCTATTTTCAATTTGTCATCCACTTTACCATGTGAACCGCACACACAAACACCTGTGCCAGGGAGAAAAAATAACGTCCACTAAACGATTGACACATTACTCAACCTAAATGCCGGAATGTAGGCTACCTATTAGCTAACAGCACGGTAATGGAGTTTTCACACATACGTGACACAGTTTAATGTTGATTAAATTTATCTCCAAAAAGGAAGCAGAATCGCTTTATCCTCCACCCTCGTGGGCGATAAAAACAGATTTTTGTTCCCAGCAAAGCACTCCAATCAATTACAAATCCATCACTCCCGTGTTCCCGTTTGCTTATTAATTTGTTAGTATGGTTACACCAAATTTGAAATTGAAATGTAAACTACCCAAGAACCGGGGAAGGACACTCTGGTCCCTCGTTTCGTCGTACTGCTTTATGTGTTTTGTTACGTCCAGGACACAGCACCGGTCCTGGTCATCTAACGACGATGGGTGACGTTAAAATTCAATCAACAAACAATAACTGAATAATTTAGCGCACTTCCCTGCCATTGTCGTTCGACGTGTTGACATACACACTCGCCGTAGTAGCCGTAGTAGTGGACAAAAGACGAAGAAAAACACCTCCTGCACGAGAGAGCTGGTGCTGCTGCGAACGTTCACAGGGCACGATAAGAAGGATAATAAATGTCACACGCTTGATCTGTAAATAGCCTCCTCTGCATCCCTTTTGGGCTGATCTCATCTACACGATCTCAATCTTCTTTCATACTTTGAGAATAGACTGCTTGCCGCCAGAAGAAGAAGGAAACAAATGCTGAGGGGAGAGGAAAAAGAATATTTGAGACATCTTTTCCCCAATTTCCTTTTACAAGGTTAACCACCCTCATCAAGATTGTCGCTCTTTTCGGTTGTTTGCATAGGCATGTTATGGTCCACACACACACACACATGCCTACACGTGGCCGCCTCTTTAGCGCCTAATGATGATGGGAGTGAGCCAAAATCGGTCCCACATTGCACGCCGGTTCGGTTCGATACCCGCGATATTATCTCATCGACTTCCGACCGATCCTCCAACCAAAGAAGCGTGCTAGGTTTTGCTCCTTTGCAGGAATCTTCTTATCACGCGCCAGTAGAAGTTTGCATTCGTGCGCGGTTGAATAAAAGAAAAAAAGAACCATGAACAGAATTCTTCCCGACACTCTTTTGCACTGGAAAAAGAATTCCCTGCGGGACATTCCTAGAACGTAGAACCTTGCACGCACTTGACACAAAAATCAGACCAATGGAATGGTGTAGCTCAGTTCCTGTGCCGTACCTTCGCCGTCTATTCCACTTCGGCAGCGAAGCAACTTTATCGATGAAGGACAAAAATGGAAGCACCTGATAACGTTGTCTGCTGGCTGTTCTTGCCACCCCTTACTAGTCACTACAGAAAGGGTGCATTTCAATAGCGCAAGAATTGATCCCAATTTTGTGCCCTTCGTGTAATCGTCTTTAGCGTGGCTGGGAGTGGAAACCCATCAAGAATGAAAGTGAACGCGGTCGCACTACACCGAGCATCATAAACAAATACCCTACGGGAAGGGAAACAAGTGCCAACAGTGTAAACGCATTCCAAATCAAAAAGTCGAACCAATGTGCGGGCGGTTCGCTTATGTGGTTTTCGGCCCAAAACACTACGAGTTTTGCGTAGCACGAAAAAAAGGGATGAAGTTTTAGGTCTTTTTCCTCGTCACAAAAATACACATTTAACCCACTCGGTTTGAAAGGCGCTACAGCAAAAATAGGGGGATTCGGAGAAGAAGTAAAGAAAATGTCGCAGGCGACGAAAAGTCAATTTTCGGCAAGAGAGTCACCCTTCCGAAGGCAACGCCATCATGCCTTGGTGGCGTTCAACATCCCATTCTTGTTCGGCAAAGAAGCGGAACGAGAAACGTAAATTCTATCTATCTGTCGTCGAGTTTCGGTTTCGCCTCTCGATTACTCCAGATAATAAGCGAAATGAAAATCTTCCTCCTTTTCATAACCTCACAACACAGCTACACGGAGCACACGTGGCCGATGCTTGTCGATGGCCGAACCCTGCAAGGATAATTCAAACTTCCTCGAAGCATCCTGCCCTCGAAACACTCGCACACCAAAAGGGGTTGATTCGATTAGAATGCACTCGAGACCAGGGCACGGCTGCAAGAGGAGGGAGAAATTGACATCATTTAACACATGAGCTGAAATGCGGAAGGATTATTTTCATCGCCAGGGACGAACTTCTAGAGGTACCCTCTTGCTCGAACCCGTAACGCTAAAAGACCAAAAGTGGAAATTCGGCCTGGCAGGATGCGGCTCTTGCGGCATCAGGAAATGATGATTCCCGTCGCTCGACCCACCGGAAACTTTCCCCGAAAGTAGGAGATTAACAAATTCTTTTCACACGTGTGGCGCAAGACATCATCTCTCGGAGACATTCATAAATTCATTTTTAAATTACTTGCCTCGCACTAATCCTCTTGAAGATGGGGTTTGGACACATATGGTTAACACACTGTCTGTCCGTGCTATGTGAAAGAATGTCGCGTGTTTTATATAATAAAAAAGCCCCTTGGTACTACTCCAAAACGATGCTTACCAAAAGATGAGGTATGATTTGGAATGGCGCTTAAATATGGCGCATTTTGTAATAAAGCAGGATAATGGGCGTTCTTAAACGTAAGGCGTCTCATGCGGGCGCATATTTTAAGGTGAGTATACTGTGCTGTACTGTTCCGGATCCTTCACTAATTTCTTTTCCCCCTCTAATCTGGCAAAGAATGGCGCGGTACATGAGCAACTTCCCAGATCTCATGCAATTCATTGCTCAACTCACCGGGAGTTGCGTCCCCTTTTCTCGCTCACGTGTCTAGGGGATTGTTATGGCGCAATTCGCGTACGCCATAAACCGATCATTGACATCATCGCTTGCCGGTTCCGGATCAGTGCGGACCGGAGCACGCCAAACCAAAGGTCTCTCCGGTCTCGTTGGTGCTGCAGCATCGAACTACCCAGCAGCCACAAGCAAGCAGCTACAACTTCGAAGCCAATAGGATAACGAGAGGTAACCGGTGGCGTCTACATCTTGGCATGTCGAAAAGGACAACATCTAGACTAGCACCAGCTCAAGACATCGGTCCCACTGATGATGATGATGATGATGATGATTAATTTCCCCCGAGGCAACCTACCCAGGCGCAAGGAGGGCACATTAGGCGAACCAACATGACAAGCGAAGCCAAGAACGCTACCAGCAAAATCAGCTACGACCACTCTCAACCATTCCATTCAACTATGCTCCTGCACTGTGCGTTCTTGTTCGATACACTTCCCAAGAAAGGTGTTTCGGTTGCAACGAACCACCAGCTCGCTATTAGAATATTCGCATCGGCAGTCTTGCTCCACCGCCTGCATGCGTACTCTGCCACGTCGTTCGTCAAACACCGTCACAGGGAAAACACAATATCGTTCGCGATTGCTTCCTGGTGCGTCGCCTTTTGCCAATACTTGAACGTAAAGCACCGTCGCAAGAAGCGCAAGATTGACACAGACACAAGAGGGAAACTGTTGTAGCTTGTCGCGTAAAATGCCACACATACACCAACTCCAACCAGCACGTGTTGTGTTCGCTGCGCGTCTCCATTTGCGTGTAGAATGTATTTACGCGCATCATTTTACGCTCCGAAAGGGTGGGCCATTTTCACTCTAAAAGCCGATACGACTCAAGCTCTACACACTGCTGTGCTTCCGAGTAAATTGAGACTTTAATCGTGAAGCAAGATTTTTTGGAAATTTATCCAATATGAATAGAAATAATTATTGCTCAACTCTTAACACTTTGTCGGAGTTCTATTTTGTTGTTGTATACACCATACCAGGACAGCTATGAGCAAAGCAATCTACTTAGAATGCCTTTCAATTTCTCAGTAACAATCGTATTTTTGCCTTAGACATCTTCCTTACTGACGCAGTGTTGTCAGGCACTTCCCACCAGCTTAAGTTCAAAGACCGCGTTCATTAAAAAAAATCAAATAGAACGCATTCGAAGACACGATAAAAAGAAAGCGATGACAACAACCAACATATAATGATCCACAAACAATATCCAACTACCACGAGGCTTTCCCTTACTAAGCCCACCTTATTTCCGCTTGCTTTCCAAGGTTTTGTACTCCAACTCCAACGGAACCAGCTGCCACCAGGCAAATGTTTAAATTTAATCAGATTTTTATCTTGACTTCCCATCAGTGCCAGTGCTCGCATTCCTTCACCCACTTCCCCGGTAACTTCATCGTTTTTGCATCACCCACAAACTTCGTCCCATTTTTCTAGTGTTGGAGGATTTGCTGCTGCCAAAAAAAAATCTCCAACCCATGCGGCGTGTTCACATATTAAATTAAAATGTTGTTCCCTTACATTCCTGTGTGCGATGCAGCTCGGCGAACGGAGACTTTGAGGACAACATTCTACACCAACCCGACGAAGGTGGAAGATGATGCTGGAGCAAAGATGAGCAGCCATGTCGATTAAATTTACCTCCTCCAATACATACTCCCAAGCAAAAGAAATATCGTTTGCTTACCGGCAAAAAAAAACTGGAACAAGCTGTATCTTTTGTACACACGCTTCTTTTTTTCTTTTGGGAATGTTGGAACATTCAGCTCAAAACGTTCCGTCTCCTTACGTGAAAAAGTTACTATCTTCGATACTAATTTGATTACGGTAGCCTTCGTTCGTACCTCGCTTGTGGAATCTTACTTACTAAGCAGAAAGCATCACTTTTACAGATGATACCAACATTTGGTACATTCTTGACGATGGATCAACACTCAAAATAAAAAAAAGGAAACGAAATACTCGTCGCCATACACTACTAAAAAAGCTTCTTTATACGGCGTCATTTTGATAGCGAAGAAGAGCAAGCAATGAATCTAATCTTATATGCATAAGAATGACATCATTATCCGTCCACTTAAAGACAACATGGAGTTGTGATACGTAAGGAAGGGTAGGATTGTCAAAAGCATCCTGAAGGGTGACATTTGATTCCAAGCAGAGGAACATACAATGTACCACGTTCAATCATACTACACTAAGAATTCTTCACGATACGCATGAAATGCGCATATAGTTATGCTTATATTGGCTGACCAATACATCAAACTTATTGTTTTTTTTTTTACTTGACAATTTAACGCCAAATTGTATTGAACTATGTCTTGAACTCAAAGCTTACAAGTTATGCAATGTCAATAATGAAGCTTGTTTAGCATAGTTTAGGCTTGTTACGATACGGACAAAACATTGATTAGTATGTACTATATTCACTAGATGTAATATATCTAGCATATTTAATAACATATTGTAACATACCTCAAACGTAGGAGCAACAATGTATGTATAAGAACAGCAGAAGCACGGAACATTTGAACAACTGTAAAGAAAACAAATATTTAGATAAATAATTATGTCTTTGATATTCATTGTTTGCGAGTAGAAAAGGTAAATTGTCGGAAAGTACTAAATCAAAGATAGTGATACGAATATTAAATTATCGTAAAACATCCCCCAACAACGGTACAACAACGAACAAATAATATAATATTGGATAATTTCTGCCAAATAAGCATTCCCAATGGATTCAAAGAGAAAAAAGGTCAGCTCCATACTGAAGGAGCGAAAAATCCCCCGAAATGAATAAAGTCTCATCTGTTAGTTTGACCACCGTGCTACGGAAGGACATACGGAGACAAAAGGATGTCCGAATGCAGCTAAATCACGCTCTCGGTTGGTGTTTGCTTGACATGACATGACGAGTCCGCCCGTAAGGGCCAAAGGTTTAACATCGAATTCGAAAAAGGAGTGTATCCGTTAGGGAGAAATGAGCAAATCAATATACGTACAGAAGGAAGAAAAAAAAACAATCTGCAAGCAGGACCATTTATTACACAAGGAACAGAGGAAAGCAAGGCCGGAACAGATAAGAAGATGAATGCTGAGTCTGAAAAATGTGTGCACTCAAATACGGTCCATGCTGGCCATACACGTGTGTGTCTGTGTGCAACGAGGCAGCAAACATGAGCTCAAGAAAGCAAAATTGCACAGGAAATCTGTTCACAGATCTTTCATCTTCGTCCTATCCGCATCTCAAACGTTCGCGCTGACGTTAGCCCTTTTCTCGAAGGTTTTTGGCGTTTTGACTCCATAGGGAGGAGGCATAGGGTAGTGTTCCTCCTTTTGGAGGGAGGAAGCGAGAACACGGCGATCATTGTTTACCGATGATTGTCAATCAGGAGCGGAACCGAACGGACAGACTACTGATCAGGCGCTGAACCGAATCGGCACTATGGGACGGACGGATACCGAGTCGAAATCGATCGAAACTGCAACACATTCAAACACACACTACCAGCGCCAAAGCACTGAAAACGTGAGGAAACGTTCATCTTTTGATTCGTCCATCGTGAACAATCCTTCAGCATGTCCTTCATTCTATCCAAGCTTGCAGACAAGCACCACGAGGACGAAGCGATATTGGCGGGTGGAAAAATTAAAAATCTCCAGAATCGACATCCGGCCTGCAATGGAGGACTCGTTCGGCCACTGGCAAAGAGTTTTTGTTTTTTTTTGTGTTGCTCCCATCCACAAGCACAAAACCGATTCACAAACCGATGCAATCAGACATTCTTTCCGATCGGTTCTTTTCATTCGATGCGAACTGTGTGCTACGAATGGTACATGGAAGGGTCAAAGTTGAGTTTGTCAAAAGTTTTGTAGAGTACGGACAGAGTCGACTATATGACTTTTTTATTTCTACCTTTTTTTTTTAGTGCATGACAATTTACGATTATTCTTTATCTTCGGATTCTTCAGCAGACGATGAATTTGATGAGAAATGAAGAATCGAAGAAAAGAACTCACTTATATAAATTAAATATAATCAATGCTGGTCCAAAACATTCAAGAGATTCTAACGTCCAGCACAATCCCATCTTCAACGTGTTCAAATCTAGACTACACCAGACTTCAAACTCTCAACAATGGTTAAATGTATAAGGTGAATTAGAACGTTACCTCCACGTTGTTTGTGCCACAAAGGCATACACCAAACTTCAACCATTCGATCCCGCAGCGGATGTTCCATTAGGACCGAAAACCTCTCTCAGATAAACGTGAAAATTGCACGGTCGCTTATCAACAGAGTTCGACCCCACTGCGGGGAGAATCAAAATGCACAACGTCACGTCTATTGTGAAATCGAAACGCGAAAACCCACGTGCCATGACGGCAACGGCGCCTGTTGTCGACGTCGCAGGATGTGTCATTCGCTATCGTCACCCTTATTTGGCGTCATAGTTTTGGTAGACAACCTGGCTGGATTCGGTACGCATTTACGTACGTTATCTTACGGACCGAACCCTAGCCTTAATTTACAACCTGCAACAATCACCGAAAATAAAGCGATTGGCGGCAGCGCGTGCATGGCCAATGACGTACACAAAAAAAAAGGAAATGCTAGTGTATAACGGAGAGGAATAAAGTAGACCTAATTTACATCTACTGCAAGCGAACGACAAAAGTTCCCCATTTTCTAGCACATCCTCGATGGTAGCACGGTACACAAGCGAATTCCGCACCGATACTTTTACTGGCGTAGAATGCAAAACATTAGTAAACGTAGGTCCACGACAGAATGCGCCCACGGGCACATAAAACAGCGGAAACTTGCCGAACGGTCAACTAATTTATGCCTCAACCATTTGCGCGACCGTTCCATCACTAGCCGTAAAGCGAACTGCCTACCTTTCAGGCGCAGTGATTTTAAACATGCACCGTGGGCAAACGATGGCTAAGTGATGGATGTATGCGGTTGCGAATTAGCAAAGGAAAACCTGGGGATATTGGGCAAGCAGTTGACAACCGTGGGAGAGAGATGCATAATTACATCTCGCGTGGAAAAAAAAGATAACTTAACAGGAGAAAACGATGTGCTGAATCTGCGACTCCCTTCGTTAAACCCGGCACTCGGCCAATCGGTAGTTAAAACCACGACGGCCTTTTGAACCGCACCAGACAGTGTGAGCGTGTGCCAGCGAACTGAAACATTTTGATTGATTTCGTTGAATATGGACCGTAACGAAAGTGTATCGCACTCATCGCCATCATCCACACGTCCATCCCCGTCGGCGTGCAGTGTTGCATGCAGACGTGCACATTGTCACAGAAATAAAAGCCACCCCGCGCGTAATGATGTACCGCGAGCCAAGTGGAATAGTTTCGCGGCAAATGTTGGTGGACCTCCCAAAAAGAAGGCGATGCACACACTGATGCTGGTGCGGTGCTTAGCATCAAACGAATCTGCCGCCATCTACCGGGAACTGATGCGCCAGATGACGAACATGATGATGATGATGTACATCTCTCTATCGAAGCAAAACCGTCTCGTTGTTTTTAAACCTCCTTCACGCACGAAAATGCCCCGAAAGATCCTTGGAATTGGTTTGTTGCTGTTCATCTTCACCTTCCCAGTGACTAGGCCTACCAAATTCAGTTTGCCTTACTGTCTCTCGACCAACCAACCAACCAACCAACCAACCAACCCCCGAATACAAATCAAAGCAAAAGCTTCGAATAAGGTAAGCGCAAGCGAGGGCAGCAAAGGGAGAAAATGAGGTTTTCCCAGGAAGATTTATTATCTTGCGGGAGCATTCGACCTTCGTCTGACCGGCCACGACGCAATGTCTGGCAGTTGATGGCCTGCGGGAAAGGCAACAAGTACCACCCAACAGAATCACCTCCAACTCGTCCCGCAACGCGTCTGGAACACGTCGACGCCTTCACAGCCGTCGACTTCAGCACGGACAGACGAAGGGAGTCCCTTTTTCATTAAATCAAACACCCGTCGAGGCATATAGTACGGAGACGGCAAGCGTGTATAAGCGTAGGGAAATGGTTCTTGAGGATCTTTAAAGACTTCTCGGGCGTATTTCTTGGAATTTTGTTTTACGCTACTCTAAGGGCGACGTAAAAAAGTTCAAGAAACAGAAATGGATTCACGCAATAAACCATTCATGGGACGAAGACGACCGTTGAATGAGAATATTTCACACAATTCAAGAAATTTCCGAAGATCTTCAAAAGTGGACATGGACATTTGTGTCATGCAAAACTTTACCGATATTCGCTGTGTTTTTTCAAGTGTGTAAACGCCATTTTCCAAACATTGCCCTGCTTTAGGCCACATTAAACGTCACGTTTGGTGAAACTTTTCTGCATTCCCGTGCTCCGCCGGACATTCCTCCGACCGTGGAGAGGAGAGCGCGCCTCGGTTCTAAAGTCGCATTAACTTTCCTATCGAAATTTACCGAGGGATACACACACACACACCAACACCACCAGCACCACCACTAGCACCAATATCCAGCGGAGTTTGGCAGAGCAGAACAGCAACAACGAAACAAAACAAAACCCAAAAAAATCATTTACCGAACAACTTCGAGGCGTCGAGGTGGCCATTGAGACAAACGATTCCGACAAACTGTCATCAAACTGTGTGCGTCCCTTTGGGGATACTCCGCGCACTGCTGCAACCATTTGCCTCTCGACTACCCCTATGCCAGCCCTTCTCCAATGCCTGGTTTCTGCTTTTCCATTTACGCTGTTAAGGAAAATACCGGCGAAACAACGTTAGTCAGCGTCAGGTTTTGGGTAGAAGGTAAAACTTTTCTCCCCACATCCTGAACTGCTGGCGCAAAATTCCACCAAACCAAACCAACAAACCAACCGAACGAACGAAGGTCCCCGGAAGCGTCACGTCAGCAAAACGCTGGACGAAAATGATGATTGGCTTTGCTAACGAACGTTGACGGTGACGACGACGCCGACGCCGGCAACGACGCCGAGTTGCGAATGGATATGCCCCGGGACCGTTTGCCTTCGGCATCAACACAATTTTAGAATTAACCCCTTTTTTCGATTTCCAAATGGGGTGAGAAGACGCGGGACGACGCGGGGAGAGGGAGGAAGGAGGATGAGGATCGTCTAGAAAATAAGAAAACCTGCTCCTCCAACGTGGCGATTCTTAAAGATCAGCTTTCATTTAAAGCGTACCACGGGAGGAGTTTTTGTTATAAATAATTCCACACTGAGCAGCACCTACCACCACGGTTTTGCCGCCCATTTCCCCTCCCACTTAGGTCGAGGGATGAGAAATGACCAAAACAACCAACACGGGGCGTGCTGTTCGATGATGGAAATACTGGCGCACGATGCGATAATGCGAAACATGTGGCGCTGAATGCTCATATGGTTTGGAGTGTACGATCATTCCACTGGAAGGAAGGCAGCAAACAAACATTGAATCGCATTTGAAACCATCAGCAAAAATTATCACCAAAAATTGGTGATTTTGTTTTTCGTGTGTGACGCTCCAAATCGAAATAGAAAGCACAATCGATTCAATATGCCATCTCATTTTTTCTATCTCTCTCTCTCTCTTCTGTCTCTGTTAATTGATAACAAAAATTCAATTAGCACCAAATAATAAAGCACAAAAATGGCATTGGAAATCACACAGTTGCATTCACACTTACTTGAACTCGCACTGTAGACGGAATTTGTTCACTCTCGTCGCAATTCCTATTTTTTGTTTTGGTACCAACCACAATCCCAAACTCAACACATGATCACTTGGACTCTGACCACACGCGACACGGAAAGGCAATAAACGAGCAGCCGAATGCCACCACACGATTACACATTTACGCACGCGAAATGTTGCACACCATTCGAAACCGGGATGCTAGGCCGCATTTTATGCAAACTATGTTTCCACAAGTGTCGACACCTTTTCTAAAAGGAAATCATCATTCCTTGCAAGCGAGACAGCGGCTCACTGTTTACTAACTACGCGTGTACAACACTCGCCGCATCACTATGATCCATCGTAGTAGGTCCACTTGCTTGCCTATGTACCGCTCTCCAGAAACTGTCAAAATTTGCAGCTTGTCAAACAAAACATAGAAGAAGAAAAAAATCACGAAACACCCTTAAAACGTCGGTCGGTCGGTTATCTGCTCCTTTTTTTGTTTTTTGCTCTTTTAGATGGTGTCTCGGTCGCGTCCGTTTCGTAGTGGAAAGCGCACCACTACTAATACGCACCGACAAGCGTATACTCTCTGTTGCGGCACTGAATGGGAGTGCTTTTTTCCCGGTCAGCTTTAACACAACTGTGTGGCCTTCACTACGTTACACATACACACACAAACGCACCGACGGAGGACGCAGTGTTAAAGGTGTTTTCGGTGGCGCTTATCAGCGGTGATCAATCGCTACCGGAAGTAATAGCAGGTTAGTAGAAGGTGTAGCAGAACTAGTCGTCGTGTTCCGACCACGCCAAGCGTAATTGCCCTCCGGTCCTGGTTGCCACACCTCGCAGTTTTGTTCGTATTCTGGAAGGGATAGAAGGAAAAGGAAGAAGTAATCAGTCATAAATTCAAGGATATTTTGAATGGCGTGCACGGACCGAACACCAGTGACAGGCAGGTTCGTGTAAAGGTAAACAAACCAAAAGTGCCGTCAATGAAGCTCGGTATTATGAAGGAACACGCCACCTTCTGCCCGGAGTGAATGGGAATTTGGAGGTGATTTTAATGGAGTTCCGTCCGCAAATGGTGACGGATGTGATGTGTTGACACAAACACAATCAGCATCAGTTTCCAAGAAGGGAAGAAATCTTTCACACAAACTCACCTTAATGACGGAAGCGATTGGAACACGACAGGGAAGAATGAAGATGAGAAACTATCAATCGAACCAATACTAAGTAGCCGTGCAGCAGAATCTTACTGCATCCTGCTTCTGCTTTCTCTCGTATACGATTTTATGCGTTTGCAAGTAATGTTTGGGTTACTTCGATTGTAGTATTTTAGCGTATACGTATTGTGTCAGTGATAACCGCACGGAAGACAATGCTTCACATCACTTTTTGTTCGACTACTTCGACACCTGCCACACAGAAGTAAGTTCCCGGCGAGTGCGAGATGAATTGTGGTGCTGTTCTTGCTGCTGCTGCTGCTGGTGATGTTGTGTTGTTGAGACACGGCTGATAGCGTGGTATTCGTCGGGCGGACCAAACACAACACTCTCCACGAGCTCGACCCATCTGGCACGAGAGCGGACGGCTCTCTCGAAACCGGGGGGAACAAAATCCCATTCACCACCACCACACACAGCAACCGGAGATAACGAACGACATGTTGACACACGATGGAGACGCCGTATCCTCGACGCTTTTCCTTGGCAACGCCAAACGCTCGCAGCAACGCGAGAGCGAGCGGGACAGCAACAGCTCACGGAAAATCCGAACCCATTTTCGTGCGCTCTGAAGCGCGCGCATTCGCTCTGTGTGATATATGTGTGTGAATGGGGTGAATTGGGTGGTGTGGTTTTTTTTACCTTCACCCATTATTTATGTGTATGCGTGCCGGGTGGAAATCTCGCGAGAGCAAACGCGAGAGCAATCAAATCTCGCCGACGAGAAATATACGTACACAAATCTTGTTCGCTCTCTCGCTTTCTCGCTCCTTCCTGGAGATGACAAGTTGCGTCACACACAACTCAAACACACATACACACGCGTAGCAGCAGAAGCAGCAGCGAGCATTATTCGCTGGCGGGCGGACGAAGAAGATAATAAACGTGTGAGAATGGGAGAGCGAAATAGCCGAGAAAAGAAATGGCAATGTGGTGCGCGTTGCGAGAGCAAAACGGACGGTTTGTTTATGGATTTCCCATTAAGCGGAACGATCCGCTGCATCGTTCCTTCCGTACTTCCACCACCGTCACATCTATCAATCTTGCGTCAACGCATACACGTGCACATGGACCAACATTCAAAGAAAATTCCAAAACTGCAAGCGAATACGCAACGGAATTTACTGAGGAAAGGAGCATCCCCAACAAGAGGTGTATACTATTTCTTTCTGAACCTCTTTAAAAGTCATTGGAAATCCTTTGCACCTAAGAAACAATACCATTGTAAATTGCGACAAAAGCCATTGATCATACCATCGTAGTAGGTTAGTTTTGTCATACAGATTGCATACTTTAAGGCGCTTTTTGTGTATATTTTATTTCATCATTCTCAAAAAGCATCTAGGATGAGAACATTCTTATTCAACGTGCAAGTATTTAAGTAAGAGCAAAAATTTAAACATTTCATTCCCCATCCTTCGTACACGCTCACCCGATCGACCTTGCTGCTGTATCTCTCGGTGGATGCTTTTTAACAACCCATCCGCATTCCCACATTGCTGTGCAGCAGCTGCTTTCTTGTCTATTATGCATTCTATCTAAAGGTCGCTTTTTTCCGCTTTCCACGTGGGAGAACAAAAAAAAAAGAGCAACACTAGAATTAGCTCCTGGAAGTTGTCGCGGGAGCACAATCGTGCTATTCGTTTAATTAAGATTTATCAAGCCGAGCGAGACCAATGATGTGGAATTTTTAATGACAACTGATCTTTTCGTTTTTTTTTGTTTCCAGTTCCCTCGGTCACACAACGAAGGAGCGAAGTTTCTAGGATGTTTCAACATAACCAGGAATAACGTGACTATCAATGTGACGTGTCTTTGAAGGATTATTTTTTATGTTCCAATGGCTCAAATTACAACGTCAGCCGCTTGGAACCGTTTGGAACCGTTCGGTACGGTGTGTTAATTTCGCTAAAACCCTTTCTCCGGTGAAATTGGATTGTTGTTACGCTGTGAAATCTTTACGGACGAGACGCGACAAAAAACGGTCCTAACCCCTCTGCTTTCCACCTTTCCCCCTCAAAAACCGAGTGAAAGGAAGTGTCCCCGGGAATATTCTATGAATGTCACGACGTTGACTCCGACGAACCGTTTTGAGAAAACCGTGTCATAAGCTGTTGAATTATTTAATTTCCAATTTCGAGCCGCGTTAACTATTCAGCCAGCGAATGGAAGTGAGTTTCATTCCTTCTTTTTTTTTTGTTTGTCTTCCCTTTACTTCAACCCCATTTTCCCTTCTCTCTGCTTCTGTTTAGAGGACAGCGAAAGATTTTCCATACATTCTCCCTTCTTTCCTAACGTCTCTAAAGGGATAATAGCGAAACCTGCCGAATGAAATTTCGAGTTCCACCTGAGCAAAAATGGAAAGATGACAGTACTCTTTTCGCGGGTTACGAATGGGTTTTTTTGTGGGTTGGGAGTGCGAAGTCATCGACACATGTTATCAGCAAAGCGCTAAGGTAATAAATTTATTATTTACGACCTCTAAGAGTCTCGTATCCCTTTTTTTTTTTGAGGATGGCTTTCGGCTGAAACTTAACCGACTTTTCCACGGTATCAATGTTCCGACGCTCGCAAACATCACAATCCGCAATCCGTTGAAATGACACCGCTGCTGGTGGATTAATGAGACAAAGCAAATTATTCCACGGGGAGTCGTTGGCGCTAATCAATATTTGAATAAACATACAATCCACAATCAAGCGAGAAGAAGCGGCTGGAAAGAAACACATTCTGTTTTAAACATGAAAACATCCATGGCTCATCTACATGAACTCCAGAACGATCGCGTTATGGAAGGTATCTTCCACTTGATCGAGACTACCTTATCGTCGAGAATGCCACAGCAACAGTGTTGGCATCGGACACCTCCATTTGCAGAAGATTCGGAAACTTGTTGAACCGGCTCCAAGAGCCATCGACCGAAGCGACGATGACGACGAATGGACCGCACGGACAACTCTATCCACAAGTGGAGGCCCACCCAGAACACATCGACAACATGCACAGCGGGAGACTCATTTCCGTTAAGATGTCTTGCCGTTTAGCGAATGACCAGGAGACCCCAACAGAAAATCCATCAAACTTCATCTACTTGATACGTTCTGTGGGTGTGTTTTTTTTTCTCTTCAATCTCCAAGAACTCTTTCACGTTTGAAAACTTTCGCCGTCGAGAACACTTTTAGAAGAGCTGAAGAGCTTGAAAACACAATCCCAAGTATCTGCGTCTGGCATTAAGAAACTCTTGAAGAAGTCTTTGGATACTCTTTGCGTACCAGTATTCGTTAAGAACCGCTTGAAAGCAAAGGAATTGGAATATACCAAAGTCACGATCGTACGTCGTCGGCATCCACCATGGTTTCTACGGTAACTACATTAGATATTGGAATGGTGCAGGTAAACCACGAAACACGCTGGATTAACTATTCCAGCCACGTGCCCATGGTAACGATCACCGGTGTCTATGATGATGATCCCGCGCACATTCAAAACTAAATCAATCCATTTTGTAGCCTTTTTCCTACAACAAATAAGATGGCTTGGAAAAAAAAGAATGCTGCTTAATAGCACAGTATATTCATTCGTCTTATATTAATGAACCAGCTGGCGAAATAGCCAGTTTGAAAAGGGGTCAAAAAGATTGGACCGGGATTTATCGATAGACAACACCCGGTCGGTTAATTGGTAGGGTCGAAGGAAACACATCCGATGTTTCATTTCAATTTGAAATGTAACAGGATGCTGATGATGGAGAAACAGAAACACAGGAAGATAACACAGGTAAGATATTAATTCTCATGTTTCGTACTTTATAATAATCTTTGTGATTTTATCAAATACCACCAAACAGAACACATCTAATCACTCCTAAGCACAGTTTGAACGCACGCATTTCTAAACACGGGAAAGAAAAGATAGCACGTTTGTTTATTTACCTACCTTTTCTTTCTAACTCGCCATCTCTCTCACACACAATCAAACGCACTTGCAACCATTCGCAGTAAAGCAGGTACCATTTTCTTCAGTATGGTACAACATTCCCCACGCTGCTTCTCCGGCTAATGATTTTGACAGATTTTTACCGGCTGTCCAGCGACCCGGCGCTATTTTACCGAACTTTACGTTACCGATTACCTATTTCCGATAGGATGGCGTTTAATCACAGACATTTTTCGATACACGCACTACCGAACGCGATTGAAACTGCACAGGAAAGACACGAGCGCGACTCGCCTCCTGCTTTGTACAACCAAAACAAACGCATATGTTCGCATTCTGCTCTTTTGTACGTGATTTTTTTTTTCTACCGCTTTTGATTAATGCAGGGTTTGGCAACTGATGTGAAATGCTTTACAATCGGTTTAAAATTGGTTGTTTCGCCCACAATCCTGGTATTTGTGTCAAGAAAATGATAGTTTAATTTCACTAGCATAGTTCAGTGCTATATTTCCATGCTAATTACAAGTAAATACGAATATAGAATGGAATATTCAAAATACATTTTTGGATTTACGATTAGTTACCCTGTAGCACAGACACTTGTTTATAGCTGTAGCTTGAAAGATTACTCGACACCGATTGCCGAAGTGGCGAGTGACGTTCATAATTCAAATATGGTTGTTTTCTTGGATATTTCAGCTATTTTATCGTTGCCCCTAGCAAGCAAGTTCAGAAAATTTTCAAAAAGATAACCGTTTTTACTGAACTCACTTACGTTCATTCGGATTATTGGTATCAAACGGACGCACCATGCAGCACGTCTTAAAACGAAATAACAACGAACATTACTTTATTGTTTGCTTTTACTTATTATTCTGTTTTGTTTTTGTTTTTCAGTTTTAGTTGCTAAGTGTTGATTTTACTTGCAAATATTGACTACTGCACACTTTCGCACATGCATACCGACCGGACAGATGCTGGACAGCGCACGAAATCCTTCTTCCTATCAATCATTCGATTTAATTAACTGTTTGTCTCACACGCCACAACACACCAAACATACATTCGACCTATCGAACGCTGCACCACCGTGCAGCCAACAATCTGTGTTCCAACGAAAAACCTTTCCAGTTCGGAGAACGTTTCAAACGCGGCGCACATAGCCGTAGCGATGCGAAAAGAAGCCACCTGCGTCTACTAGGTATGATTGGTTTGTCACTTCGTTTTTCTCTCTAAATCGATTGATTGGTTTGTTTGTTTGTTTGTTTGTTTGTTCCTAGAAAATAAATATCATCACAACTGTGTTTTTTAGGTTCATTTGTTTTTTCTTTTCTACATCTGCTTTCTTTCATCAAGCAGCTGGGAAAGTTCTGCTGGAGGTAAAAGTCCATGGCGTTACCTTTTCTCTCTTTTATCAGCGGCACTAAGTCACCTTCTTTTCTGCTTCTTTTGGCGAATTATCTAAGCTCATCATTGATGATTTTCTGTTCTATTTTAGTTTGGCTAAATATCAACTCATTTTTCCATCGCTTTTAGTCAATAATCGAAATCAAATTCCATACTACATTAATCCAAAATGACACATGATCTGCATGTTTGTGTCCTTAATTTTGTATCATTTTTCTTTCATCATATGTAACTTGCAGAAAACAGATCGTATGGTACCGCGACTGACTGACAACGCAAACTAACGAACTAAATTATTCATGATAGAATTAAGCTAAAAGATTTGATGCGTGAGAAAATCGTCTAATTAGGATATAAAAATTATTAATTCATACTTAAAACTTCACAGCACCGCCGCCACAAGGAACAGTTCTTTTCAATTTTCTTTTCTCGCAGGTGTTATGGTGATGAATAGTGGCAGTCCCGAAAGTGGCTTCCGTAGCACACCGCCCATACACATTACACCTTCCAGGGAGATACTTGTGTTGGTCACATTGTCGTCTCTCATTCACTTCTTCCGTAACATTTCATGGATGGATGGTTTAGCTCGGGTAAGGTTTAAAAACTGCTATCCGAATGTTGCTCTTGCTGCTGCACCTGATCCTGCTGTTCCGTAGAATGCCGCGGCTGATGATGGCTAGACGATAAGGACGGGTTTAGCGTTGACAGACTGGTTCCACTGCTGCTGAGACTTTCCCTGCTGGTCGTAGTCGTTTCCATACAGCTTTTGTTCCTATGCCTAACGCTGCTGGACGAAGACGAACATCCGCTCGCAGACGTGGACGCTTGATGATTTAGCTCTGATTTATTCTTCTCCAAGTATCTAAAATAAAGAGGAAATTATTTATACTGCAGACTGCTTTAGCATTTCAGGTTGGTTACTCCTCCATTACCTTCGTCGAGCCAGTACGAGTAGTTGCTCCTTCCGGCGCTGTAGGATCTTCTCTCGCTCTTCGGGGCTTTTGGAGAAACGATCTCCGAGCGGGATGGTGGTTGTTGACGGTGTAGTCTCCTCTATGGTATCATCACGCAGTAGAGTATCGTAGCTGCCGAAAATATTGGTGCCACGTTCCACCTCGTATCCGGGTGGTGAGGACAGTGACGATAAGGACGATCCCGAAGATGAATTTGGAAGTGATCGTTGCGACAGATCACCCGACAATTCATCATCATCATTGTCCTCGTCAATCGCACTGCTCATGCTCATGGTACCGGCACCCCCAATACCACTTCCCACCCCTAACGTTTCCTCGTCATCGTCATCGGGAGTGTTTGCCGGGACCTGCAGACGTCCCTCGAGAATGTTATCGATCGTTACCTCGATCGAGCGTGAAATCTGCAGATCACCAATCAGCACGGACAGTGGATACCGTGGGAACATCTCCTGCACGTGACGCGCCATGTTTCGCACCTGCGACGTATGATTACCAACAGCGGCTGCCGCAATCGGAAGCGTTTCCGATGGTCGCAGCATATTGTTAATGTGTGTCACCTCGACGGAAAAGTTCGGCAACCAGGACACGTAGCGTGAACCGTTAAAGTGGAAGAAATGATTATTGGCCGTGCGACCACCACCTCCACCGACCGCTCCGTCCTGATCATCGATACGGATGTCATCCGGAATGAGCGGACTACCCCGTGGGCCACCATTTTGATGAACGCTAAGCCCCAAACGGCACGTAGGACAGGAAGTGTCCTGTTCCAGCCAGGACTGCAGACAGGAACTAGAATTAAATAAAAAACAAAACGAAAAAAAACGTAAACCGATTGGAACATTCCGCAACGCGTGGTTTCATCACATACTTGTGGAACAGATGGGCGCATGGTAGCTTTCGTGCTGTTTCCATCTTCTCCCAACAGATGGCACAGTTGTCCGAGTTCTGCTTCAAATCGTCGCTCGTTGCCAAAGGGTAGCTCTTCTCCATGTGGTTCAACACCCACAGATAGTTACGATGCTTCTTGATCTTGCGCTGGATTTCGTTCAGCAGGTAGCGCAGTTGCATCAGTATCACCAAACTAGCCATCGACAGGAAGATATTGCTCCACAGCATCATGTGCAGATAATGTACCAGCTCCACGATCAAGGCCGCCACTTCGAACGAGAGCTCGATGTAGTAGGCTACCGGGCCGCGCTTATCCCACGAGATGGCTAAAAGCAGAGAGACAATGGTCAATGTATGGTGAAACTGGCAAGATTTAAAGATTTTAAAGAAACCATCAGCCTTACATTCATTCGCGATTCCACCCTGGCGCATATCGTGCAAAAACATGCCGTACCGAATCAATACGTGCAGCGTGCGAATACCCAACAAGATGCACTGGAAAGAGATAAGAAGAATGAAACAAATCGGAATATTATAAACCATTCAAATGTTCTATATCGTATTGTAGCTAATAAAGATCTGATCAACAGTTTGATCATGTCATACAAATGACACCGGACGTTGCAGACAGTGTACTGCAACATGTACCTGCACTTGTTTCAAAATCATTGCTGCAGCCAGACCAACCGTATTTGTCTATAATAAATTAAATAGCTCAGAATTATTGTCCCTTACAGCAAAAGCAAATAGCATAAAAAAATCCATTCCCGCCAAAGGTTGGTGGCCAAGCCCAAATGGATCTTTTGACATTGAAACTCAACCCCTATCGAACGTAAACAAACTAATCATCGTACACATTTGCGTACTTTTACGACACAATTAGACGATTGTGCTGTTTTTGCGCGTGACAACGTTGCCGCCAATTCGTCATAAGGTAAGCCAAAAGTTCGATAGCGCTAAAGGTACTACACTACGCAATTGGTTACAACCGTCGTGTACGTCCGTTTATTGTCATCCGATCCATCGATATCGCACACTGCTGGCTGGCCAACCAATCGTTTCCCCCCTTTTTTTTCTTTCCTTCGCTTCGCCCAACGAAACGGCCGGCAAATGTTTGTGGGCGGAATGAATGGGTGAACAGTGTCATACAGGTGACATACACTCCTCCGGTGGAAGCTCATTGTTTCTTGCAGTTTGGTACCGGGCGAAGGCCTTGCACATCACACGCTCGGTATTGAAAGCTTGAAATAAAACGAAAAAAAAACCAACA
Organism: Anopheles rivulorum; assembly: GCA_018908115.1. Lineage (NCBI taxonomy): Eukaryota > Metazoa > Arthropoda > Insecta > Diptera > Culicidae > Anopheles > Anopheles rivulorum. Next base: position 1,894,488 of record CM032178.1, read on the forward strand.
ACACGCACACAAAAACGTGTTGCCACAGCAGACGTTACGCGGTGAAGAAAAGTGAGTCGATTCTGTTTTGGTGTCGCGTGAGAAGATGTTTTTTGTTTTGTTTTTCCAACGTTTGCGTTCTACGCGACACTGCTATATAATGCCGGTCAGTATGCAACGTGTGGGTGCCTTATTATAGGGGTAAAAGCGGTGCATCCGATGACAGACACGTGAGTGCACAAAAGCGTGGAAACGGTACGATTCGATCGTCGGAAGGGCAATCAGTACAAACACTCCCTTGCGCTGGAGGAGGTAGCTCACATTGTGCCATGCACAACCCTATGAGTAATGCAGTACAGATTACGTTAAACCATTACCAGCTAATTCAATGTGCGTTCAATAGTTTAAACGGTCGTTTGCTTCGAAAGTGGCGCTTCAGAACTGCTGATCGTACCATAAACGCAACCGATCGGAACCAACGCGACTCGCTAACTTTCGAAAGTAAATTAAATTTAGTATCCGTGGAATGAATGGGGGGACAGTTGTTGCTCATGATTGGGATACAAAAGCTTGCTTTGAAGATCACTTCTTATGCTTTTTAAATTCAAATTGCATTAAAATCACAACGAAACATTAGAACATAGTTATCGCTAAGCAGGAAACATAAATATGAACGATCTTCAAACGCGATCGTCCTTAACCGATTGATTCATCAAGCTTCCAACCTAATCCATATGCATTTGGACAAACGTTACCTTTCCTTTTGGTTTGGAACACGCAACAATGTGCAACCTTATGGGTGCGTGTGTTTTTTTTTTATTCTACACAATCGGGAACATTTCTAAATTTCATCCGATCAATCTTTTTTTAATGTGCGATGATAGAATAAAGAACAACTTTCCCTACAAACGGC
>CM032178.1:1895569-1957688 GCA_018908115.1 Anopheles rivulorum
CGCCGTGCTGATCGCATCATCGTGATTCACGCGACATCCGCTCGGGTTAGGTTAAGCCGGGTGATGGTGCGTTTGATAGCAAACGAATAAACACAGCGTAACAAACACACCACGCGCAATCGGAATAAATTGAACAATTTGATTCGTGGGTAATCGAATGTAATGCGGTAACATGAACCGCAAGATGAGGCATACGTCCTCGGTTGTGCGGTTTAATCTCGGGTGCACGTGTGTGTGTGTCTGTGAAGTAACCCTTTGGCCCATGGGAATCGTTACCGGTGTCAGACAATGAAGTGTCAGCTTTGTGAAATATTATGCCTAACGAATTCATTTTTCTCCCTACTGCCTGCTCTGTCATTCGTTTGTACCCGCGGGTCGAAGAACTATCACTTTGGTTCATGTTTTGGGCAAACTCCAACACCTTGCATGAAGAGGTCCCGGGCTAGTAATGTCTCTCTATTTTTGTTGTTGCTGTTGCTTTGCCTATTCAATTCCATACAGTGTCCCATTGCAAAGGGCCTTCAATTAGCGCACCGCAGCAACCACTTGAACCGTTCGTGTTCAAGGCCGTCCCCTAACTTATTGGTACGTGTCCTTCTGCTTTCTGTCACTGCTTCTCACAACGTACGTACGGGTGTACGGGTAGACTTACAGCAGACTTACCGCCACAAATCAAAAGACGTACCAAAACCCTCGTACTAACATGCTGCAAGCCGGTTGGCAACACCGGCAAAATGAAACAGAAAGCAAATCTTGAATGCATAATTTTTGCACAAACTGAGCGATCATTGCATTGTAACCGTCACCCCGTGCAGTGAATGATGGCCAACTCCATTAACCATGGTGAGAAGCATAAAGAGCAGTTTCTTCCATTTCATGGGAATCGCTATAAATGTATCGCTTGTGGTAGGTGTGTCGCTAAAAATACAGATAACTGTACACACCAAACATTAATATAAACCTCCGAAAACGTGCAATCTTACACAAATCTCCTTACTCGCAGGGTTCTGAAGTGAATAAACTGTGGGTGGTGCATGGGAACGGGAAAAAGCCACCCAATTGAAAATCTTATCGTTGATCCAACAAGCACACTTTGGGCGGAGAATTCGTCTCGTCCTCTTTACGCACAAGAAAGGGTTGATCGTGATCGATAACTTCAACACGAGCTTGCCTTCCCCAATGGGGTCATGTGAAGCATTCAACCGAGTCTTGCGACAAGGTGTGAATGCATAATATCTACATCATATTCAACCTCGTCTGTGTATGAAGTGTCTTGTCTGTCTGGAAAGGCATCTTGTCTCGACTGAAGGTTTTCGTACTAGTAACAGCTTCCCTGCCTGTCATAAAACTTCCGCATGCAAACACACACATCACCCTGACAGCGCACGACACATGCACACCATTGTTTGTCCGCTACGCTCCAGTAACCCAGTAACCTATCTGCACTGTCCGGTTGACCCGATCAGCCTTCAACATCTTCGCCGTAAACCCTGCACGGGAGACGTGGTGAGTGAAAAGGTTTTACCTTCTGGTTCAAGGTGCATGGTTGCTGTAATTAAGCTCCACCACAATAACTCACCTCAGCCGCCATGAACGCGAATGTATTGAAGCCACCGAAGAATACACCGACACCGATCGAGATCATCACCATCAGTCCGGACAGTGTGAGGATAGCGACGAGCAGCGAGATCAGCCGGAAGTGGGACCATCCTGGAGTTGTTGGCGAGAAGGACAGCTGAAAGAGAGTAAAGAAAGATATAAAAACAAAGAAACAATTAATATACTGCACGGGAGGACCTGACAGGGCCATTCCAACCGTAAAAGGCCAACGATCTGCAATTGGATGGTTGGATGGACCTTCCCGGTGCGTGGTTGCGCTAACTAGATCGTCCTCTGGGCAGCGCATTACGGCTTGAGCACGGGAAAGGTTCAATGGTCGCCTTCATGTTCAAGTGCAACGTACAAGGCCAACGACTCTCAGAGTAACGTCGTACCGAGGTGTACCTCCAGAACAACAAACTTGGCAGCTCAGCCAAGAAATTTTAGCGAAACAGCGGAAACGAAAGGCCAACCATCGGAATGGAACGAGAAAACATGAGCATCTATAGCTCACGCACACGTTCTGGGTGACTGGATCACTTTTGCTGCTCAACTCAACTCCTACCAGCTACCAGCGCCTAGAATTCACCAACGAATGCACCGAACTTCTGCCGATTCCTTCTTGAGTCAGAACAACCTGCGAATAGTAGCAGCAAAAAAGGCTCACGATTTCCCTTCCGATGGCTGTGTAACTCGAGCTTGCAAACTAGTTGTTGCATTGCAAAACCGGTATAGAGTGGCTATATCAACGTCACCGTGTGGCTTCGACTGAGTTACGCACGTCGTGGTTCGATACGTAAATTGTAATTAATGCTCTGATTGTGATTATATTAAATATCATCACCCTGCTTTAACCTTTCAAAAGCGTCCAATTGATCCTTCCTTTATTCGATACACTTCAGGCGTTCAATGCATAATTCCATTCATTTTCTTTTGAAGCTCTCCTCACAGTCTCAAAGACACATCTTTCAGTGTTAGCGATCGGCGACAGTGATCTATCGATCGTAACACTCACCTGATGCGCGGTGATGCAAAATTAGCCGCCTCATAAATGCTGCTTCATTATTAATCGCCGACTGACTGCGGCCGTACAACACTTCCAGCGAACCGTTTGATGATAAGTTGTAGTCGTTAAGGTGCGCTTTAGAACGCGCTAACCTTGCTCCAAGGCTAATGGTGACGAAGTACATCGACGAGCGACTAAACAACGAAGACACACGTCAGCGTGCGACCGTTCCACCGGACAAGTATTAGTTCTAATCGATAAGCCACTCATGCAACAAAACGCCCCCTTACAGTCAGTATATGTTCACCGTTGGAGACCAGTCACTGTCATGACCCCACCGTAACTACCAACACTACCACCACCACCACCACCACCATCGCCATCGCCAATGTTCAACAAATTCGATATTGAGCTTGTTATGTCACACAACAGAACCTTTCCTATCATCATTGATCGATTCTCCACGCGAAGGTTCTTCATTCTCGGGGACCTTATCCACATTTAATCGCCTTTCTAACCACGAAGGTTCTTACTCAACATGTCATTCCTGTTATGACAAGATATGGCAGCGGAAAATAACATTACTCACTACAACGTGAGATGCTACCTGTTACTGATGGTATCGTAGCACTGGCGTGTTTTTGTTGACCGAACGATGAGTAACTTGATACAAATTTTACGACAGCGAAATAAAAAAAAAGTTCAATGTCCTTCGGCTTACCATCTAAAGCATTTTTATATTTAAAATGCTGTCTGGATGACGAAGTTACCGCTATGGTGGTAAAACTAGACCCATGCCGACCTATGCCGTAATTGAGACCAGTACTTCCAAAAACGGTCCTCAGGGGAAACAGCACCGTACATCGACACGAAGTGAAGTTTCTGGAGCCGACCGGAAAGGTATGCACGCAGGTCGTATTCTACATCCGCACACTCCGTCAATCAAATAAATGACGTTCATCAAATTCAATTAGACAAAAATAATTCCATTTCCCATGCGCGGGACAGGTGGGCGTAAGCTAACGTTCTCGGATCAAACACACGTACGTCACAAACGCCACGACGTCCCCGAGCAGTAATTTATCACGGGGTTTGTAAGCTCCGCCAGCGTAATCAACACCCACCACAATCAGCTTCCAGCAATTCCTTGCAGAAATTAAACGATTAACCTTACATGGTGCAACATTCTTTTGTTGGCATTTCCATCTAATTCTTAGCCCTTGTACTTGCATACGTACGCACACTTTCCTAGACCAAGACGAACGCTGACGGCTGCATAGTGTCAAGCAGCGTCAAGAAATTAATGGTTGGACGGAATTGTGCACTATTGTATGCTAATGTTGCAAAATGCAAACCACCCCGTTTCACACGATACGGACGTCATCAGCCACGCTGTCGATGGAGCGCGTATGAGTTACGTTCTAATGACCATGTAGCGCACATTGTTCCTAGTGTGCTATTAGTATATGTCAACTGCATACAATGCCAAACAAAAATCATTATCCCAAAACGATGCTGCAATGCCTTTTGCAATCATTTTTCTTTTCATATTCCTTTTTTGAAAAAGAAAGTTACGACAATAACCTGAACATTCAGGACATGCGGTGGTATCTTCTCACTATACTCAAGTGCGAAATGAAAGTGAAAGTGCCCTCCGCCATTCATTCGTACGGTTTTGCATGGAAAGGTGTTGCTTCTGCAAAGGATATAAAAAACCCGACCAATATAAGCGTGAGTTATACACAAAAAATAAGCAACAAAATACTGTAAAACCCAGCACCGTATGCGCAACGGAGATAAAAACATGCGCAAGCACTTATTTCTTTAAGCAACAAAAAAAACAACCAGCAACATCGCCCTCATCGTCACAGCTGTCCCCAAGCAACGTGACTGCGCGCTCTGCGAGAAAAAGATTACTTAACACTAATAATACGCTCTTCCCCAGCTGCGCGAAAGTACGCGTCGATCCTTCCAGAAACGGTGACGCCAAGTAGTACGGTCCAGTCAAGTACTCGATCAACTTTGCGCACCTCGCACTTTCTTCTGACGGATGCGTACTGTAGTGGGTCCCGGGTCCTGCATGCACGGTGCTTGCCTGCACGGTGATTACGTCTGGGACCGTTGCTCTGCTCTGCTTGATCGGTTAAGTGAGCGTTATTTAACGTGCGCAATTGAAGTAACGCGAAAGGTTTTACGCGCATTACCGGGCCACATCGGGCGCTTTCTAATAGTTAAGCCGCTGCTAAAGAAGCTTTAAAAAATCATCATCTCATTCAAACTTTAATATCATATCCGCAAGCAAAAAACGGTTATCCACGAAAATTGCATTTTTTTTTTTGTTGTTGTACCACATAAAACCCTCATCATCGTGTCGTTCGTTTCAGGAAGTGTATATTCGAACAGAAAATACCATGCCATGCCATGAATGTTAATCACGAAAAACAAATAGCTAATTTCCCTCCGACATGACAACCTTATTTTTGTTTGTGGAAGAAAAAAAAACACACACACACAAAAAGACACAAAACATAGTGGAGACCAATGCGACATTCATCCCTTATAAGTAAATATTTAGGAAGTGATTCTTATCGCTCGCGCCACCACCTCACAAGGTAGCGTCGAGACTTGGGCTATGCGGTGCGGTGATTAATAGCTAAAGGTAAAACGCGACGCGTCATTCGATATTGTTGTTGAAGCTTCGGTCCACTCGTCTATTCTCCTTTAACCTCTGCCGCAATCGTTAGGCGGTACTTACATACTCGAACCGATCTTTACTGAGCTGTGACAGCAGGTGTAGGAATCCGAGTGCTGAGAACCACGATACCCAAAGTATGACCTGGTGATACAAGTGATGAGAAAAGAGAGTTTAAATTAGCAAGTGTATATGGCAACTGCTTCAAGTAACAAGACAGTACAGCGAAGGGTTAATTGTCAGTTCATATGTCAAGGACTTAAGGGTGTACCTTACGGTGGGTAATATCTCATCGACTGCGTAGTTCCCTTTCCTTGTCATGTTGCGTCCGTGTACTTACCTCGTACAAATACTGCACATTAACAACGCCAAACACGAAGATGAACTTGTAGAAGATGAAGTTCCAAAATTTGTCCTTCATGTGCTGCAATGAAGTAAGAGAAGAAAACAATCATAAGCAAATCAATAAATGAATCATACGGTAAGAATTCTCTAGAGACTGAACCAGCGCGCTTCCGCCGTCTAGCGTCTTCTTTCTCAAACCACGATACCCGTTTTGTCAATGAAAACGCAGATGTTAACGACAAAAACAAACTTTACTCCCGCCTCCGAAAATGACCCAAACTCTTCCACTGTTAGATGAACGAGACATTAAAATAAACTACGAAAAAGGCAATCCAATGATCCAAGCATTCACGATCACCACCAACGGAAAGTTCGGCACCGTCGCCAGATAAAGCTATCGCCAAAGCGCCAGTGCCATTTGATATTCAAACAAACAAACTTTTAGGGGGAATGTAAGAAATATGTAGGTTTAAACTGATTGCAAATTAAGATTCCGACCACCAAAGATACCAAGCAAACCCTCGAAAACGACACATCAAATCTTTGGCAAATATCGGAATAATTATGATTATAATGAACTCCGACCATAAGTGGCAGGGCGAACCACATTGATTGATACATTTCTCTTCCAGCTTTACGATCTTATAACATTTCGTAATGTAAAACGCCGGTGTGGCAAAGCCATTAGTTTATTCTTGCACCACATTAATCTTAAGGAAACTTTACCATTGATGGCGTAATCGTATCCAAACCTGAATAAAACCCTCTAAATTTCATCCTGTTTTGTTGCCTTTCGCATATACACATGCGCCAAAACAACCGGTTTAGTCATCTCGATCGGATTAACGAATAGAAATCCTCACTTCCGTTCGAAACCACCTAATCTGGGGGTAAAACTTACCCTGGTTCAAATTTCAAACGAAAAAAAACTTTTAACGTCAGTTGAAGTATCTAGACAACTTCCTAAAGCCTCCAAGGAATCGAAATCCGCCGGCATACCCGAACGAAAGCGAACGCTTTGAATTTTACAGTGCTTTGTCAATCACCGTCACTGATGAAGTGCCAGCCTGACTCCACCACAAGGTCAATCTAAAAGAATGTTCACCTTTGCGTCTAAGAATTTTAGAAGAAAAAAATCCGAAACCCCTCCGTCTACATAAGTCTCGGGGTGGAGATCATTTTAGACCGAAGCAAACAAACCCGATTGCATTATCCTTCATTGGTGTTATGTTCTCTGCATCGTGTCTACTACAAAAAAAAGAACGCTTAATCTAGGCTAATGGTAGGTCTTGTGCACCGTCGTATCCGCTCACCGAACATAGGCGCAGAACTACGCAGAGTTGCCCACGTTTGATAAAGCACTGAAATACACACTCGTTGCGTCTCTTCTGGTGTGGTTTAAGATATTGCCGAAGTTCGGTCGCATACGGACACACTGTTTGTGTTGGTGCCTTAGCCGGTCTTAGCGAACGCTGCACTCCGAATCATAATTCGCATAATTATGCTCCTCCGTTACCGCACCGATCGAAGGTCGCGTGTGTAAGCAAACATCCTTCCACCAGATGTCTCGTAACTCCCCGCCAGTGAGCGCTTACCTGCTGTTCGGATATCCGCAGCTCACCGAAGACGAACTTCTGTATCGATTTGCCGAGCAGTATCAGGCAGCAGTACGCGGTGTTGATTAATGTCTGCAGCAGTGATCCAATCCGGTTCCAATGGGCCGCCGATAAAGCGTGAAAGAGAAAAAGAGAATATTAGAACAATTATATGCTAACTGTAATCAAAGCTGCAAAGTGAGCAAGAAACTGTAACGTTCGGCGTACTTAAATCGTTGAGCACCGAAGCAGTATCTTGTTGGGGGTAAAGTCAAAGTCGCCGTTTCGCAGCCTCCACCGGTGAGTCGTCGTCAACACGAAAGTGAAAGCAGTCGCGAAAGTTTCAAATTCATTCTCCAACAACAACAAAAAATTGGTATAAACATATTGTCGACGCTATAGGTTTGCTAATTTGCTGTTGCCTTTTTCGCTTGATCCGCTTTCCACAGTTTGTCTCCTGCCGCCTTTCACCAGGAAGACACATCGAGGGGATCGCAACAGACAGAAGCCAGACCTAAAAATGGAAACCTACGAGTCCAATGTTCGAAAAAGAGGAAGCGCACAAGAATACTCCGTCCAACCTGGAGGATCAGCGATAGTGTCGACGCTTTCGTCACTGTAGTGCTTTACCGGAAAGCCGGTCATCACGTAACGCACAAACACTCCATGAGGAATCAAATCCATTTCTCCTGTATGTGGATGAATAATTTGGCCAGTTGCATAACTCGCCTCGGATGCGCGTATCAAACGGACGATGAACTCCGGGATTCTCTACAAATTTTGCCCACGATGCCCACCACTTTGCAAAGATGGACGAACTCTAACGGATTTGCTGAGGTGGAAATAGAAACATTTATGCGATGAGATGCACTCGAGCATAACACTCTTCTACGTTGAACGCTAAAGAAGTTCGGCGCAGCTGAAATAATTGCGCCTGTCAGGCGTAAAACTTCTGCACAGAAATGATAGCTTTTCTTAAATGAATAATTCACTCATTTCGCATCGTAAAAAACTGCGAAGTTAATCATATCTCTTTTAACGCTCAGCATGATCACGGTTCCAGAACTATCCTATTTACAGCTAATAAGAGCTTTTCACAAATGCTACAGCGTCCGTAGAGTATGCGTTAAATATCCAGACTCGCCACTACATTGTGCTTAATAATAAATAAAAAAAACAAGGCCATTGGTACCTAACGCGAATAGCAAACGAACCCCAAAACACCCGAACTTCGAGACACGCTCTAATGCTCCCGTGCGTCCGCTAGCACACTCTAAGGCAGCGATGGCGCACCAAACACGCCTAATGACAGGAATGGCACATCGTACAGCGCGCGAGCTAACGAACGCCGCCATTTGAAGCTCCACCTTCATCGTGCCTAGACAATAATTCACATTCAGACACGCTCGGGCGATAAATAAGCTCCAAATTCCTGCGGTTCTCCCTAACACACTTTGGACTGATCGTTTCCAGTGTCGGATCTCTGTGTCAAGGCTGAGGGGCCTGTTGCTGTGTTGTACAGCGCGCTTGATGAAATCTGACCGCAACATTAGAACAACGTATTGTTTGAGCCGTTTTTTCGCGGTCGGACATGCAAAGGCGTATTTGCGGTTGTGAAACAATCATAAAGCGCCACGTATAGGTAGGTAGGCGGCAAGTCAAGCTTAATTTGGGAAGCTGTACCGATCCCTCTCCTATCGGAGACCATTAATCTGGCGAGCTTGGACACGTCGGCCAAGCTGAGAGCTTAGATGTACACTAAAGTTATCCAGGAAAAGATTTCTTTTCCGTTCGCAAACAGTTTCCTTATAATGCTCCTATTTCATCCTAATTATACCCTCGAGCAACAAAATCCCCGAAAATATCGTTTAAATTACTTGCAGAAAACCAAACCGTAGTATACCGCCATTACCTGTGTTCAACGGCTTGTGGTTTGGTTGGCGATCGAAACGGGCCGAAAACAAAAGCCACAACATCACATGCATAAAACATTCGCACAGCAACATTCGCATCTCCTTCGGCAATCCAAAATGTCACGAGCGAACTCTCTCGCGCTCGAACGATCTGGTGGAATGTTTTACACCGAAACCGGCCGCGGCTGCTAACGCCTTGAGATCATCTGCACGGTTGCAGCTGTTCCTTCGAAGACGCCCACCAAGATGTACTGGTTGAACTTGACAGTGAAATGGTAATTTAACCCTCCCGTGCTAGCACTACCTACCACTGACAGTGAGCTTCTTTGCGTGACATCTTTTCTAGGCGAACCTTGAGTACTATCGTAGCGTCGAGTAGCAGCATTTCAGGAAGTTTTTTCAATGATCCAATTAGCAAGCCTCAGTACTCGGCGCAATTCGCAAGCATATAGCGTACAGGCGGTGTGCGTGTGTGTGTGTGTGTTGCCAAGTGTTAAATCCGGGGTAAAGCCGCAAACCAAGTTGGCTTCTACGTTAGCTCCCTTCACTGACAACGTTGCAGAGTTTCGTGATTGCAAGTCTGCTTTTCCAAGCAAGCACTGCTTGTGCTCGCTTCGTGTATAAACGTTTCACAACTATCGAAAGCCATCCGATCGTGCTTGCCAAGGAACTGAAGCAACCATCCGGCCACATCTTGCTGGTCTTCTACCTGAGTGAGTGAGTGGACTATTTGCTGAACTCCTCACCGGCTCACCGGACATGTACTCTCGAGCTCCAATCGGGCTCCTCTTCTACCTTGCGTACGGTGGGTGAGCTGTATCACCGACTCGGCTCAAGGTCACAAAAACTACTTCACTTTTTGCTGGCACTTTGTAAAGTCCCCTTCGCAAACACACGCCGAAAAACAAACTCGTTTGTCCATTGCGATTGCGGAAATGGGATTCCGATCGGGGCGGATTCTCGCTCGGGTCTGCTTGTATGCCAAAGTTAAACACACCAACCGTACCCGGTGAGGGACTGCTTGTTGCGAGGTGCGTAAGCCATCGGTGCTGTTGTATCGTAGAACAAAGTCATTCTTGCGGTGCAGCACGCTCGATATTTTCGCCATTAACGGATACTCTACAAATACAGCTCACGGCACGATCAGTTTTACTCACCCAAATGCAGAATGGTTCGGTCGCCATAAACGATACCGTATCCTTCAGATACGCACCGAGCGTTCGTGTATCGTTGCCCACCACCAACCACCGCTCGTCGTCACCTTCCTCGTGCGGGTCTTCCTCCGTACCCTCAGTTCCACGCAGCATTTGCCGCAGATCGGACAGGTCGGCAGCGGCCAGAATTTTCTCCTCGAGCGTGTCGATTTCCTTCACCGACAGCAAGGATGCACCGGTGCCGGCACCCACCTCCAGCTTACCACCGGCACCCTCGACCGCACTGTCTATCACACCGGCCGGTCCTCCTGCGGCCGGGGAGCTGGTGCTGGGGATGTTGGCGGTGGTGGCGGCCGTTCCTGCCGTTGTGCCCGTCCCCGTCGTGCTCGTCATGTTCGTGTGCTGCCTCCAGTTGGGATCACTCGTCATGATGAGTGCATAGTAAAGGCAGGCAGACATCAGTAGTACCGTGACGCTGGTGTAGACACGCACCGAGGGCAACGGCACGGATCCGTTCAATGCAACTGGCATTTTGTTTTCTTCGCGCGTTGAGATCGGGTAATGATTAGTGGCCTTAATGTGTTTATCAGTTCGTTTCGATAAGACGACTACACTTTCTCTCCAGTTCAGTCCATTTACGCACGATCTGGTAGACTTCGGTGGTAGAATATCTCCTGGTACATGTGGTTGGGAGCTAAAAGTAAAAAAATAAATAAAATAAAATCATTAGCAAAGCGCAAACGTTGCAAATGGATAAGATTCATCAAGAAACATAAGCACCTAATCGTTAGAAATTCGTTTAAATGATTGACAGGTGGCGCCTGAGGGATAGTGGACATTGATTTATTAGAAACTGAACATTGGGACAGCAAGAAAACAGCGAAGATACATATGAATGCGATTGACAATCGCATTGATAAATCGTCTTTTCCCCCAACAAGGTCGCGTCCGGTATCACAAGGACAACGGTAACGGAGATCTGCTCCTCTCCACGTTTTTAGGGTGGCATTTCAGACAGATTCAACCGGTTTGGAATTTACCGGTTCGACCAAAAAATAAATAAATAAAGGAAACAAAATAACAATAAGATAAGGTTTGTTTTAGTAATAATTTATCACAAATGTCACGCACACTTTTAGCCAGAAACCAACAAGAAACTATCGAAGGGTAAGAATGTTTGAGACAAAAGTGTTTCCCACCACAGGCCCCATGGTGTGTGGTGGTTTATGAATAATGATTTTGCTACGAAAAACGTAGTTCTTTTTGCGGTCACTTTCTTGGTGTGAATGTTTTGTAGGTCAAATCATTGCTACGAAGAAAATTCCTTTTTTCCCACATCTAAAATAAAATGTGTCCCTGATTCGAACTTCTTTCGGTGAGCCTTTTTTTCTCTCTCTCTCTTGATACAGTGTAAAATCAATCCGATAGGTGAAGGTTAGCATTTTTAGTGCACGCTAGCGACCAAATGTGAAAGTGCAGAAGGTGTCGGAAACAATACCTTCCATCCTTTATTTATGACAATTTTTCGCAACCTCGACCGTTGGTAGGTGGAGTTCCTTAAGCTATTGAATGGAACCAAATTTGATGGGATCCGATAGCTTATCATTCATCGTCTAATGATCTGTCTGGCAGCAGGTCCTTAGCGATATTAGCTGTGCCATTCGCTTCAAAGCCGTGCGCTCGTTGTTTGATTAATTTATTCCGTTTTTGATCGTTCAACCCGTATTTAACCGATCGAGGGAGAGATAGATTTGTTTGCTTAGTTGGCGGAGGTTTGCCAAATTAAGACACTCTAAACCGCGCAACTGGGTGTCTTTGTTTATAAAGATCTTTCGCACGAAGGTAATTTCGGAGACGAAATTAACGATGATTGGGGGTTATTATTTATGAAACTCTTGAACATGTTTGCTGATCAGTTGGCAAAATTTCAGCGAATCGATTAATGCACCCATAGCTTATCACCGGCACCAACAACCCGTAGTCATTAGGAAGGAGCTTAGGAAAGATAAGTCTATACAGCCACGTACATTGCTAAACAAATACGCACAATCCGCGCGTAAATACCGGAAGATTAGAGGCGTTTTGCTATGTAATTCTACAACAACAACAACAAAAAACACCCCTGTTGGCAAAACAAGAAAAGAAACTAAAAACAAAACAACACCCGTCCCCTTCTAGTACTATCGCGACACCACAATCGTGGAACGGATTCCATTGCCGATTTGTGGTACCATCGATTACAAAGTAAATAGCATCGAACAGCATACGCACGCAACCCGTAAATATGCCCGTAGCATTTACTACCGTCGTGGGGGTGGATATTGGCCCCGACCGTACCCCTATATGGAGTGTGTTGTTCCTGTTTACAGAATCATCCCTTCCATTAACGCACGTTTGCCAGAAGGGAAGCAAGCTTGCATACAGCAGCAAATTGGATGGTTTAAGTTTGGTTTGCTTTTGGAAAACCCCATTAGCTGTGCCGTGGTGGGCGGGCTGCTGTTTTTGTTTCTTCAAACAAAACCCACTTTTGTTGAATTTAATACTAGAACATACTAATTGTTTACTCCAATGCAGTTCTTGACACTCTCTCTCTCTCTCTCTCTCTCTCTCTCTCTCTCTCTCTCTCTCTCTCTCTCTCTCACACACACACACACACACACACACTCTCTTTATATCTGCATTGCGAAGGTAATCTTGATCCACGTGTTACAAAAACTTACAAATTGCCCACGTAATTGGGAATAAAATTTCACTATTTTTCAAATGTACAAAACAAAATAAACCAGTGCAGGAATCCATGTTAGGAAAACCGTCCTATCACACCCAAATCAAATACAAAAATAACCAAGAAAAAAGCGTTTTTTTTTTCGGCAATAAGTTTATCTTCCCACCGTGCAAGATGATCGTGTGCGATCGCTCGCAGAGGTGAATGAAATTTTAGACCGAGAAAAAATAAAACCGTTCCTTGCGCTTCGCCTCTTTCCTGCTGCATGTTGTGCTAACTAAATTTAGCACATCTGTGTCGTGGTAGCTAGTGGTAGGCGCGCAAAAATTGCGCATAATTTTTCCGTTTGCCAGGGTAAACCAAGGGAGAAAGCAAACAATGCACGAGATAGGCAGATCTCGACGAAGACACCTGCCATCGGGCAACGAATGGTTTCGGCGCAAATTATGCAGCAAACACACAATGGTAAATCTTTTTCAATTCACATCTTTGAAGGAATAAATATATTACTTAAAAGTCAAAGAGCAATTTAATGAAGATCTGATTCTGAACGACGATCATCATGAAAACACTCTACATATTGTCCAGTTAAAATGTCAAATCGCCTTTTCGCCTGTCATTTCTGAGCTGCCCGGATAACCCGACACCCGGATAATCGACACGCCGGGTTGTACTTATCTTATCGAAATGAACCGAAATGCTGACCGAAGTGAACAACAGGAAAAAAAATGCACTAACAACACGGTCCTCGCTTCGTATACTACAAACAACAAGGCTTTCTTACACACTAAATAAAGCTGAAGGTCAGGATCACTGATTCGTAAACAACGCCCAACCAACCACCCGGTTGGTGGGACATTAGCTTCAGAAGACTCCAAACAAACAAACTGTGACATAATTGTGATCGTACACTACAACTCCACCATAATCCATCCATGTTGCACTGTTTAAAGTTCGCATTTTCCGCACGCTCGCACACGCGTGCCATTGGGCAAAATCGTACATAAAAAATACAATTGAAAACAAAACACACACAGAACCGCTGGTGGCTTTGTATTGAGGTTAATGAAGATTTGGATTTTTTTGTTTTTGTTTTTTTTTTGTGGTTATAATACAAACAATCGACCGAGGTGTACTAACGACTATTAGGAGGCACTGTCGTATGTCAACGCACGCCACACAATATACGAAGCAAAAGTGTCGAAACACATGTTCAATTACTTAACGGTAAAATAACCCCCCTACAATTGGGTACACAAATGCGTCTTACAGTCGTTGCAAACACTCCACAAAAAGGGTCAAATTAAAACCCATTTTCCCAATCCTGCTGCTTGGCGAGTCAATGGCGAGGAAAAAGCAAAAGCGACGGCGCCTTGTAGGATGATCACGTAACTCACCGGAGCCCTTGAGTGGTGTGGCTTTCTTCCGGGATTGGAGACTTGTGGCAGTATCGAACGGTGGAGCCCATTGGCGATGAATACCACCACCAGACGACCAGACCAGGCGGGCAAAAGGGCAGATAATTGTGTGGCCCTTCGTATGGCAACCGGTACGCGACAACCGGTTTGCAGCGTTGGGCGAGAAAGAAAACATGGTTGGTTTATGTGTGTTTACCACCAGTACCGTAGCTTCCATCTACCATACTTGGATGACCTTTTCCCACATTTTTGGACCAAACAATCGGAGACATTCTTGCTTCGTCATGAGCTGTGTTCGCAAAACGCCTACGCGCCTGCAGCTCCCTTAAACACCTTCTAAACCGAGATAAGATATATTCAACTCCGGTCAATTAGGAACTGCCTCCACATCCAACCAGCAACTGTTGGTTCCCCGCCTCATTGGCTCAGCTCACCGAGCACGACGTGTAAACAACACTTCTTATCAACCTTCCCTTCTCGAACTCGCGCTGATAAGAACACGATCGTTTGTTGCGCATAAACAACGCACGTTCTCCCGGAAAGGTTTCTTCAGCATTTATTCACGCGAAACAAGCAGAGATAAGAAGCCGAAGCCCGAGTGGGTTTCAAGAAGGAGACGCGCCAGGAGTAGGTGTTTTATAGCGTACAGCGGTGTGTCTCCGGAAACGTTTTTCACCCGGTCGAGACAATGAAAGGAACTGCAATTGAGGACGGAGACGGTAGTTTACCTGGCGGACGTGCTAAGATGTGAAACAGTCACAACGGTCACAAGCGGTGCGGTGTGTGGACGTTGTTGCAAATATTTGTGACATACTTCGTTGTACAAGCAAGAAGTGGAAATGCAAATGATTAAACCTTTGTTGTCGTTTTACTCGCCGTCGTTCTGCTGTACGTACGGAGAGGTACAAAGTTAAAACGTCTGGTATTTCATCTGCTAATCTTTTAAGCAATTCGAATGAAGCTGGAAAGGAATTATGCAATTGGAAAAATCTGCCAATGTCTACCATTAACCAAGGTAGCCTCGAATGACTGGCAACGATTGTAGACTCCCCAATATCCAATATTACTGAGGTATTGAGTTCTAGAGCCATGTAGAATTAGCAACGTAAAAATGAATATTTTAAAATAAACTAGTAATTCTAGTTATCATTATATTCGGATACTGAGCTAAACCTAGTCTGTATATTTCGGAAGGACCTTTATCCAAAAATAAACATAAACCCCGACACAAAACCGTACAGTTTCTTACAATCGCCAGCACTCCCAACCACCCACTATCAATTGCGGTCAACAGCCGTCAGGCTGATAAGAAGGCAGATGCGTACATGGCAGCGATTGTTACCTACCTCTAGTAAGCCATCCGGTCTTTGATGAAATCGCCTTGAGCCGGATCAATCAACAAGACGGCAGGTGTAGATCGTACAACGACACAAGACGTGTTCCGGCTTCTTTCCTTTTAATCGGCTTCGACGACGAAGTAACCTATTTTTTTTTCCTCCGACTCAAGCACACTCACACACTTTCACACCGGCGTACACTTTGATGCCGTAATGCGTGTTGTAGGGGAAATAAAAATACCCGAAAACACCGTGCCCACCGATCACCACCGCTCTGCTTTTCACCGTTTTGACAGTTATTCACCTGTACCGATAGTACCGTTTTGATGAGAACCCCCGGTAGTAGGCTGGGGCGTTTATTTTTTCCTTCAATTCAATTCGTTCCGGGAGCCGTTGCAACGATTCGACTTCTTCCTTTTTTTTAGACGTTAGCTTTACTTGCTTGGCTATCAATTCTAACTTTCACTGCACTGCGCACCGGAGTAGCTGTGGTTTGCGTTGTTGATGACACAATGATGCACCCATTTTCATCTGCCCCCGTTGTAAGTCGGCGACTAACACTACCAAATAAACACACACACACACATACACACGCGTACGACGAAAGACGTGAGGCTGCAATTGAAGAGAGATTAAGAAATGAACGCAACGGAACACACTTTTTTGTCACAGGTTACACTTTCCATCATCATGCTTCTCATTCTTCCCATTCGTGTGACACTTTTATCGACACCCGAACTCTTTTTTACATTGAAACCAGATTTGGTTGCACCACCCACACAATAGCCCATTCGTTTCATTCATTCATGCCATTCTTCTTGCCGAGCGGTGCGTTTTCTTTTTATTGCCGCGATTTTTTAACAAACACAATCGATATCAAATCACACGTACACATACACACACTCACTCGTCTACCACGAACCGCGGTGGATGGAGCGAGATGAAGCGAACGGTTCGAAAACAACAACAACAACAACAAAACACACAGTGAAAAGGCGATTCGTCCTCGAACAGAAATAGAACCACGAAGAGATTATGCTGCCGCGAATGCTACACTTTTGCGGCTGTACGACGAGCTTACAAGGGTCGACATTTGCACAGATGGAAAATAGCTTATCCTTACAGGGAAAGGACAGCACCCTTTTACCTGCCCTCTCGATCCGCCTATCGAATGAAGGTGAAAGAATGTAGCTCAAAATGCACCCACACCACCCCAACAGCACTGCCGGAGACGGTGTGTGGTGCTGTAGCTTTATTTTCCAATCTTTCACCGTCGAAACGTTGGCGCTGCTGGCTGGCTGCTTGCGGGCAACAAATAAAGATCATCTGACTGCCTCCCCCAGCACACATCGACACAAATGCCCTCGGGCATGCACACTTATACTCACTTCCGACGCAACGGGAAAGTAGCTGCAGTACGATTGCGGCAAGATGTGTAAATACGTTCCCTACTGCACACCCACAGAACACTTCTTCACTGTATTTGCAGCGCAACTAAACGCACCGAGCCGGGCGTACCACGACGAGGAATACTATATCGCGCGTCGCGAACTGTTCCGCGGAAACAATCACAACAATGCGCGAGTCGCGAACGAAAAGGTAACGGTATCACAAGTGTTCACTTTGCAAGGCCGGACCTCAATACACAACTTGACAGCGCAGCAAACCGTTGACAATTGCAGAACTACATCCGATCAGTTCAGTTTAATTAACAGAACAGGCTAAAGAAATGGTTTTAAAACCCCATGTTGGCCAAAACATGCGCCTTGTGGATACATCACAAAATGCAGCGTTCACTAATAACATTCCAAAACTTTTGTAAAATTAAATTCGTTACAAAATGATACAGTACGAAAATCGAGGTGCTTTTACTATTCGATGTTACAGACCATGGCCTAAGCTACGGCTTATTTTGACAGCATTTCGACCCACACCGTCTCGTTTATAGACTACGATTCATCACTCTGAAATCTATCTACAGTGCTGATTGATAAGTTTCTTCACAAATTCCGCTAGAGAATTGGAAATTAAACTCTTTCATACATGCACCTTTCGAAGTAGCAGAATTGCTCTGCGTTTCGCCTTTTTGCGATCATTTCAAACCATTTCAAAATAGTGTCATCATTTCAATAGTACAAAAAACATCAACATCACCCATTTACGACGCGTTTGTTTCGAGTACATTTCGTTAATCCTTTTTAACACATGAATGTTTCACCCACATGATTGCACCACCTTTATCGCTACAGCTACCCCCGAGTCGCAGCAGCTCGAAACATACACAAATGAGTCGTTTTTTTATAGTACCATTACATATAATAATAATTGTATAATATTATTCTGTTTCTCTATCCGTTACCATCTCTCTTTCGCTCTCTCGCTTTTGCAACTATTCGTCAAATCGTTTCTTATTTGTAAACTGTTCCATATTTGTTTTACTTTTCTTTATCGTTTCGAAAATCATCACATGTGTTGCTTGCCATTCTGATTACCCTACGCACGTGTGCCGTAGCGAAGATGACAAAGTCTGCTACTAATTGTATATACGTTTACGAAACATTCCCTTTATAAAACGTAACGCTGCATTAATGCACTTCACCGCTCTCTTCTTTCCACCTAAAAGACATTCCCGTTTCCATTTTTCGACTCCTTTCTTTCTTTTTTTGCTAGCTACACGTTTGTGTGCGGGGATCATTTGCGTTAAAAATTTGCAAATCTATGATTGCACTTGAAAAATTCAAAAACTCAACAAACCTAACCGGGTCGAACTGCTCTGGTCACAGTAAACACACGGCTATCCGATCCCTTCGCGTTCGACACACATGAAACCTTCAAATTGTCGCTTTCCTTATCATTAGCCTTGACTTTCGTTTAGAACCCTTTATAGTTTTGCTAGGCACCTTCAAATACCTAATCTCACGACCATTCATTTATAATCCTCATTTAGGCTCTCGTTCGCTACTATTGTTACAAATTGAAATAGTAAACAATCAGTCAATGAGTTTCCCTCTGCGTTTCGCTTCATCACTTGGGCTTGCCATACCTTGCTCAGCTACACAACACAATATATTCGAGTATCTCCTCTTCTGTCCAGTTCAACCGCTTGAGTACAGGGTTAACTATGCCTCACGTGCTTTTCCATTGGTTTTTGGAGTCACATACTTAGCAAGATACCGCCGACATATCCAGCCAGGTGCACATCAACACACTATAAAACATACTCCCAAACAACAAGAAGGGGTCTAGTACCTTAAACGCAACAAACATTTACCTAAGTCAACGAAATTGATTAAAAAAAGAACATACTACACACACCACCGGCTACACATATTTCGAACGAAAGTAACGCACAAACAAACGAGTTTACAAGATTAACTAAGACTAACGGACAATTATACTACAAACAAGAGAAACATAAACTGAACAAAATCTAACACAATTAAGCTACACTAAAACGTTTGCACACCCGTTAAATATTATACAATCGTCATCTGCTACACGCAACAAAACGCGTAACCAAAAACAAGACGGGGACGAGGAGTATAATAACGATGAGTAACGAGTGCCGGTACCATTTTTGAGCGTAATAGCAAGTTGAATAAATATATATATATATATATTTATGTGTATGTTTTGCATTGCTATCGCCTCCAGTGCAAGCTTACTAAATGAGCGATACTAACTAAAATTGTTACTACACCTATCCTGCATTCACCGTCCAGTTAGAATGATTAGGCAACTTCCTTACGAACTAGGTCGGGGTGTGCTTTTGCTAAATAACTCCTCGGAGATCCTTGCGATCTGCTCCATTTCCCCATTTGCTAGATATATTTTCTATATTCACAATCACATCTACAACACGCACACACACACACATATAGAAGACATAAATGTATACTACAACAAACTAATAAAGGAAGAGGAAAAGTATAAGGAAGAATTTAACATGATTACATTAAAATAGCTACACCTTAACACTATGTCGATATCGAGCGGTGCGTAATCGAACCTTTCAGTAGGTTCCTATTTTTCTGATGATTCTTTTATAGCACCGAGCTCTACAGTTGGGTCGTGATGCGTTGCCTATTGGTTTTGTTCGATACCAGTGTTTGAATGTTCAGTCTTGCACAGAAAACGCCATTGCCTTGATAAACTATCCTAGTCTGCATCTGTCACTCGCTAGTTGTTTAGATGCGTGTCATGAAGCTCTGCACTTGCAGCAGACTCTTGACACTGTCGTTGTACTTCACCAGCACCACCTTCGACGAGTGTATGTTGAGTTTCTCGCCGGCACACAACAGCTGCAGGCAGCTGGCTCGAGTTAGAAACTCTTCGATCTTCATCTCTCGTATCAGTTCACGCTGATTGTTAGCCGAATTGTTGGGACATATCTGGCAAAAGCGGAAGGAAAAAAAATTGTTACGCACAGTTCTGTACAGATTTTTCACTGTATCACAGTCGTCACCTTACCTGTCTCAATACGGCTTCTTTCGATTTGAACTTGAGAAAGTTGCAGAGATCACTCATCAACATCCAGCGCTCGTTGTACTCATCCTTCAGCGCGTACAACGGTGGCAGCGGACGATCCGCTTCCTCATACTCGAACATCATCTCACCTTCATCTTCACTTCCGGCATCATGCAAATCCAGATCTTGCTGTTCCGCGTTCGTTTGATCGTCACCGTTGAATAATTTCGTACGCGGAACAATACCATTCGCGAGACGCTCATCCTGCATCGGGAGTTCACGCTTGATTTTGCCATTTCGTAACCCTACTGGAAGGTTTTCCGCGAATATGCCGTTCCGTTTGCGTGTCGAATCGCACGTACCAACCGGCGAGCTGGTAGTAACACTTTCGCCCACTTCGTAGTGCATTATGTTGGAGTTTGAATCGCATCGTTTGCTGGAGGCGGACGATATGGCACCACTACTGGTACCGCTAGTATTCAGCGACGTTAGGCCATCGCTTTCCTCGAATCCCGGGACGTCCGAGAAAATATTGCAGCCACTTTCTTCTGGATCTGGAGGACGGGAAAAATAAACCATTTGTTAGACAAGCCTGTTACACATGTAAATGTTGCACATCGAACCAACCGTGAATCTTCCATGGTCCGTCAAACTTCCAACCAATCTTGTTGGGCGCCATACTCTGCACATCGTTGAGGTGGTGCTCGAGGAACAGCGTCATGTCATCGCTTTCAGCTAGCTGCATCGGCGTCATACCGGCGTACGTCGCTAGCATAGGATCGGCACCGAACGCCAGCAGCAGTCGGACGATCTCCACGAATGAGTTTTCTACTGCCTCGTGCAGTGGGCGCATTCCGGACGGAGCAGGCTCTGAGTGACTGGCGCCGTACTGAAGCAGATAGTTTGCAATATCCAGATGTCCTTTGGCACACGCTTCATGCAGTGGCGTGTAGCCAGCGTTATCCTTCAGGTCTGGATCCATGTCCAACCGTTCCAGGCAGTACACGATAACGTCCTACAGAAATGAAACTATGCTTTATTCATCTGTGATTGATCCGACCAGACTCGCAGTCAAACTTACCGTATAACCCAAGCGAGCCGCCTTATGCATGACGCTCTCTCCAACACCCTTGTTCAGCACCCAGCTGCGGATTTCCTTATTGATGTGGGTCTCATCCTTTCCCTCCATGTTCTCGAATGCCGTCACCTTCCTTACACCTATCGATCCGTTCAGACCATTGCCACCTGATGCACCATGCTGATGGTGATGGTTGCCATGGTGATGCTGTTGCGAGGGTTTCTTTTTCTTGCGAATGTAATCAAACCCCGAACTACCCTTGCGTCGGGATGTGCGGTGGCCACGGCCACGCTTTTTAGGTGCAGCTGGTACAGCCAAATGAGCACTGCTCGATGCGGACACGTTCGCGTTTAGGATCGCCGCACCACCTTGAAAGGACAGAGGCGTACCAGGAAGATCACGCTCACCTCGCTCGGAAGCGATCGACGGAGTATCACGCTCGGAGTCCTTCATCCGTACGCTCCCATCCTGCGTATCATCATCTTCCTCCTCGTCTTCCACTTCCTCCTCTTCCTCTTCGTCTTCATCTTCCATGGGTTCCTGTTTGACAGCAATTGCCGCAGCTCCACCATCGAGCTCATCGATAATCCGATCGTGGTTACGCATCAACTCATTGTACCGCTCGTCGAAAGTCACATTTCGAAGTCCCTCCTCGAACAGAGGTGCTTGTGCCGGACCACAGCTGAGCGGTGGTGCCGATTGGGGCCGCTCATCATCCCCTCCGAACACTTCACGGATCATCTCCTTGCTTTGCATCGCTTTCTGTTCGGTGCGCGTTCGTGACTTCAAGATGGCCGTGTCGAACAGGGATTTTTTCTTCTTGCTGTTCTTGCTGAAGAGTGACTCCGATTCGGCACCCGGTGTCGGCAACAGTTCGAACTCTTGCTTGGGTTTAACGTTCTCGCTGGTGGGCGTGCTGTTGCTGCCCTTTCCTGCACTTTTTGATCCCTTGCTCCGGCCACTACTGGAGGATGGTGTGGGTTTCGCACCCTGAGCCGCAATGCACCGTCGATGTAGTAGCTCTATGATCGACCTGAACTTTTTATCGTCGTCTATCTTCTTGCGCTCCTGTCGATTGTGTTCCTCCTCCTTCACTACCGCAGCCCCCGATGATGTTGACGTTCCGGGCAGGGGTAGCTGCTGTTGTTGCTTGGCCGCAGCCTTCGTTTTGAAGCGTTTCGGTGGTGCTGATCCAACATCGCGCTGGTCCAGTTTCTTTCGAATTTCCGTGAATGTTTCCGACCCATCACTATGATGCGGAGAATCCAGATCCGGCAGCGAAGTCGAAATCCGATGCATGTACAATCCACCATCGATCGTAATCAACTCGGGCGGAACCTTAAGCGATCGCTTATACTCGTACAGCTCCTTTTCCCAGCCGGGGTAAAAATGATCCGGAGTTTCTGACGATGTCGTTGTCTGGTTTAACTCTTTCAAAGATTTCTTCACTCCAGCCAATGCGGAGTTGGAAGATGGACCGGCACTGCTACCCTTCTTTTTGCTGGATGATTCGCTCCCTTTCGCTGAGGTAGTACTCTCTCGCCGGGAGACACTTTTTGTGGAACTAGAAATTGGCGGTTTTCGACCTAGCTCTTCAGTCACTTTCTTGGGGATTTTCCGTGAGCGCAAACGCTCGGACAGATCCACCCGACCTTCATCCTCACTCGAACTGTCCGCCGACTCGCCTGAACCAGCCGACGAAATTGGCGCGTTTTTTGAAGCCTGTCGTGTACGTTTGCGTGGAACAGTGTTGCCACCGCCCGCTTTTGGACCATCCGAGTCCGTATCTACCAATCGCGACTTGGCTCGCTTGGGCGTTGGTTCTCCCGCCGATAGTTTGCGTGTCTTGGTTTTCTTAGACGGAGTTCGTTCGCTGTCAGCACGGTTTCGAGCTACCTTTTGATTCGGACAGTTCTCGACGATCTTATCGTTGCGCAACACTTTGCTATTCGATCGCCGACGTTCTGCTTCCCGTTTGCTGCGTGAGCGCGTCATAGTCTCTTCCGCTTCCTCCTCTTCCTCTTCCGACGATGAGGACGAGGAGCTACCAGAGGACGAATCCAACGAAGAATATACCTTCGAGCGAGAGTTGGTGCGTGCTTTAGTGATCTTCTTCTTAGCCCCGGAAGTGATGATCTTCTCCTTCTGTTCACTGTTCACCGTTGATCCTTCGCTCATTTTAGTGCCATGCTGTGCTTTGCCTCCTGCGCTATTGCCACTACCGGTAGATCCACCCGTGTTACTAACAGCCGCTCCACCTTCACGCTTCTTCGTGGAGTCACTATTATTGGATGGGCCAGATCCATTCTTGTGCGGTGTACGTACCGCACGAGATTCTTCGTCCGAACTGAGATCACTGTTCTCATTCGGTTCTTGCTTGATCGTACCCGTCTGACATCGACTGTTGGTAGACTGTTGGGCTCGCTTACCACCAGCTCCCGTTCCCTTTGGACGGCCACGTTTTCTTGGCATCTCGCATTGGGGCTTTTTTTGCGCTGGTGCACTACTTTCGGAAGCTGATGAGGAAGACGACGAGGACGATCGTGAACCTGGTTCACGGATACGCTTCCGTTTCGCACCGCTCGCTAGCGAATGTGACGCGCGCTTCTGCGCCTGCTGTTTGCCACTTTCATGCTCAGCACCGTCCGCGGTCACATCACCGTCCCCATCGGAAGACTTCAGCGAGAGGGCCGGGACGACGCTCGAACGATGGCGTAGCTTACGAACGCGTGCTTTCGCGCGCTGGGCTGATGCAGTCCGTGCTGTTTCGCTGTCCGAGCTACTTGAACGGCCTAGTCTAGCTTCGAGCTTCTGCTGCAATTCAAGTCGGTGCTTTTCGCGTTGATTCCGTGCTACCTTCTCTGTTTGTACCGAACCCACGTTAGCTTTGCTGTCCACCTGTTGCTGCTCCTGGTCCTTTTGCTGTTGCTGGGACTGCTGGCGAATTAGCAGCAGTGGTTTGTCTTCATCGCTTGAGCTCCCGCTTCCATCTCGAGCACCTTTGAGTCGATGCGGCGAACGGGCGGAATTGAGCACTTCCTTCGGAATGGCCGACAAGTCCGTCGTAGAACCTTCGGCCACCGGAATTGTCGTATCGATCGAATCAATTGCAGGCCAACTGCGACCCCCAACCGATCCGGCGTCAGCTACCGTGCCCGTCGCTCGTTTCCGCCGACCACGCTTTTTACCCGTCTGCAATTGTTCGACGAATTCATTGCAGGTACTACCCCAGTGCAATATATCCAACGGCGACGCACCGTCCATATCGATCGGTGGAACAATTGATCGTTTCTTTTCCTCACCATCTGCCTTCTCTTCTTCACCGCCAGGATCTTCACGTTTTAACGACAGTGGAGGCGATTCATTTAGTGATCTGGCAGGTTTGGTAACCACGCTTGGAGTGGGAGGTAATGGTGTATAGCCTTTGAGCTCACCTTTAGTACGAAAGCGCGAAGACGGTGATGGGGCATCATGCATCGCAGGCATGACACTGGTCGCCACTGGAGATGCCGGTGGCATCGTAGCTTTCTGGGCGCGATCTTCATCGGCTAACTCCATACCCGGCTGCTTGCGGAGTTGATTGATACGTTGCTTCTCGTACTCCTTCAGTTCGAGACTGGTTCGTAGCTTTGAAATGACCGATTGATCCGCGCCACGATGGTGTTGTGTTGGTCCATAGTTAGGTTGAATGTTTGTGGAATACTGAGAGACTGCCATTGATTCGGCCGCAGACTGTGGAGAGTGGTGCTGCGACTGCGACTGCGACTGCGACTGCGGTTGCGGTTGCGGTTGCGATTGCTGTTGATGTTGATATTGATGAGCAGCTCCTAGACCAACCTTTGGCATAGCTCCTGCATTTCCGCTCGTATAGTGGATATGGGACTGCTGCAGATGATGTATGTTCGTATGGTCTGGAGGTGCCTTCAAAGAATCTCCATAACGAAATGGCGGTGCTCCAGATGGCGCTTTATGGTACGTCAACGGTTCAGAATGGTGCTGAGGAGGGTAGGGCGGATGTTGATTAGGTTCGTCCTTTGAATAGCCGTACGCGTGTGGCGAGTACGATGCCGCATTTCCACCTCTCAAATGCGGTTGATGGTAAACGGGAATTATATGATCATCTCGCGATTTCACTGGGACTGCGGTGTGGTGTTGATAGTAGCGAGCTTCTGTAGCGTACTGCTGCTGCAACACAGCCGGCGGATGATGATGATAGTTGGTTGTTATCACGGACGGATGTACAGTCGGGCCATTGACCATCTCGGGTACCGTTGGACGCTTGCCGGAGGAGCTTGTATACTGATGACCAGCCGGATTTATAGCAGGACCATAGTTTGAGTACGATCCTTCTCGTGGAGTTCCTTGGGAATGATTTGGATACCGTCCATCCAAAATCGGTCCTCCTTGAGGAGACATTTGAGGATGCCCTTGCGATGGCACCTGTGGTGATCCTGTTTGGGCACGCGTTACTGTTGAGTCTTCGTATTTGGCTACCTTCGCCGAGGTTGGTACTGTTGGAGAGGATATTCCGGGTTGCATAGTGGATACCTTCGTCATGGCTGCTTCAGCAGCGGCAGTTGCTGCTGCGACCGCTGCAACTCGTTTTTTCGGTGCCAAATTTTGTGGAATTCGCGTTGGAAACTTTCCGGCTTGTAAGTCGGCCATCACATCGGAAGAGGGCGACGTTTTCTTCTTCAACATGCTCTCCACGAACTTACGATCCTCGATGCGGGGATCGTCTAGACGTGGCTGAGGGACGGCTGGCATGAGTGACGAGTGTCCTGTCGGCGGTGAACTCTGAGCGGAAGAGTTGGAACGTGAATTCATTGCTCCAGCTGGTACCGTTGCTGATTGCCCAGTTACAATACTTCCCGAACCTGACTTGCTAGCGGGACGGCCATAGTCTGGTCCTGTCGGAGGATAGTATACGCTTTTGCTACTTGCCGAACCCATTGATGATGAGGAAGCCGGTGCTGTCGACGGCGACCCTTCATATCCTCCTGCTGGGCCCGCTCCTAAACGAGTTGGAGCAGTAGGGTATTGATATGCCGGAGATACCATGGGACCCCCGACAGCACGATAGTTTGCTGACATGTAAGCGTCCGTTTTCTTATCATACCCCGGTGGTATTGCAGGACTGATGACAGAAACATGACGCGTTGGCGAAGGTACAGGAAGATTTTGTGGTTCCGGTTGTCTAGTATCTACTGTTGGTGGACCAACGCCAGAAGCCCCGTGAAGACCAGTATTTCTCTGAGGAATGTGTTTCTGAAAGTTTGGACTGAAGTCCACTTTTGGCACCACTTCGCGGGGTCGACCACCACTACTGGTACTGCTACTGCTGCTGATACTACTGTTACTAGCGCTCATAGCGTAATCGTCACACCCGGTTGAATCGGCCTTTGTTTTGACGGTTTTGACTGAAAGATCAAGTGGAGATTCTCGTTTCGCAGGAGCCATAATAACGGGGGTCGTTGCTGCAACGGTGATCATTTCACGCTGACTTCCGTTTCCCTCCGCTGCTGACACCAGCACTCCTTGCGATGGTGCAACTGCAGATGACGAAGTTGCATTGGGCTGTCCCGTAGATCGAGATGTTCCTTGTGGCAGTACTATGGGTACAGCACTAGGTAAAGATGAAGCATTGGTAGCGGATGCAGATGCCGGAGGTGCTGTAGCGATAACACGAACAGGTATGTTCTTACTTCCCGTAAGCGGCGGGTGAATTACTGGCGATTGACCAGCCATCGAAACGGGAGCAGGCTGCAAAGGCGGAGGTCCTTGGACTCTTCCCGTTGGCGGATATGGAAGAGACGGTTTGGAGTGGTGTGTTTGTTGTTGCTGCTGTCCCCCTGGTGCGGGTTGAGACGATCCACTGCTGGCATATGGATGAACGTAACGATCATATGGATTACCGCTTATCACAGACTGTTGGGCAGAGTTTGGATGATTTGGACTCAAAACGGCTCCAACGTGTTGTGGACGGTTGGAGTACGTTGTTGTTGCACTGGAATAGGACGACGAAGAAGATGGCTGACTTTGATAGTAGGACGCAGGGGGCATTGGCTGTTGTGAGACTGCTTGTTCGTTTGACTTCGGAGCTGTAGGGTGCGCATACATCGCTGGAGGACCACCTGGAGGCACGTGGTACATAGTTTCACTTGAACCGTATCGATAGTGTTGCTGAGGTTGCTGTCCCAGTGGCGAAGGGTCCCTCGATGGTGGACCACTGTACTTTCTATGGTGTGGAGAAGGCACTGGAGATGGTGTGGACGTTGGAGAAGGTGTCGCTTGCGAGTGTTGGTAGTACGGATGATACTGCTCATAGCCGCCCGAGCCATATGGTGCTGGTCCCTTAGCTGATGTTCCAGGCGTTGAAGAAATTCCTGGACTACCAGTCGCCGTACCAGCTCCGGGACGAGACGCCTGTCTAACAGAGCTGGATGCAGCAGCTTCTGCAGCTGCCTGCTTCTCCTTGGCTTGATGTGCTTGACAAACTTCCGCAAACTTTTGCTCCATGTTGTAGTCCAACCCTTTGTAGTTACCTGAACCTACGCCACGGTCCAATCCTTCATGTCTTCGCTCGGAAGTACCAGCTCCGCTAGGATAATGTTGTTGGGGTGGGTATTTACTACCAGATCCTTGCGGCTGTGCAGGGGTAGAATTAGTTCCGTATGTCGAACCCGAAACGGGACTGGGAGCATTTTTGTACTGCCCATAGTACGGAGCTTGATGGGGATGAGGATGGTGCTGATAATGGTGCTGTGTGGTCGGTGGCGGCGCAGGAGATGACACTGGACTTGCTCCATTGTCTTGTGGACTGCTGCGTGCTCCTGGACCAACAGCTCCCCTTAGCATTTGGTGTGAAGGAATGTGCTGCCCCGGTCCGGGCCAGTTTGGAGGCGGTGGGTGCATCAATCCTCCACCTTGAGGAGGAATTACGGAAGGCCTATGATGATTAATCGACTGTGAATAGTATCCTGCTGGGTCGTACGGTGATCGACGATCTACCGGACTCTGTGAGGGCCCGACTGGACGCGTATTACTACCGACGGAACCTACGGAACTACTGGTTGGTTTTTTATGCTGCTTATAATCTCGGTATAAGATATCTTGCGAATTTTGCATCATCTGAGCCTCGCGTCTCTCAGCGGACGGTGATCTGGATGTAGTAGTAGGAGGCAGTTGGCCTCTTCCTGTCGAGTGACTTGAGTGCCCCTGTTTAACCGTGACGATAGTACCCTCCTGCAGTAGCAGCTGCTCTCTATTTTGATCCAAGCGAAACTCAGGATCTTTCACCTTTGGCAACGAAGCGTACGGTGCCGCAGTAGTTTGAGAAACAGTTCCGGAATGTGGTGCCGATGCAGATGCTGGTGGGACGGAAGCCTCAGGATAATAGGTTCTCACGTTATTCACGATGATTCTCTCCGACCCGACAACCGACGTTGGTCCCACATGAGAGGATTTGCCTGTATAACTGACTAGCCCACCAGGATGCTGACCGTACGATGGTTGATGTGGTGAGGAAGACGAAGGCGCAGGAGAAGGATCGCGGGATGAAGGTGATGTAGAGGAGGGTCCAGCTCCGTTTGAACCCACTATTCGACTATTGTTCGGATGACCTTGGGTAAAGTGTTTACTACTAAACTCTGGAGGATTCCACGTTTTCGGTGCCTGATGTACCCCAACAGGTTGTGAGGGTGGTAGCGGTGGTAGTGCAGCACTTCCAGAAGTTTTGTGTATCACATGAGCCTTGGGTTCCGGTTCCATTCCGTTCTCAATTGACGAAGTTCGACGGTACTGAGCAGTAGGAGTGGATGTAGCGTGTCCATAAGGTGGAACACCTCCAGATACCGTTGAAGTGGTGTCTACAACAACTACCCTCGAGGCCGGGTAATCGTTCTGTGATCCAGCGCTTTTGAGAACCGTTGCACCTTGATCAGATGCACCTTGATTTTGCGACGGAGGTGGATTCTTCAACTGCAAATCTGCTATATAGTTTCGCTCCTTTACGAGCTTGCTAAACGTATCCTGCGTAACGTACGGCGAGCTGCCGACATTTCCAGGTTGCTGCTGATCGTGAGCATGTTGATTGTTTCCTTGTACCGAAGAACTATAGTGTGAACTTTGCGTGGTAAATCCTTTCGTAAAGTCCGGGTTCGAAATTTTCAGCTCGCTCGTTGTTCGCGTGCTCGCGGAGGCGACGGTGGCGATTGCGGAGTTCGTCGTCGTGGAAGACGGGGACGTTTGACTGGACGGTACGGTATCACACACCAAACGACTAAAATCGGGCGTTTTCATGTGTAACTGAGCGAGACTTTTTGCAGTAGTTGTCGTTGAGGTGGACACGGTAGACGGAGGTGCGGCCGAAGAGAACTGTTGCTTTGAAAAGTCTGGAATACTGGCGTAGTACTGTGGTTTGCGTGCTTTCATGGGCAGATGCTCATTACTGTGAGGTACTACAGTGGCAACTGGTTCCCGTGTGGAACAACCCCTACTGGAAGATGCTTCCAAGCTAGATGCTGGCGATGCAGCTTCCTGATTCTGTGCCGTTGGTGATCTTTCCTCCTCTCGGAAATCTAACGAACTATTACTACTGCTACGAACTCCTCCATCCAGTTCTCCAGAGGGACTACTGCTTACGGTAGTATCACTCGAATGGCGAATTCTTCCCCCACTCTGTGCCGTTGGCCGATTTGGAGAGTCGGCTACCTCCTTCGTGCTGCTCGCTATTTCCGTAACAGCGACTTGAGCTCCCTCCACGTTTCCAGCAGCACCCCCATTGGCGACTAATGCCGGTGGCGTAGTTTTATGTTCCTCCATCAACCGCAAGCCTGCGGCCGCACTCTTTGCTTTGCTCAGCGAGGAAGTTGTTGCGAGTGTCGCCTCACCATTTCCACCCTCGCCGATACTAGCTCCTGCTCCGGAAATGATCAGACTGCTCTTTGCCAATCGTTTTCCACTGTCTTGCAAACCCTTCAAGAGCGACAGCTTAATGACACGATCCAGCAGATGACCGCCGTCCACCTTAAGCTCAACCTCGTCGTTCGCTACCTCCGTAAACTGCAGTGGGTTTCGAGCTGAAACCGGCGGCGTTTGTTGTTGCTGATGATAATCACTCCGACCTCCAGTAACTCCAGTACTGAGGGTGTTTATCGTTCGACTATTGTTACTACCGTTAATCATCTCGCTTTGCGAAGACTCGGCTTCCATGTTTTGTGATGTTTGTAGCGCATTGTAATGTACCTCCCTCGAGGTAGCACTATTGACTGCATTATTTTCTTTAACATTGTTACTGCTTTCAGCGCTTTGGGAAACAAGCAGACGTTCCTCAATAGGTGGACCGGGATCTGGTTCCGGTGGTACCGCCGACAATTCGCGATGCTCAAGCAAGGTTTCATCACGTGTTTCTTGTCCATTCGTTTCATTTCCGCAGCTTCCAATAGAAGGCGCTACGTCGCTCTTTTGACGATCGGAAGGATCACAACCACTCTCTCTAGCTTCTTCGCGTCCATTTGGACGGTTTAAACTTACATCGTTTGTTTCAGAATTATTTGCTGGAGACTTATTTTCAACCATCCTTTCCTGAGACTCGTCCAATCGATTTAACGATTCCTGCGACTGCCTCTCGTCTTTGTCGGCTTCCTGTTGCAATATCACAACACCACTCGGGGTTGAGTTTACGTTGTTTGCCACACTCTCCTTTTCTATCACAGCATGCAAAGCCACCTCTGCCGCCGACGGCGGAACGATCTCAGTAGATGGTGATCGCGTTCGTTCACTCGAATCCGTTGTGATCGTATTCGCTTTGAGACTCGTGGAACCATTTTCAGTGGCAGTTGATTGAGATTCTGCCTCTTTACTATGCCTGATGTTACTGCTACTGCTGCAGTTATTAGTAATACTATTTACATTATCACTACTATTACTGCTAGGCCCTTTGACGGTTTCAACGTTGCTGTCACCAGTTTTATCACTACTGCTGCTACTATCCAACGTGGATGTCGTTACATGAATTGGTTCTTCCGGTAGAGCAGGAGAATCATCTGCAACAACTGCGTCTGACTTTTCCGAAGAAGCCGTGGAAGACTCCACCACTGGTGGAGGTGTACTTGTAGGAGAAACTCTTTTCGAACATTTCGTCTCCTCGACAGCATTGCTGCTGCAGTTTGCCGCAGGATTCTCACCAGAAGAAGATGTCGACGTTGGTGTAGACTCGGACACTTCTGAAGACTTTTCCTTGAACTTGTCGTCGTTCATAACTGTATGTTCAGCTGATGTGGTCGGTTGCAGAACCTGTTCAGACGTAACCTCACCGTTCGATGCACCAGCCAGCGGATCTTGCTCCACTGTTTGTTCGGTGTCTCTTATCGTACTTGCTATTTCTTCCAATGATTTCTCCGGATCGATGGAAGTTGTACTAATTTCTGGTATCTCTTCTGACACCGCTAGCGGATCAATAAGCTCCTCCATGTCGACTGGATTTGACGGACTTTGTGGTTCTATATCCACCGGTGTCACTTGTTCGATTTTTGGCTCTGTATCATTCGTGGCGGCACATTCGGTCGTTACCGCGGTGGGGACTTGTCTCTCATGTTTCACTGCGGAGGACACGGGAGCTTCTGTCTCGGGCGAGCTAACTACCACCGAAGGAGTTACTGTGGCAGTCGTAGTCGTTTCTGACGCAACTGGCCCTACGGTTGCAGTAGTCGGTAAAGTTGCTGCGTTTGATGAATCCATCGTTCATTGGTTTGTTGCTAAAACATAAAAGAAAAGAAAGAACTATTTAAGTTTCGCGTACTTGTGAGATACATTCGAAGATTATTCTAGCACATGTGTTTAGTTATGTGTTTAGTTTGTTAAACGTAATATATCAACAAATTCCATCCGTTACGGTTTACCTATTCTTCATTCGAATGAATGACAATGAAATGTATCACCGATGTGCATACGTTACTAAATGATACGACCAACTCCCTGGGCCGCGTCGTTGTCGATAAAAGGCTGATCACACGAGCGTATAATACCGAGGTATACAATTAAATTACTCTCCATGCGCTTGCGATAATGAAATTTTGAGTTCTGCGAACCTAGCAACACAAACCATACTAGCACACATAAACCTGTACACATGACACAGATCCAGCAAATGGTAGGTTATGTGATTATCAGTCTTATCGGTAGTCCCAGGTGACAGGCTTGTTTGAGGAAAAGGTGACCAAACTTAAACACTCAGCGCGTAAAAAAACGTCACTTTTTATAGTTTCTGTAGTGCGTAGACGCCAAACTTTTAAAAATAAAACGAATACGTATATACTTATACAAAGCCATAGGGATACAACACGAATATTGCTACGAATGTACAGGTGCCATTAGCTTTTACCCGGTACCAAATCAAATCACCTTTCGGTTGATTTAATTTCCCCAAACTCCCCAGCAATCTTTTCCTTCCTAGTTCAGTTCCTCCTCTTCACACTGCTGTGTGAGTGACGGCAGCTCAATTGATATGAGGAGATATTAAACTACTGGACAACCACCTTTCCATCCCATTGCGCACGTTTTTGGAACGTGCAGTAATAGACACCTAGCGCAGAAAACATCCTGCTACAACAATCGTTTGTGGCTGCGAGGTGGAAGGCAATGAACGCGGCCAGGAACACAGCGATGGGACGAAAACCCCAGCCCCTAAATGGGGTGACCGCGTGGAGGCGCCCAGTAAAACAACGGAGCGTTTATTAACGACCGTGTGAAGGTGGTTGCGGAACAGTGTGGACGATGATGGAATGCAAATTTTATGCTACCGTGATCGCTTCTCGCCTCAATGACGGACAGGGCGAGGCGAGCGTCTTTCACCGAGCTTCGCACCACTTTTATTGTTTGTCGCTTTCTCACACTTTCTCGCCATGCTGCACAGACAGCAAAGTAGCATGTATACGGCGAGCTAGTACCATCCCCCATAGTCTTATGTGGTATGTGGCTGGGCTTTCCATCTTCTTCTGTTTCACCGCGCGTCACGAAGAGTTATTATTTATGCCCATATCAACTGGCACAGATTGCACATTGCTGGGGGGAAGATGTTCTCACTCTCTTTATAACCCTCCCAATTCCTAACCAGCTGCACGGCACCGAAACCAGTTCTCGTAAAAAGTGCATCCTCCACAGAGACAACAGAAGGGAAGAAAGTTACTGCCGGCAATAAAATACTGCCTCGAACTGCGACAAAAGAGCCAGTCGAAAATGTAAGACGCACGCAAAGTGACTGCGACCGAAAACAGTCGCACCAGCAGCCGGGGACATATGCAGGCAGCCGTCGACGAACACAACAAAGTATGTGTGCGTTTGTGTGTGTGTGTGTGTGTGTGCGTTCGCCGTCGGGCCGTCCGTTCTTGCCGACCGTGAGCGTTATGATGTGTCTTTCCAAACCAAACCCGGGTGGCCAACACCAAGGGCGCACGAGCGAGACGGCTTTTGTTGGAATTCTTTTTCTTGCGCAAATTGAGCGCATCAACAAATTGGCGTGTGTATAAACAACGGAATGAGAATAACGAGCAAAGGAGGACTGCAGCAACACGCCACAGCCCCAACCCGGCGACGGCCCTGCTGTGGGACAGCAGATTTAGGTCAACGACCTTGACAGTTCGATGTGGTACTTTATTTTGTCTGCCCATCAACAAATGGGCACTCGGTGGTTTGGGGAACTATTTATGATAATAAAACAACAAAAAACACTCCGATCTGCATAACTAAGCATGGATTGTGGCACATGATTTTGGCGGTTTGTACATAAAAATGAAATAAAAAAAAGTCACGTTGGGACCCGGTCTCCAAACCCCAAACCCGGTTAGCCGGTCTCCAAACCCTTAAGATCGTGCAGTACAAGCTCAACACGGAAAAGACCCAGGAAGCTGCCACAGTTTCTCTATCATAAAGTTCATAAAAATCGGATAAATATATTATAAAACATGCGAATAATTTAAGCAAACGATTTCAGCTCTATCGATATTAAGATAAAAAGACCAGCGTGAGTAGAAATCTTGGTCGGACCATGTGTTCCATGCGCAGGACAAGTTATAAACAATAATTAGTTAAATCAAATCCATTATCAAGTATAATCGTTAAGAGCACCAATATAACAAACGAAAAACAATCTGTTACTAACTCCTTCAGCTCCTTTTGCTAGCAATATTACCTCCATTACATTGAAGTATTTATTTGTTTATCTTCAGATGTATCTGAATCTCCCATAAAAAAGCCATCATCTACATTTCAATATCATCAACAAGCATTAATTTTTACCTTAAATTAATTACAATTTAATGAACTCGCACCGCAAATCATGCCTATCCCAAGATCCTTGGACTCCGTCGTCGCATGGCCAAAAGGTAAAGGTTGCAGCGGGCGACGATTCTGTACGGCGTTGGGACTGCATCTGGTAGCGTTGCCAAATGGCGAAGGCCAAACAGCCGGCGCACGCCAATCGGACCATAAAAAATTACCACCTCCACCACCCATTACGTTGCACCCCTCCAAGGTGGGGGAGGGGGGCCTCAACCTATTCTCTCTATCTCTCTCTTTCTCTCTCTCTCTCGTGCTCTCGTTCGTCTTCTCCTCACATAGCCGTTTCACGATAATCATACAACAAATAGTGCAAGTAGTACCCTTTTCTCATCCACAGAATCGGATCTCAAACTGCAGCAACAAACACGAACCGTCGACCCGAATGGGAGGTTGGAAGTGGGCGGGTAGGCAGGATAGGTGGGGCCGAACGGGGGAAGGTATGATTATTTTTATGACTACCAACCATTGCCGCCGCGAGTTACGAGGGCATGAGCGCGCAACCACGCACAAAGCACGAGGAATGAGGAATGCTGGGAGGGCCAGCAACCCAGCCGTGGGGGAAAACAAAACACAGCAGAGAGCAGTAGTACGTACCAGGTGTGTGGTTGTGTGGTTTCGGTTGTTGTGCGGCCACCTTCCCAACCGATGGGGTGTGCACAATTTGCAATGCAAATGACGGAACTGATATCGGGACCGTGCGCTCCGTAGCCGGCATGAGCCGGGACGGAAATGGATGCAAAAAGGCAAGAGTGCATTTTAGCCGAGCAGACGCGATCGATTGGGGATTTGTTTTGCTTCTTTCGCGTTTTGCTTCTGATCCGCTTGCCTGCGATACGTGACTGTTCATCAGCAAAGACGTTTACTTCAAAGGAACAGGGTGGCAATGAGAGAAGATAATAAACCCTTTGCCCATTCAAGACGCTTCTCAAACGGAGGCCAATGTGTGTGTGTGTGTGTGTGTGTGTTTNTGGGCGGGTAGGCAGGGTAGGTGGGGCCGAACGGGGGAAGGTATGATTATTTTTATGACTACCAACCATTGCCGCCGCGAGTTACGAGGGCATGAGCGCGCAACCACGCACAAAGCACGAGGAATGAGGAATGCTGGGAGGGCCAGCAACCCAGCCGTGGGGGAAAACAAAACACAGCAGAGAGCTGTAGTACGTACCAGGTGTGTGGTTGTGTGGTTTCGGTTGTTGTGCGGCCACCTTCCCAACCGATGGGGTGTGCACAATTTGCAATGCAAATGACGGAACTGATATCGGGACCGTGCGCTCCGTAGCCGGCATGAGCCGGGACGGAAATGGATGCAAAAAGGCAAGAGTGCATTTTAGCCGAGCAGACGCGATCGATTGGGGATTTGTTTTGCTTCTTTCGCGTTTTGCTTCTGATCCGCTTGCCTGCGATACGTGACTGTTCATCAGCAAAGACGTTTACTTCAAAGGAACAGGGTGGCAATGAGAGAAGATAATAAACCCTTTGCCCATTCAAGACGCTTCTCAAACGGAGGCCAGTGTGTGTGTGTGTGTGTGTGCAAATCCTGCCAAGGCAGATTGGCCTGTCTGTATGTATGTGGTTGATATGGTGCTGTTTTGTTGCGTTGCGATGAATTTAATGACACTTGACACTCTTTGCCATCAATCAATCGCTCATCATTGTTTGGCTCCACTCGCTCAAGATGCTTCATTGCACTGCTCGAGATGTACTGTAAGATAAAAGAAAAACAGCACTGCAAATGTTTTGCTTGTACCAAAAACAAAACAACCGAAACGAAAGCCCTGAAACGAAATCGTTAACACATTTTAATCTCACAGCCCGATGAAACACTTTACCTTATAAATCATCCACAACGTCGTTATCTGCCCGACAGGAACAGGCAAACATCCAAAGTAATTCACGTGCACAGTATAAACGTTTATGCAAATATGTCGTATGCTCGTCAAGGGTGTATAACGAATTTTTTTTATTAATTTTTTTAAAATGGATTATATAAAAAAATCAATCAACATGAAAAACAAAACATTTTTCCAATTCAAAATTAATAATATGTACAATTGCTTGACTTGAAAGCTATATATTTAGACTACGTAGTCTCGTGCTTTTGTAAGACAGATTGTGTCCGTTTACATGATAATATTAACTTGAATAAGCCATTAAGATTGGACAATCATGACCTAGCAAGACTATGCAACTACTCCTATTATTATGTACTAATGCTAGTGTAACAAACCATATTTATTTATTGCATTTTGCGTATAATCTTCTTACCATTTCCTACGCAAATGTGCTTCTCAAAGGAAATGTGAAACACATGTGCTTAGAGGGTTTTGGTGGAAAGCAAAATAGCAACCCAAAAACTTTAGCTGTTTGCCTTTCGTAGACACTGTGAGAGTTTTCCTCAAGCAGCTCAACTTCTTTGCTGCGGTTTTCCACTGATCCAAAACTTTCTTCCCCAAACAGCAGCACCTTCCCTCAGCTCTGGTGGAACTGTNTTTGCATTTTGCGTATAATCTTCTTACCATTTCCTACGCAAATGTGCTTCTCAAAGGAAATGTGAAACACATGTGCTTAGAGGGTTTTGGTGGAAAGCAAAATAGCAACCCAAAAACTTTAGCTGTTTGCCTTTCGTAGACACTGTGAGAGTTTTCCTCAAGCAGCTCAACTTCTTTGCTGCGGTTTTCCACTGATCCAAAACTTTCTTCCCCAAACAGCAGCACCTTCCCTCAGCTCTGGTGGAACTGTCGTTGCAGTGCACCTGTTGCAAACGAAACCATCCTATCTTGCCGCCTCGGCAAAACATTTCCGCCTCGCGAATCGTCTCATTATAACTTCAAAATAAAAAAAAAAAACAGTACCTCATCCAATGCGGTTGGGTTCCGTTTCATTATATTTATTTCGCTTCTTTGCCTCACTCACTACGAGTTCCCATGGTTTCCCAAGGCATGTCCTCCACAGGGACTGGGAGGAATCGACGCAGACAGTTTCATACACACACACACACGAAGGGAAACACCCAAAGGCACACAAAAAACGAACGGTACATTTTTTTTAGTCAAGCGTTACAGTTTCTCCAGTGTGGTAACCACCGAGAAAACGACGCAGTAAAAAGACGGTGGACGATGAATGGGAAAGGAAACAAACAGGCAAAACACCGTTTTTTCCACTGTCTTGAACGGTTGGGAGTTTGCGTTTCGAAGATGAAGTACGTTTCTGTGTTGCCATTCCATTTGGGGCAAAGGTGTCGAACCGATCGATTTAACGCATTCCGATAAATAGTCACTTCTTGCGGGGGTCTTTCGTTTAGTTTTTGGTTTTGTTTTGATGGAACAGCATAAGGATGACTTTTTATCACTTATTGCCAGTTTAATCTTTACAGAGTCTAAAGATAACAACATATTCTAATTTTATGAATGTCTTCTATGACCCACATTCATCTAAATATTTATTCTTCACCCTTGAAATTATTTACAGCAAGTTTATTTCAGTAAAAAGTGTCACACATCTTAGGAAAGTTCGACGCCCTTGATGGAGTTTGTATGATTAAGTGACTAAGCAAGGTGTTTTTTTAGCTTCATTTATTATGTTCGCTTCTTTGTTTCACACACACATCCATACAGCAAACAACACGAGGAAGCCTTCCACCACTAACATCANGAATGTCTTCTATGACCCACATTCATCTAAATATTTATTCTTCACCCTTGAAATTATTTACAGCAAGTTTATTTCAGTAAAAAGTGTCACACATCTTAGGAAAGTTCG
Organism: Anopheles rivulorum; assembly: GCA_018908115.1. NCBI lineage: Eukaryota > Metazoa > Arthropoda > Insecta > Diptera > Culicidae > Anopheles > Anopheles rivulorum. The sequence continues at coordinate 1,933,996 of CM032178.1, forward strand.
ACGCCCTTGATGGAGTTTGTATGATTAAGTGACTAAGCAAGGTGTTTTTTTAGCTTCATTTATTATGTTCGCTTCTTTGTTTCACACACACATCCATACAGCAAACAACACGAGGAAGCCTTCCACCACTAACATCAGCGATGACGGATATGTCGCTATCTTTTATGGTAAGCTTTGAGCAAGAATTAAAGAACAACTTCCATCAAACTACTTTTTTCTACATTTTTCCTTTTAAATCACCGTCAGCTTTACCGCAGTTGCATGTGTGTTAGGCTTAAAACATGCGCTTACACGCGTTAATGCTCTTTGGAAGTACGATTTAAACTTTATCCCTTGCGTACTAATCGTAACCAACACTACCATCCGCAGAAGCGAGCGAGAGAGAGAGAGAAAGAGGGCGAAAGAGAGCTAGTGCTGCCATCTAGTGGATAATAACGGTATTTTTTTCACGATCGTATCATGCTTGCAGCGTTCACTTTGCGTTCATTCTTATCGGACTGGTGATGAGGCAACACGTGGTTATTCTCGCATTAGTCTAAGGTTAGCAACGATTTCTTTTTATGAAAATTGTACACCGCAATGCAAAAAATAAATCTTATAATTCAGGATACATTTCATAAAACAACGATGTATTCATCGTCCCATTTGCAAGGGATTGTCTCCAAGCGAGCGCAAACAAGGTACAGATCAAGCAAACACGTGGTAACGCACAGACAGAACAGCAAACTGTGATGGCATAAAAATACAGCTGGTTCATTATTCCAACCGCTGAATGAGGCCTTCCCGTGTTAGGCAGTTTACTCCCCATCAGCAGGCATAACCAGTCGCCCAAAAAAAAAAACAACGAACAGATGTTCCAACGATCCAACGGCGGTTTCGCGTTATTCTACACAATTACACGCTTCGGAAAAAGTACGTCTCCACCTCTTTTCCCCGTCTGCCCCGACTCTTTACGTCTTCCCTCGGGAGCACAAAAAAAAATGACTTCTTCTTCCATCCATGCTCTTGCGTGTAAGCGTAACTGATTGTATGCTAATGCAGACGCAACATAATGATCTTTGCGCTAGCACGTTCATCACCGCCATGAATCATATCGAAGCGTGGGCCTCTCCAGTGTGTGCCTTAAAAAGAACTCTCCTCATTTTGGAGCAACAAACTTCTTCCTTGCGAAGTTCGCTTCGGCACCATCTAAACTTTGCTTCCATGACCTCATTTCATCCTACTGGGGGCTGATCAAGGTTTAAGAGGAAAACTTAAAGATTTAAGAGCAATATGATGAATCGAGAATCAGCACGAGACAGTAATAAACCTCAAAACAAATCAGTCATCTTTCTCTTTAAACCGTAGATGATCCTAAGTAAACGGAAGACCTTACACATCCGCAGCTCCTAACTTCCTCTTCGTCTTCTTCACCGTTAATCTGCGAAAAAGTCACATTAAACCCCCACAGCTTCATCGAAATTGCTGCCAAATGTATAAAGTTTCCTATTATTGCTATTATTATAGGGCTAGTCCGTCGCCGTTCAGGGCTTCAGCATTCATTTCACAATATTATGGACGCCAATAACGACCGCAAGTGCGCACTACAATCTTAAATTTACAATGTTCGATTGCTTTCTTTTTCTCTCCATGGCTTCGTCGTGATCTCGCGAAGTCTGTTGCGCAATCAAATGAACAATCAAATAATGTTGAAAGAGTAAATAATTTTGCGCGACTTAAATATCATACCTCGAATGTCGGCGTTGGCTGTGTTGAGAATTGGAAAGAAATCTTATTTCTTTTCTATGCCCTTTACGGCTACACTGTTACACAACTCGGTAATTTGTTCAATCTCTTCTAATTGCTTAAATTAATTCTCTCTTTAGCGAGTAATCGAAAAAGGGTACACTTCTTCGATTTTTTTCCTTCCAGCAGACATTCAATACTACTTAGCCAATAACACTTCCAAAAATCGATGCAGTACCGACGTGAAACTAGGTCAAACAGCCGCCAAGAGCGCCAGCTGATAACATTTACACCACTCACCTCACCAGCACCACCCTAAACCGGGTCGAATTGGAACGCTGCCGTGATTCGCGATTTGGCCATTCGAAACGGAAAGTTAAAGTTTTGCTAATGCCAGTTAGAAAATATCAATTCAAAACTGGTTGCCTGTGCCGGGTAAATGGAAAGGGAATGTGGAAGGAACCGTTTTGAATAACGAATCGCCGACACGCGATAAGAAGCAGAGGGAAGACGCGCTAACGGTATGAAAATATGAAGCAGATAAACACAATTCTTCATAATTGTTTCTGTAAAGGAGGAATGAAAAGAGTTTGTAAAGATGTTTATTGTCAAACAATTGATACAGATTCATTCATATCTTCATAGTAATTGATAGATTTTTTAACTATATATTAACTATGTAAAACCAATCCATTCGGTCGTTGTGTCCCCAAGACACCAAAGGAATAGCATCCAACTATTCGTAGACAAACAATATGTTTTTACCCAAAATCATAACGTTATTAAGAAACTTTTGTTAGCTAAAAAGTCTAACTTATTTGCTTTGCTATTAGACTCGCTGATTTCAAACTCATTACGCACCACATCATCGCCAGGATTTCTTTGTTCCCATCAACCCGACAAGAACCCCGTTCCAAGCAGTAAGAGGCGTCGCCGTTTCTATGGTCGAGGTTGTCCCGAACCATGTCTCAGCGGGAGGTGATCACTGAAGCATAGCACCCATAAAATCACCCATCACAACGAAAGCTACACGACGGTGGGGTGCAGTGAAGCTTAAAAAGCTTACCAACGCGCTCAACAAACTAACTGGCTAGACACTACGACTAGCAGGGCAGACGAGCAGAGAAACGCGAAGACGAAAGATTGCCTAAAGCGACATCCAATGGATGGAATGATGAACGGGAACGAAACTGACGGAGGAGCCATGGGGTTGTGCGGCGAGAAGCGATGGGTTTCGATTTCGCCCAGTCAACAGTTCATCCTCTTACAAGGCGCGTGTAGAACGAAATCAACTTTTCGACGACCTTGACCCTACCACCGCCCACTTCCGTCCCTTATCGTCTTGATAACCTTTTTTCTCTCTATTTCTCTCGCTCTCTCTCTCTTGTTCCCTGCTTCTAGGTGGGGACCTCCAGCTTCATTGCCAACCACAGTTTGGTCTGTCACTTTATATTGCGAAACTCAGAAGCTCCGACAACTCCTGCGAACGTTGCGCGAACCCGTCGCGACAAGAAGACAGACCAGACACAAACGTAAACAACCAACATCACCATGCAGCACCATCAGCGCGCAAGGATAAAAAGAAATAAAGCCTTCTTCAACGCATCCCCTATTCGCTTCCTCGGTTGCTCACCAGTGCTTACTTTTACTGGGAACAAAGAAAGAAGCCACGGCTAGATGACGTCTGCAATGCGAAAACGGGGTTTTATATCGCTAATTGGTGCTGGTGTTTGATGTCATGTTTTGCACTTTTAAAGACACTTTTGGGACATTTTGTTGCGCGATGAAGGTTACAGGTTAGACTGGACGTGGTTTGAACGAAATTTGGAATGTAAATAAAATGATGATAGGTACAATACCACTGAAGGATCGAATTCAAACCGAATGGGGACTTGGAACATCCCAGCAATACTTGGAAGGTCCTTACAATTATTGAACAAAGCACGATTGTAGCCGTACCTCCGTATTTCTTTTCCAATAAAGGAACGGTTTCAGCTTGTTAGAAATGAGGGCAATCCAAACCCAAGGTCTCGTGTCCTTTATTTCCATCAACGTCATTAACCCCGTCATGCGTTCCTGCATTGTCCAACATAAAAAAGCAAGCATTCTTTACATGATACATAGCAACCAAGGCAACCTATACAGCGAGTGAGCAGATGGTATAAAATCGGTATCCAATTTAAACGTGCCCGTTGTTTTTCCAATTTTCTTGAAACTCTGACCTGGTTCTTCAACATCTCTTATCTTTTGCACTTTAATTTTAGACCCCAAAATGTGGCCTTATCTTCACTCAAACCCGACACAAACGCCTAATGGTCGGTGGTAACGTTTCCCTCCTCCTCCTTCCCCCCCCCCCCTGCCTTCTTCTTCTTGTCGTGTTGTGTTCGATGTTGCACGAAGTGCGAAATAAAACCGTAATCGGGTGCGAATTTCCTCACAGTTCGCGTAATGGTACGGCCTAAAAAACTCTCGCCACGATCGCAGCGGGAGGTCGTCGACCGTTCACACAATGTCCTCCCACGGGAGGGTAAATCAACACCCCAAAACCCGTTGGTGTGCTCGCGAGAGTTTATATTTCGGCCTATGGATGAGCAGGAATTTGTGATCCCAAATGTGAGCCGAGACCGAGCGTGAGACAGATGAGTTCAACTGCTTCCAACACAGAAATCGTACCGACCGCATAAAGTAGGGCTCGAAGCACACATACGCACACAAAACCGAACCCGTAACACTGCGAGACGTAGGAAAAATAAATAAATAAATCAAGACACACATCTGTGTGTCCCGAAATGGGTACTTGCTTTGCGAACGATCTGTCATTCGAAAAAAATTGCACCCCATTGGCATGCACTTTCGATTTGTTTTGTTTTCATGCCAATTCTTGGGACGATTTGATGCAGCTAGCTAATGCTCGCTCGCCACGGCGGCTTGTCGTGAAAATGTTGCAAATGTTACTGCTTCTCACCCGTACGCCGTCTTGCTTTGGCCATGATAAACATAGCCCTACCCTGCCATAGTCAGGCAAGCGTCGATTCTTCACCCGCGAGAGGAATGCGACCAAGCAAGACGACGAAAAGACGAGGCAAACAACGAAAAATTCGTCCGTCCGTCTGTCTGTCGGATCGATCTCGCATCCCGTCGGGTGTTGCTGCGCTTCTCTCGTGTGTCCTTTTGATTACTTAATTTCTTGAAGTTCAACCAACCGCATCCGCCTTGCGTACCCACCCACCCGTCCAATTCCCACCCCTTTTGCAACACACACCCCCTGCCTCGTCAACCACCCTAACTAATCACGATCGCGTCTACGGCAGTAACGAATTTGGATCTATTTTTGAGTACACTTTGCCGTCGTACCATGGCGTCATTTTGTTTGCACAGCCTCACACACAGCATCCACATTATACAACATGCTTGCGCGCGCCAGAAGTCGCGACCGTATAGCATCTTTTCCAACGAGGGTGTGTATGTGTGTAATTTATTCACATCAATGAAGTAGAGCGAGCTGTGTTCCAACGCAATTTCAAACCAAATGCGCAAACAAAAACTTTTGCCGATCGAACGAAACAAATGAAAACAGGCGCAATTTGTAGCTGCAAACATAAACAAATCACAACAAATGGTTGTCAAACTTGTACGCGACTTGTGGCACAATCAATGCTGCTGCTCAGCTGTCACCAGCGTTCGCTACTAGCGGTACGGATGAGTACATTCCTTAGTGGTAGTGGTAACATTACTACAACTCAATTCCACTCACTAGCACTCAACGTTACGAGTAAGTGCACCGATTATCAATAGCCGATGCTGATAAATGAAGCGTAATAGCTACAACGCGCTGTTTTGATTCCGTGCGACGACGTCATCAACGTCTAACGTACATCATTATCACCTATTCTCTTGGCGAAAATTTACAGCATGTGCGAGAATTGCTTAACTCTTCGCCGAAAGATTTTACACACATTTATCAGCTGGTATGTCACTGGTATAGATGATACCTGTCAGGCAAGTATTTATGTCTACTTTAAGTGTTTCATTTGATATCGCATTACAATCCGCATTTAAGCAAACGAATTGTTTTAATGCTTACTGAACGCTTAACTCACCATCATAAAGGTGTAAAGAAGTGTTTAAAGCTAGATTATATGTGAGATTTTGAGATTGTTTAGATTGGTTATAGCTATAGGCTACCTTGCAATAAAATATTTCACAATTGTGCAATCAAGTGGCTTAACGTTTCATATCTTTAAAAAAACTTTCCAGCTACGAAAAGCTATTTGCTGTATAACGTTTCCTAATTAAAAACAAGTACACTAACAGCATGAAACTGACGTGAAACCTTCTCCCGTAGGATTACCGTTACCATAAGCGCTCGAATATTCGTGATGGACTAATACAAGTATAATTTTGAGCAAAACGAATCTGTTGCTGCTTATCACTAAACTTGGTGCGAAGCTTCTTCGTTTAGTTTCTTTAATAAATACACGCACACACAAATGGGCACTTTACATGATAACACGAAAATCCCCATTCCGCCAGGGTAACTTAACCAACCGGTGGGAGACCAAGAAATGTAAACAAATACCTCCACTCTACAAGCACACTCGATAGAAGATTTCTCACAACCTTCTAATCTTATCATACGCGAACGCGAACGTGAAGTTACTGCGACGATGTTTGCATGCCTTCTTTGCTCGTTTTTTTTTTAATTTATTTGCCGCAACCCAAAAAACATACATCTTCGTCACACCGTAAATCTTCTCTTCGGTCGGTCGGTGCTCGCTGTTGAGTTACAACCGATGGGCAAAATATGAGAAACGCACGGTTTATTATCATCGGCATTCCAGTTCCATCAGCACCACACACTGCATCACGCGGAAGTGAAGATATACTCTTGCGACAGGCTTTTGCTTTAATTACTGTTTCTTTTATTGTTGATTTTCGCCCTTTTTTGGGACACGTCAATTTTGCTGCATTTTAAGGATTTTTTTTTGGTTTCGATTCAATTGCTAGATTGAAATAGCAATTGGTTATGCTAGGAGTTAATTCAAGTAAAAGTGATGTAATAACACACAATAGTGCGATAGCGATCGAAATTACTGAAACGTAGAAATATTTAATAGACCGAAATAAAAAAAATGCATTGAAAACATTGTCCCGAATGGACTATTATTATGCTTCCCAATATCTCGATGGATTTCATAAATATTTCCCTTGCTTTGGCAACTGTTCAAAGATAAGAATGACGCTTCACATAATGGTGAAACATTGAACGTAAATGGCCCGAACCCAAACATTACACAAAAGGTTTTGTAAATAAATACCTCCTTCCTAGCTCACTAGCCGTTCGTGCTACCGTTCCGTCTGCCACACTAATTTGCAACGTGGATCTACATTATGCTTTGTGAAGAGCCATTAATCTTCATTTGCGCTACCAAAATCCAACGCACACACACAAATATAAGCGGCGAAGAGTTTACCGGTCGTCCGGCTTTATTTTCCCACACTCGAATCATCTCGGTACGGAACAGTTCCACTCTCTGTGGGTTGATTTGCAACCCTTTAGATTCAACCAGTTTGCTACAATCATTCGAAACCAACAGAAAACCATTACAAAAAAAGCACAGCACAGAAAAATGCCACCCTGCGGGTAACTTTAAACCATCGTATAATGGCAAACCAATTCGTTGTCTTCGACTAACGAGCATGTTTGACAGGAGCACCATCGCGGCGTTACTTTCTTTTTCGAATCATGATCGTTTTATAATTCTTTCCCACATGCATCGAGGAGAACCCATTCTACAGGATACTACATATTCTCCCTCTTCCTACTAGTGCAGAGATCAAACATTGAAGAGACGCACACGTACTTCAACTATCAACGATACGGGTACGTAGTATGTACAATGAAAACGACCTGTCGCTGTCAAGGAAATGGGTGGAAAATTAATGGCACACGGATATCCAGTTTGCTCCAGTTTCGATCTCTTTGTCTACATTCTGGTGTAATCTAGTACAGGAGCGCAATCCCGCACTAAATGGTCGAGGTCAAACGTTTATTCGACATTTTCTGGCTGATTACGATTTCCTGCTTTGTGGTATGTTGTACGAGGTTAATGAAGTTGCAACGTCCAGCGCAACAACAGAAAAATGGAAACTTACTCTTTGCATTTGCAGTCGGGCTAGGAACTATAAATACTAGCTTGTTTTCTCCTACACTACCACCCAGAAGTGAGCCGTATTAAAATTACAAATAATTAACTAAACACAAAAACATCTTCGGTACGCTGCAATGGAATGCAAGGATTGTGTTTCTCCGAACATTGCCAAGACCTCATGTAATAGAACCAAAGCTTGACAAATCCACCACTGACGATATCGATCAATCATTGGGTGCCGCGCCACCATTGGAAGCCTCGATTGCAGGCTAAAGACAAACATGATGATGTAACACGGGGTCATGTTGTCACCCGAAAGTTGAATGACTCACAAAACCCAAGCTGCCAACGAAGTCCTTCTTGCCGATCCACGTATGTTTTGAAACCGAACTCCAACAATCGGAATCCCCTCAAGATACAAAAGCCTAGTATAACTACTACAACAACAAAAATCAATATTCGTTCCTAATTTTGCACTTGACCTACGGGAAGCGAAAACGAAGAAACTCCACCTGTTTGGAGTACACTCTCCCGGCAGTCCTATTACTGGGCACATTACGGTCTCCACGGGTGAGAGTCTCGATAGAAGGAAAGAGCAAACCAAAGGCAATTCCAACAGACGGCCACCATACCATATCGCCCGGAACGCGAACGTGACTAGACAACCTTGTGCCAATCCGTACCAAACAAAACCCAAAAGAAACGACAACAAAAAACGACCTACCACCCATGTGTGTTTTACTTCTTTTCTTCGTTCACAGCATAATGAACAATATGGACGGTGGAGGCGCGAATATGCTCGCGTGTGCACACGATTATGGCACTAATCTTCTTTGCTTTATATCTCTATTTTAGTATTATCTGTGTTAGTGTGCGAGCTAAATACAAAAACCCTTAAGGTAGATAATGAGATGATAACAGTGGCTTTTAATGACTAATTCATTTTAACGAACGTATCACAAACAGTGACATATTTTTAAAACGATACAGATACGATTCTAAATCGAATTTGATCGTTTTGACAAAATATTAATACATTCACCATTCCAGCAAACTATTATTTCAAGCTTTACGAAACCCCAATCTATTTCCTCATGTAGGAAACAAGAAAATGATACCATACACTAAAGTCCGTAAATGAATTATTTGACGTGCTTGTTCTGCTCAGAGATCAAGGCTAATTTTAAGCACAATGTCGAACAACTCTCGCGCTTGAAATGAAGCTACATTATGGCTATAGTTCACTCTTCTCATCATTCACCTTTGATTGCTTTTGTGACTTGTTTAAATTTGTTCCACCCCAAACAAGAACCCGGAACAAGAATCAGGGGCGGTAGAACACCTTTCTTTTAGCCCTCCCGGGGAGAAAGAGCCGCCGTAGCGAATAACCAACATATATCAGCACGATTTGCATGACTAACGTTCAAAACACACCTGTGTGCGAGAAAGGCTGCCAGTTTTTCGTTCCAGAAGCGCAAGGTGAATAACATCAACGCGGCTCTAGGGCCGCCTTGTTTCCTCTTTTCCATCCCCATGCATCCTCCCCCTTAGCCTCCTCTGTCCAACCTCTCTACAAACCACACTTGGAAGCGTGCACGATGAATGGTCATGTGCGCCACACACATTTCCCAGCAAATCCGAGCACACTGACCTTTCCCTTTTCCGTGGATTTTCCACAAGTACAGTTTCTGTTTTTTTTTTCGTTTCCCTTCTGTATTCCCTCTTCTTGTTGCTGCACTCACGCTCCATTGGTTTGATGCTTCAGGTTAATACCATTAAAGTGCAGCACAGCAAGTGTGCACTGGTATTTGTGCGTTTTCATTTCACATTTTTTCCCAACATGCATAATCCAATGTTTCGCTGACGAGCGCTAGCAAACGAAGAGTAGTTGAAATAACATATCTGCTCCGTGTATGCCCCGGAATCGATAATCATTCGGCACTATTGATCATACGAACGAGTGAAGAGAACAAAGTTTTTCAAACTAATGTGTTCAATCGTGCTTTGAGATATTAAAACAAACAATCTTCCTCGCGACGCGCGCGCGGTGGTGAACGCTACGAGAAAAATGGACATTATATGAATAATTTTTCTCGCACAAATAGAGATGATTTGATGAGCAACTGGTGCGTTGCGTTGATGCTGTCTTGTGGTGCGGAGTGCCTTTGTAAATAGAATGGCTTCCCATTTTTTTCTAAACGATTTGTGTCAGGTATCAGTTTATCTCTCTCTCTCTCTCATTTTCTCTCTTCTTAACATCGAGGTAATATTAAATCAATTGTTTTCCATCATTCTGCTTCATCTCCGTGTACGGAAACCTTAGCGAAGCGTTTCGTCCAAAAGCGGGTCGATCATGTCGACCAGTGGAAATAGATTTCAACACAAAACGGCACAGCTTCCACCCATCCAAAAGGCCCGTCGGGCGTGTGGGCTATCTGCTGCCACGTTCGCCCGAATGGAGCGAATGCACTATTTTTATCATGATGGAACACTTCTTCCATTTTCATCCGGGATGCCGCCTATAAATAGTGCTCCTTTTACGAAGCACACCGGCGCCGTTAGTTCTGCCCTGTTTCATCCACTGTGCGATTGCAAATGTTCCGAACGAATAATGCAACTGTAGTCGATCCGGACGGGATGTAGAGCAAAAGGAAAACTATTGTACCGCTGGAGTAAGGGACCCCCCAAATGTAGACGAGGGAGGAGTATTTCTGTAAACATTGATTCTACTTCACGTTAAGAGCAAACCACACGATTCCAGACGATCACAGTCACAATGGTGTGTACTTGTAGTACCATTTCCGAGTTTTAATACAAACCTGTAAAGAAAAGAGAATTACAAAACAAAATTAATCATGGTAAATTCAACTGAATGTAATAATATTTAACATTTGCGGCTTACAGAATCTAATATAATTAACTAATTAATTATTATCATGATATTTGTTAGCGGAACAATTTGTGAGTAGGATATTAAAATCTATTAAAACATTTATTTTTGTAACAATATTGTTTTCGATTGTTCGATCTTTGATAAGCGTTATCAGCAGTAACGTTTCTAGCTTAATCTTGGCTTAAACTCACCATTTCCTCCACCCAGTTATCAACACTTACGTCTACTAATACTGTCTACTGCAAAACATTTATGTATGCAAGGGTCTACCTTCAAATGATTCATAAATAAGCTTGTCGTCCACCGTACCAACTGTTTACACTGCTAAAAATAGCTTCAAAACACGACAACTCGCCAACTTCCCAAAACAAGAGCATGTCACAATTTTTCATTCGCAACGCGTCCCCGTGCGCGCCAAACGAGAAAAACGTTTTCGACACGCACATTATACCGATCATCCTTTATTAAGCATGCTTCCTGCACTGGCGACGCTTTCAAAGGTGCAATCAATATTATTTAAATAGTTACGTAATACATTGGTTAGTTCATAGTAAATTATGCATACGTTGCATATTTTTCATCATTTTCTCAGCTTATTTCGAAACAAGTTCAACAAATTAAAATAATGAAACAATATAATTCCTCCAAGAAGCCCTTCAGAAATGCATCATGCAAATGTGGTGTAAAATATTATCATATCCATCTTCTAATAAGTGTGAAAGACTTCAATACCAGTTAAATAGCTGCACACGCCATTAAAACGTTCCGCGAACAAGTGCACTGTTCTTTTACGCGTTAATGAAAATAAACCTTCGGCAAGTTTCCGGCAGAAAGATGCAAAAAATAACACCAACGGTACCATCATTCCCTACACGACTGCGGGCCACTGGGACAAAGAGCGTTGCAGTATACGCCCGGAAAATAGAACCAGATGTTGGCTATTCTTGCCCCGACAAGTACTTTTGGGTGTGGACGCTTTCCTTCGATACCTACGAGGGTGTGCGGGTTGCGACTAGTTTCGCCTTTCAACACAGCCGTGGTAACACACGTGCAGGGAGTTAAAATTTATTTTTAAAACTGACTTTTCCACTTCAGCTCACGCTTGTCCGATGCTTACAGCCGAAAGGGATGTGCGTTTTTGATTGAAAAATAGTGCTAGCATTTATAACTCATTTGTCTTATAACCGTGTATAGCTGTAGAGATATAACATAAATATAATCTTTTTAAACAAAAAAACATCAGAACAATTTTCCTCTGTCTTGTCCAACAAGCATGCCCAACCCACACACGCGTAAATGCATCCCAAGAAACTAGTAGAAAAAAGTACGGAAGTCTCATCATGTCCGGATGCACAACATTACGTCTTGATGGGAGACCCACCGATTATCTCCGGCCGCTTTTTCCATCGCGACCAGTCGCTTCCGGAAAAATATATGTGCGTAAAAAATCGCACTAAAACGTTCAAGGAACAACATCCAGCCACTAACCAGTCGAAGCCACTTTGACCGAGGCCACCACCACCGGAGCATTATATGCTGATTGCGTTAGATAAACCGGTTCTCCAAGCGCAAGCCTACCGAGAGGGTGGCTTAGTTTCTGCTTCCACTGGCTCACCGTCAATTTCGGATCGGGCTTCTCCACCCTGCCCGAAACAATGGTGGAGGAGTGTTGCATTGCCATTAACCTCCTTCGCGATCCAGTTTGCCGAGACGTGTCCAGTCAGTCCGGTCGCCCGAAGCTGTTAAGGGTCTTCCATCTTCCGATAATAATCACCTCTCCGTCACCTTTCTGTTTTTTTTTTGCTTTGTTGTTATTCATCTCTCTTTCATCGACCACAACGAGGGCGAGACAAAACGAGAGTTATCAGACCAAGAGAGAGAGAGAAGGGTGAGAGACGAAGTGACCAAGGAGGGGTTGCACTTTCTTTTGCTTCCACCGTTGTAACCGTTGCAAAGGAGATGAACCGAACGGGAATGTCTCGCTGGAATCTCAACCACTCGGCACGGCTAGCAACCAGAAGCCATTCGGTGGGGGCCATTTAAAACCAGGAAGCTAGGCAGCACCGTAACCAACCAACCACAAAATGGCTACAAAGCCACTAGAGCGCGTAACAGGGCGTGTGCATGCGGGCAGGTTAGGAGGAAATGGCAACTCTGCACGAAGCAGGAAATCGGACGGGCGAAGGAGAACAGCGTACTATAACATCTAAGAGTGGAATCGGAATGGGATACGGGAGATACATTCTAGCTTTCGGTTACCGTTAGATTGCGAACGGATGATGATGATGATGTTGGCGTAATGATGATGATGGGGAAATGGAAAATAATACCAAACTTCTCCACTCCATGTCGTCCCAACCCCTCGTATCTCGTTGGTAAGGTAAAGCAACTGAACACGAGCGCTCGAATAAGGAGACGGGAGCAATGGAAGACACCAGCTGGAGAACGGACAGCACATAAAACACACACATTGTTCCGTTGAAGTTTAATTTAAGCTATAACATTGAGTCAGTAACCCTTTTCGTCCGTCCGCGATAGAGATTTGTACATTTTTGACATAGGAGCATTAAAGTTTTAAGTTTTGCAGCGTTTATAACAGAGGATGAGTTCACGAAGAAGGAACTTTTCCCAGACTCTATACTAGCCTCAATCTGTCAGCGTGACATATCTGTCAAAGTGACAGACAACATTTGGCTAAGCATTGATGTCTAGGAAATTCGTACTATCTCGTTCACCTGAAATAACTATCTTCAAGGACATCTTCGAAAGATCATCCAACACACAAAAGGTCACTCATGTTCGAACAGTGCAACGTACGAAACTAGAACGTCCAAGAAGCGTCCGGTCTCGAATCATAACCGAAAATCGTATCATTCTGAGCGACGTATGAAACGAACCTGACGGCGGCCATGAAAAAGGTTTTTGACAGATGAAGCAGCTGACTAACTGGTTTGGCGCGCTTCCTCGTATCGTTGCCCATCCATTTCCCATTCCGTCCTGATGAGTCCCCTTCGACTTGGACGGTAGCAGCTCGATGCTCAGAATAGAACGCTACGCGCGAACGTTGACCATTTCATTCTGATGCTACACACGCATACACACAAGCGCGTGTGGATGCACATAAAAACACATAAACACGAACATTATCATTCGCTCTCCATTTCGCCTTTGGGGGGCTAGCGTGTGACAGATGAGCTCGAAAGATCACTGACACAGGCTTTCGCTCTCGGTCTCTTTGTTTCTTTTTTCTTCTTCGCAAAAGATGCACTCCCGTGGTTCATACGTGTCGTGATGTCCCCGTGACGTTCCGGTTCATATCGACAGCACAATCCTCCATGCAGAGTCGAGCAAGGATGCTGTAAAAACTCTCTCACTCACCAACACTCCTTCGCTAGTAGCCGCTGACGTTCGTTGACGGGTTAAACTGGCAGAACGATAAGCACCGCCAGTCATTCGCTTATCGTTCATTCGCTTCGCTGTATGCGCGAAGGCATACAAAAAAATGGCAAGGGGTTGCAGTTTGCAAAACGCGCGATGAGGGGCAAAAATCAACACGCAACCAACGTCAAGTAGGTGTGACGCCGTCCGAATCAGACTCCCGATTGTAGTGCAGTGACGCGCTCCGATCCCAAGATGCAACAAGCGTAAAGTCAATCTCACCGAAGAGATGAGCGTGAGCTGATGGGAAACTATATTTGTGTTGTTCGAAGGTGAATATTCACAAGCTCTTTCCTCAATTCGTCTCACACACTTGTTGCACTTGCACCGATTATTACAAACAGAAGTAAGACGCTTTTAAGGTCTACAAAACATAACAAGGCTCATATTTCAAAAGTTAAAAAGTAAACTTTTACCCTCTGTATACCACAACAAAACCGTTGTAGTTTCATGTAGAATCCAATTCTTGCAGTATACAAATGAAGCAGGGAAAAATAACACACATAGGCACACATAGACACGTGTACATGCTCAAGCGTGGATACACTAAAGACCGAAGATAAGATAATTCTATTAATCCAGGAAAATCCCTTCGCTGCAATATTAATCATTATTACTTAATGCACAGGCATTTAAACTCCATTTCTAAGACAAATAAATGATTTTACTAATGCCTCCCACCCGCATAATGCCACACAAAACCGCTTCACGCCAACACGGCACAATAAAACACACGATGAACAGCATTTCATCGCAGCAAAGTCCGTCGAGAGTAGTGATTTTTCCTCCTGAAGCTAACGCATCCGAATGCTTGTATACCATTTTTGATACGTAAAACCGTGTCCCTTCTCTGCATCCGTTGGTGGTACACATACACGCCCAGTAACGATCGAGGAAAATCCGCTGACGCGCTGCGAAGAACCACAGACGACGACGGTGAACTAATTTTAGACAGCAAGGGCACGTGTTTTCCACCAGCGCCAATTCCTTGTGACCGTGTTGTTTCCGTTGAACGCCCATTGCCTTTATACCATCGAGCCAATAACGTAAAAAAAACCAGGCAAAAAAAGGTTGGTGGTCATCATCGCGTGGTGTGCGTGAGTAACCCGCCCAACAGCGGTACTGAGTTCCGACTTTGAAGCAGAGGTTTTTTGGCTTTAACTCGCCAAGTGGAATGTGTGTTACACTCGTTTCGCTTGACACGCACCCACACACGCCAGCAGCTTCCCTTGGCAAGTGGGATTGGGTGGTACGCAATCTCACACCATCCTGGCCACTTCCTTCCCTGCTCTTCCTGCCTGCGTCTCTTCTCTCTGCCCCTTTATGGCACGTGGACAACGCGACACACGGACGGTGGGCCCGACGGCCGGCTTTGACAGTCCGCGGACGTGTTGTTGAATGCTTTAATCGCAGTAAGATAAAGAGCACTAAAGCAGCAAAGGTGCTCGCTGCACTGAGCGGATGATGTTTGCGAATGGACGTGCAATTGCGTCGACTTGATACAGAGTGACCGTTTTTTCCCCCGTCCAGCTATGATGCACCGGGCTCGGAAAAGTGGCCGACTGTACAGTTGACGTAATAGAATTACCTCGATTGGATGCACTTTTTGGATGCTTCCTTTTCTTCTCCGTTAGAAAAAACCGATCAGCAGCACCAAAATGATTACGAACTCATCTGCTATTATGGAGTAACTTTGTTAAATCCCACAAAATAGTCAACAAATTTCGTCGTTGAACAATTTTGGAACCTCTTCTAATCTACGATCAAGGCTACAAATTATCAAAAACTAACCCAGTTAAAACGTACTGTTTTCATTTTCCCCGAACCGTACAATCCAAAGCTAAATGTCGAAGCATTCTTTCCTTATAGATGTTTTCCTCCACTCCAGAACCAAATTACAAACGCAAACGAAAACTTGGTGGAATCAAAAGGTTGAAGGCAGCGTGCAACAGCAGCAGCAGCAGCAGCAACACCAAACACACGCATGTACGAGCCAGCCAGCGAAGGAAGTTTAACTTAAATCCAGAAGAAGAGAAAAAAAAACCTCCAACATCTTTGCGAAGGACAAACCGGTTTGCATTGTGGGGCTCGCAACGCGTCTTCGATCACTCGAACTCGCACAATCATGCCCTCGCATTCGCGGCAAAACACCCATCAGACACCCTCCCCCAAGCGCGGACACCCTTTTCGCCCTGCTCGAAACCAGTCCATCCGTTCACAGTTGCTCGTTCATGAACTCCATGAATCGACATCGCCGTCGTCAAGATCGCGCGTGTCCGCGTACTAAAAAGAGCTCGGCGAGCGCTGCCTGGAGTCGTGCCTTCCTTTTCACGCTTTCCGGTTGCTTTTTTTACCCTCGTTTGTTCTTTTTTTATTATACTTTACAAAACCTTCGTAACGCTCGGGATAATCTACGGGGGCACTTATGGACGCGGGTGGCTTTGGTGCTCTAGGTGGAATGTGTTGAATTTGGGAGCTACCAGTGTTCCTTTTCTTTACCACCATCACCGTTAAATTTCGGAGGGATAAACCAAGATTTACGCTCCAAAGTAGTACAAAACTTTGCTTGTCGAACAGAACTTCCGCTCGATGAAAAATGTGTACTGATTTGGGTCTCTTTTTCTGATCACCAATGATGTCCTACTTATTCGGGGCCACCCAGGCCTAGAGATGCGCTCGGCATTAAAGTCGCAACCAATTCTCAAGGCCTCATAATTTACCCTTTTTGTCCCTGCACAAACGCGCCACGACTCTAATGATGTTAACCAATGAAACAGGTTCCAGCCTGGAAGCGCCAATAGAGTTGTGTTGGCTTAATTTCCGCAACAAAACAATAAACATCAACAGTTTAATATCTGGAAAATGCTGCCAAATTTTTCTATGGTTGAACACATGGGGCACTTCACAATGCCACAAGACGCTAATTCCCAAGAAACCGTTCTGAATAAGCACAAAATAATGGTGAACACTATTAAAACATCCGTGTAAATACACATACACTATACAGAAAATTGGAAGCAATATAGCAATGCAGCTTAATATACGAAATATTTATAGTTCCGATACTCTCATACGCCCCCAACAAATATGTATCTACTAAATTGGAGATTTCGATGTTCCGAAGGAATCAGAAGGGAAAAGACACTTGATGAACCTCATTAAAATATTTAATCCTACCAATAGGTGTGTAACGTGAAAATGTGCACGTTTATGGGTTGTTTAACGTTTTTTCTTATTCGTCATGTTTTCTCATCGTTCAACAGAGATATCAATTATGTGTACCAATGAAAACAATGGCAGGGTAAAGCATGTTTCTGCCATATAGTATTTCCCCGACTTCAGTACAAAGTTGCGCACAACTTACTGATAAAGCACAACCGTGACGAACCGCTTCGCTCGCCAGATAAGACGATCAGTAATCAAATGTTAGTGGTAAACGATTCACAACATGCTGCACGAAGGCGATTTGCTGGTTAACGTAACTAACGCTTGTTACATAATGCTTGTTTATTAATTGCTGCACAATCATGATTTTTATTCTTATAAAGTAACATCATCATATACGTTTAGCTTCACTTACACGTAAGCCACTTCGCGAAAGAACATCAAACATCTGTTTTTTTTATTTCAAATAAATCAAATAAACTTGATAACCCTAATGTTAGGTTTATCACTGTACACGGACCGTTGCAAACGCATTGCGGAAGCATTGTACAGAATTTTTGATATAAATATTCATAACGTTCGAAGTACGGCACTGGAACCGGATTGAAGGAAACAGTCGAAAAGAGCTAGCAAACTAGAACCATTCGCACGAATCAATGACCGCGAGGCAACACGAATAAAAACTCCCCGCCTGTTTGACTACTACAGCGTTTTGAACATCAGATTGGAAGTGATTTTCTGCATGACATAAACATATCCAATCGAAATTTCAACAATTATATTAAACATAAAGTTGTAACAGTGAAAATTCCAAAAAGCTTGTGAATACTTTTTTTTCAAGCGCAACGATTTAAAACAACTTGTGGGCAAATAACTGAAGAAACACATTCTCGTAACTTTCAAACTCTCGTAAAAGCTCTCACACATCCGGCGACCTTTTTAAGGTGAGGAAATTCCAAAACGCAAAAAGACAGCAAAGTGTGACGTGCAAAGGAAACGTTACTTCTTACCTGTCGCTGACGTCCTTGACATTTTCGTATGAGAAAATGGTCGACACATGTCTCATGCAATGAGTCAAATGGACTTTTTAGCATATGTTAAGCGTGGCATAATAACATAGAAAATGGTCTCCTAAAACGGATCTATTGATCAGTGCAGATGTTTTGTTTTCGCATCATCGGTGGTGTCCATAATATTCGTTACCATCAGATTCATACCTCGTATCAGCTTCATGAGCTACAAGCGATTCGAATCTTTGAATCTCTCCTCTGACGACGACTCTTTCGAAACGAAATAAAACAGAAGATCTGACACAATCGCTTACAACCAATTGTCACCGGTCGATAATGTTTAATATGCAGAGAAATATGTGAAAAATATTAGCTAGCTCCACTCTTTTGCGTGCGTGTGTGCGCGCGTGTTCCGTACGTCAACAAGTAGGCAAACAAATACAACCTCCACCGGAAGAGCAAGCATTCGAGTTGCAGGAACAAGCTAGGTGTGTGTGTGTGTTTGTGTGGGTAAGGTGAGGAGCATTCACTTCGTCATTGAACCTGCGAGGATGGCCTTGAATGTACGCACTCCAGCTTTTATTGCAGCCAGCGAACAGCAATGTAAACGCAATGAAGATCTGTCAACGAACGGGCTTGTCTACATGCTTGCGCTGCCCTCCTGCCCTGTGTGAATGTGTGTGAGTCGAAATATTTGATTAATAGTTTCTATACGTCACTTTCATAGCTGCCGGTCTCGTCTCATGAAACGCCGTCCAGGTGAGGGACACGATCTTTAGCTCACTTCTACCGATACTTCTTCTCACTGCTGCGGCGTAACTGGTTGATCAGCATCGTTAGCACCCCGTGTCTCGAACGGCCGAAATGAAACGAAAAATCTTAGTTCACCGTTCTTGAACTCACTCGTTCCGTCGTCGGTTCAACCGTCCCAAAAACCGATGACTCACACACAGACACAAGCGAGGGATCCTTTTTTTTGTTGTCTTCTACGATCCTTTCTCTTATACGTTTGGGGTTGAATTTGAGCATCACACCAACCCCCTCTCCCCCCCCACCCTCCTCAACAATGTGAACCCACTAGTGCGTCATTAACCCACAAGTGTCACTCACCTTTAACAAAGTGCACGAGGCACGAAACACTCTTCCCCTTTTGAGTTCGCCACTTAAACCATTCCTGATCTTGAGCGTTTTGCCGCCATACCGTTCGAAACAATACACCTATGCAACACACCAGGCCAAAACAATAAAAAATGATACACAGGCAAAATCATTTATGTTGACCGATTTCAAATGGATGGTACCAACTGCTCCTCCTTCTGCTTTTCGTCCGGAAAATACTGATTTTCCGGTCTTTATTCTAGCGTTCACAGCGTAACGAAGCTCGTTTCGGGCGATCTACAACAGATGCCATTTGATCGACTTTGTGTTCCTCTCGTCAAGCTGGACCTGAACCAGCTACTAGTTGCGAAGGCGAAGGAAGTGCTACCCTGTTTTCCCGTCGCAATTTAAATCGTCGCCTTTCACTTCACTCCACATACGCATCACTCTCGTACATCTCTCTCTCTATCTCTATTTCTCCCCCTCTGTCTCTCTGTGCAATATGCGCGTTTGTAAACTTCACTTCACGAAAATAGATCACCCAGAGTGTAAGGGATTATTTTGTTTTGCCTGTCGCCGCATGTCCGATGTACAAACCCGAATTGCATCAAGCTGTAGCCCACTCCTGAAAACTAGCACTCAAACACAAAACGAATGTGAAAAGATCGACAATTCACGGAGAAGTGACCGCGCTAAAGAAAGGTGTGGAAATCTTAGTGTAATGTATGTACTATCCTTTGTTTGTTTTCAGAGATTTTTTTTCTTCAATATCATCTACTGTCAACTTTTAACCGCACAAAATCGGTAACTACAAACATTTGAAAAATCCACATAATAACCTCGAAGTTGAATCGGGCTTTCTTATTTATGTTTTGCTATACACTACGACGCTTAACACTGTGCGACACAAATGGGTGGAAAAACTTTCACCAAGCGCGCAACCCCGTCGTTGCGACGTTCAATCTCACGCACACCGTCCCATCATCGCCCACGGTACGTACGATCGCACACCAGCGCACCAACGAACGCCGTCGCAGCACGGCAGAGCGCTCCACTTGAGTTGGCGCGCAGCAAAGAAAATGCACCAACCATTGCGCACTCTGATTAACGGGGGGTGGCGGGTGATTGTCCAACGTCAGGCAGGATGTATGGGAGGGGAGGGAGAGGGGGGATGGAGTGAGGGAGAGAAGGGGACGATGTGAGCGGCGGGAAAGAAAGTGCAATCAAGCGGTTAATTCTCACGCACACTCGAAACGCTAACCCCGAGCGTAGTAGTGCTCCGTGTAATGGTAGTGGTTGGTTCAAGCGTGCGGTGGTGCATTTCCTTTTTCTTCGCCTTTAGTTTTGTTGTTGTTGCTGTTGCTTTTGTTCATCACCACGTAGACATAATGTGAAGAAAATCTGTTGAACCATGGGTGTGGTAGGAAAACACATTTTTCATTCCGCTGCTGCAGGTAGTTGAACGGGTAAATGATCGCAAGCAAACGGTTCGTTCGAGCAAAGAAGCAACATCATCATCACCATGTGTCATAAGCGATCTCATATTTATGATCGTTTTACTCGTTTTTTTGTATCTCGTCAATTAAATCCCTCCCGAAGAATCTCTGTGATCGTTTACGCCATTTGCAATAATAACGGCAACAACAACAAAAAAAACAATGAAGTTGAAAATAAGAAATCGTATGAAAGCGGAATGAAATGCGAGACAAACAGGAGAAGCAAAAAAAAAAAAAGAATCGAAAGTGAAACCTTACGAAGCGCGATAAAGTGAGCAGCAAGCGAATTACGACGTGCCTCTTGGCACCGAGTGTCGCGCGAAACTCGCATCTTCAGCCATTGATAGACAGGGGGAGTAGTATATGCTTCCAAATAAACGTTTCGCTTCTATTTTTATAAGCACGTTTTATGCAAATAATTGTAACATTACCCTCCAGGACGCGACATCAACAAGGAACATCAACCACCGAGACTTGCACTTCTCTCTCTTTGGCTTAACGACCTACCAGGTCATGCCGGCCATCAAATGGCTTACTAGACTATTAGATACCACGTAGTTGCATAGTCAGTGCTCACTACGGGGGAACAGTCCGGATACTTGCACTTAATTGGTTTATTTTTAAGAATTAAACAAACCCCGGTAGGTCGGTTTCGAAGCAGATCGGTGCAGATCGCTACTCTCGCTCTACATTTGCTTCTTTGTCATTCATTCATTCTGAGAATTCAAATTCATCCTCCCGGGATGGAACGTCCCTTCTCTTTACCTTACGTCTCTTCCATAGACACATCACGAACTTGACAGTGAAAGCATTTTATTTCTTCCTTATGGAAAAAAAACAGATCCAACTCCCTGATCCATTGCAGCAGGATACGCACACATTCCGCTTTCTCTCTATTTTCCTTTGCTGTACTGGGTAGTGGTACCGATCCAAACCATCGCAGGACGACGCACTTTGGAAGCATCTGCTTTCGACGAGACGACACGCTTTCACTCTTGCACAATTGTAACAACAACGGCCGCAACAATTGAAACCATTCAAGCGAGGGAAATTACGTGGAAAAGTTAATTCACACACACACAAAGGTCGTACACACATACCAGCATGAAACACACAGCAGCTAAAGATGGTGGGATGCGTGTGGGGTATAGGTAAAACACATACATATGGTATATCTATAAAATATATGTAGTTGTTCTCTTAAATGTGACCTTTGAGCAGGCTGTTTTAATTTACTAAAATTCTCTTCTTCAACCTAAGATATTGATCTTTCTGTTCGCGAGAGATCGTTATCTTTCACAGGGATGCATTTAAAGATTTCCTAAAACGTAATATTTAATGTCTGTTTTGCAATAAGAACAACAACATTGTAATGCTCTCACAGCCCAATAGTTTACAGGAAACTTTTAAAGATGTTCCATTTTTCAAGCTCCTCTAGCGATGGAACACAATTCGTGCAAGTTTGCAGCAAAGTTGCATTTTGCACCTCACACCACGTACGATGATACCATTATTTTAAATCAACCTTTAAAAACGACTCACGCAAACAACAGTTGCACAGTTTGGAAGGAACCCATCCTCGGGCGAAGAATATTATATCTTCACACACTAAAATGAATGTCGGAAGTAATGAAAGTGTAAAAAAGTTTAATCTACCGAAACGAAGCACCATCATCAAACCTTTCTCCTTTCGCTCGTCGCAAGGGTGAAACAGGACGAAGAGTGTACAAACTTTTCCTTCCCACGGGATTGAGAGCGCAGGGAGCTCTGCACGGACATAAAAAACAAACTTTTCCTCCTTTTTCAGCTGATTGTCGTCTCCTTCTGATCTGCTTGATTGTGGCAAGGCAAAGGAAAGCTTTCGCTTCGCGAACAATCCTTGGATTCGTAACGCTGGTACTCTTCCGGCTTGCTTGGCCAGGACCTTCGTCTGCGGGTGGACGGGACAACAACAACAACAAAAATGGGACACCAAGGAACTATGCTCGAATCATGCTATCGTCACTGTAAATGGAGCACGCTAGCGCACAAAGCACATCAAGTTAGTGTTTGTGCATAAAACGAAGAATAAAAAAACCTTCGATCTTGGTGGCTGTGTCCTTGGAGTTTCACGCTCCACAGCGTCTTGCCGTTTGATTGATGATGGAAATTCTAGCTGCATCTTCGGGAGTTTCTTTCTCGTCGGTACCAACCACAACCAAGACTAGACACAATCGACAAAACCATACTACCACTCAACAACAACAAAAACCTATGCAAAAGCTGGCAGGATGCTTTCTTACAATACAATCGGATGTATTGCAAGAACTCATCTAAACATAACAAGCAAGATCGCACACAAAGTGCAACTGGAAAATCCAATAGACCATTGGCTGTGTATTGAGGTTGACAAAATGTCTCCGAATGGTCGCCGTTTCTTTCGACGTAGTGGTGAGAAAAAAAACCCCAATACAACAGATATGGTACACGCCAAAGAGGACATTATCTACATTTCTTTGTGTGTACCTGTAAAGTGCATTCAAGCCTCCCATGTGCTCCCTTATCCCTTTCCTTATCGCGTTAATGCCAACGCCAGACGACTTATCACAGCACGCACACCCATGAGCAACACAGCAGAACCAGTAGCACCACACAGCACCGTAGCGCCCGTAGCATATCGCATCGGCAAACAATTGGGTCAATTACATTGGCATTGAAAAGGCTCTCCCCCCCCCCC
>CM032178.1:1963419-1989504 GCA_018908115.1 Anopheles rivulorum
AAAAAAACCATCGAACAGCTTCCACATCATGCATATAGACCGTAATTCAATCGCAACTCATCGATGTGAAGGCGAACGGAAACGAAGCCATACATACGTTGCATTAATTATTTTTTCACGTTATTATGTTCTACATCGCACTGCAGGCCTGTCTGTTTTGTCCATGTACCACATTTTGATAGCATATAAATAAATGTTTGCGAGAAAAAATAAATCACACCCCCAATTCGCCTTCATTATGCTCTCATACCGGCGTCAAATTTCAAACTCATTGTTTGAAACAAATTGCTTGAATATCCATTCTAGCCATCAACGCGTAACGTGTGCACAGTTTCCAATTGAAACCCGTATTTTCAAAACGATTTTCGATACCACAATTATATGATTATTCGAAGAGTTATAAATTACACGTTACGAGTTTTGTACATTGTTTAACAGGCGAAACATTAAAGGAATCACTGGTAGAGTCAACAACTGTACAGCTTCGTCTTTAATTCCGCTTTCTATATTGGGATGAAGGTAACTTCATTCCATCAGTCATTCCCGAATACACTAACTTCCGTACTTACCTTAAACTAATGGTAGAAGACGGTTGAGCGCGGTATGTGTGTTTATTGTTAAAATCTGCAAAAATATATAAAACAAAAACAACAACATTATTATAGTATTTATTTTCAATGGATTTTTTTTTTGGCTCGTAATGGTAAGTAGTTTTCTGACTCCTGCCTATCGAAACGCACACGTAACGAAAATGCTCTGTTTCTCTGCTATACACTAGAGTACGCGTACACAATGACGTTTGGATACCAAGCCATTGGATGAATCAACAACAAACGCACACACACACACATGCATACAGATTGTAAGTCTCTTCATCGGTCCCCAAACGAACGACGGTGACAGGCGCGTAGACAAACTCTTAAACCAGCCGTGTGTCGCGTGACGTGCCCTTAGCCGTTGAACGTACACTACTACCTCATCTAATCGGTGCAACACAAAGAAAGTAGCTCAAGTTGACATAGCCAATGCAAAACATCGTTTGTCTCGCACAAATGCTAGTTCCAATATTGGTGGTGACAACGAAAAATTTTACAATAAACACATTTCATTTCTGCTTCACGTCACTATACCCCACAGGAAACATACTCTGTAACATAATTCCTCTTACTTAGCTAGATAGCGATAACTTTACACGTATGGAAGCGTATAGGTTTGACCTTCATCCGTCTAGCGCGCTCATCGCTGCTTGCAAATCAACACAAAGCACGTGCAAAATTTATCACAACTTCAAGGCCACAGCTACAAACACTTTGTGCCTCGTTGTCCCAGCGTTCGGGTGGGTTTAAGCATCGTTTCGCATTGTTAAAGTAAAAAAACACACACAAATAAAACATCCTGCCAGCATGAGCCAGCAAACGCAGAGCTTCAAACAGAAATGTCGATGATTCATCCAAAAACTGCCCGACTTCCCAAGCTTCCCAACGGAGAAACCACGGAATTCGGCCTGTTCCAGCAAACGCCAGCATCGTACAAGCTTTGCAGCACGGGAAGCAATTAGAAATTCGTTGGAAATGAATCAGTATTAATAATTTGGTTGATACGGTACGAATAAAAAGCTGATTCAAGAGCTGTAAACATTTTCTGCCCTTAAAAAAATAGAACTATACATCGGTGCACGATTGAAATCCTTCCAATCCTGTGGAGAGAAAGGAACGCAAACACTGGCAAACGGCAGAAAAGTTAGCAAAAGCTAGCAAACAAAACAACAGACCAGTTGGCAGTTAGCTGCAGGAGTGTTATGCAGCTAGGTCAGCATAAAACGACGACCGCATGCCACTCGCACCACCCCCTTTCGCTTCGCGCTCACCCCTAACCGTTCGAGACACGTCGTATTGTTTGTGAATGGAGTACGACGTTGACACAGCGAAAGCAACTCTATCCACCTTCAATGCCACACACTATTACCATTCCAGAGAGCCCCACATTGAGCCCGTCGGGGCCAACCTTTGAGGACGGTGAATTTACCGTGATGGACAAATTGTTAAGACAACGCGTCCGGCGTTCCTATGCTGAAACCTTTGCAACAATAGGAGCTGACGTGCGATGAAGGTGGTATAATAAAGCGAACCATTGGGCATAATGCATCATCGCATATACAACGATACAATACATTCTTCGCACAGGACCTAACAACATTCGCAGCACTGTAGAACGAGACGGCCCATCGCAGACAAACCTCGAACAGCCGACTCATGAAATTGTTCATTTTCCGACGGCTTTTCGGCAAGAAATCGAACCATCTACCAGTGGCAACAGTGACCTTCAGTATGCAGACTTGTAGTTATAAAACTCGAAATCAAAACCTCTTTCACAATCTTCGCAAGTAAGCCTCTTCACGAAATGTTTTGTCGCGTAATGTTTTGCTTTCCGATCCATTGCTTCATAAAAGCACTGATTCCGCAGTACTAATGTCCACCGGAGGGCAACAGGAAGTTCGAGCATAGTAACTTCGTTTCCTTGCTGACCTTCTGCTGGTGTCTCATCTCCCAAGGTAATGTAATTCGGCTAACACACTTGATACGTTACATATTCCAAACCTACCCCAACAAAAACCCGCTAGGGAAATGGCCAAGGACTCAGGGTTCAAGCGGCGTATGTTTTTTCTTTCTTTCTTGGAAACATAAGAGCAAACCAAAAAGACTAAAACAAAGCACTGCAAGCGTGAAACTTGAGGTTTTATGTGCAGTACATATCTGTGTCAGCAAAACCCCGATGACATACATGGACCGTACACGGCAGGCAAAAGGAACACAAAAGGGGGTATGCAACGCAAAGGAACTATTACGGAACGGTAGGTACAGTAGGCAGCAGCAGATTCAATGTTATGTAACGATCAACTTCCACCCGTGGGAAGTAAAAACCACGCGCAAATATGATGCGAATTTACACGAGCTGAAATAATATGCCATTAGCTGAAGGAACGAAGCTGATAAATGGGTGAAACCAAAGGTTTTGCTGGTCACTGATTTACAGATCATACGAGGCCAACTGCACAAACGAACGCTGGTTTTGTTTTCACCTTTCTATCTAAAAAAAGAATCGGTTCTGTTTTGTGAATTATTCGAAACGATTGAATTCTACGAAAAAAAAACACGTATACCTCTAATGTTTTCCGTCAATGAACAATTTACAGCGAATAAACAGATCGTCACAACAAATTAAAACGAATGATTGTGTTTCATAAATGAGCCATTAATAAAAAAGAAACAATTCTAAACAACCTTTCGAATACCGAAAGCATTATACCAATTCGTTTGTTTATCTTGCAATTCGACGAATAATTTAACGAGCGTACAGTTTGCACTGTGACGACAAGAATGTCCACTGTCACTAGAGACATCCACGTCATTATTTCTAAGCAAATAAACTGTTTTTGAACTCTAGTTTTGCAGATTTGAAGAAAGAAAAAAGAAACACAACTACTAAAATCCGCAGGCTAAGCAATTATCTTCTTTCGATCGTTGAAGATGTAAACAACTGCAGAACGAACGCACCGCGTTCTATATTGAATCAAGTTTCACGGGAAACAAACAATCAGAACCCAGCGAGCTCGGATCGGTGGAGCTTGTGTGTTTGGTGCTTTCGCTTCAAACTACTTCCTACGCAACGAACCGGCAGCATCGGAAACGACGGATACTAATTGAATTCCGTCTCTGTGCCCATTCCATTACAAAATCGCTCCGGGAGATGATAGATTTCCACTCAGGCAGCACACGATCAACGACGATTGCCAGCGAATAAAAATGGTAAAAACATTCAATAGCAATGCATACAACAATCAGCAAGAGCAGCTCGATGCTAAGGAACAGACGTTGGTAACATAAAATCCCCGACCCATACATCTGTTCGGTGTGCATCTAATTAATTGTATTCCGGAAAGCAAACGCAATAGAGCTTTTGCATCATGTTGTTGCCATCTAACTCGAAATGGTACTAAGCAACACTATAAAAAAGCGAAAAGGATTCAACAGCGCTATGTCCTCCGGAACGAAAGAATGGCATTAACCAACGGAAAAATGTTGCATTCGGCAAAATGTTGCATGCCGGTTGCCATGGCGATAATTCTAATGCTGCAAATAACACGGCATCGATATTGCAACAAATTCGCTCGATGAAACGGTTATGCATGACGAAAGAAATCACATCGGAGAACTGTAATAACAAAGCAAAACAAACAAAAAGCAGAAAAAGCGCTCTGTTTTCCTTGTGGATGGTATGCAAAGATAACACTAAACCGGGATAGAGTTTTCTCAGAAATGTTCCTATTAAATGTGTTGCATCGGGATTTTCACGAAATAAAACCTTTTTCCTTGCCAGCTGCGAATAAATGGGAAAATGTTTCAATCGCATTTTATACTGAACGATTCAGCGCGTTTATCATACCATTCCCAGCCGGCATTGGCCCTAATTTGTGGTAATTACGTTCGCAAATTTACAAAATGGACTATTACCACCGGACCTCACTGAAAACGTCATTTGTAGGGAGCTGCAAATTGGTCTCGATCTTCCATGCAGATAGTGAAATAAATCTCCTCGCCAGGTAATGGCAAAACGAGTGGGATAACTGACAATAATGTCATAATGATACAAAGCGAGAGAGAGAGAGAGAGACAAAGAGATGTTTCAAAGAGAAACATTTAGGGAGACGTGATGTGAAAACTGGTAAATGTTTCCCAATGGAAAACGACAACAATTCAATACATTAGTACAAGCAAGAAAACTGTTTACTCTAGACTTTGTGTGACGTGATCACGTGACTTGACCCCGCAGCAATCAAATTGTCAACAACCCTTTGAGCATCATGGGTTTGTTTAAGACATTACATCCGATCTCTATCTCTATGTCCAACACCAACAAGCAACATTACTCAAACCAGATAAGATAAAGATTATGGTTAAGTATTAATAATATAACATTAATTGTGCACAAGTGTATGCAATCACAAAACATTACCTTTGCTTTGCTCACAACGACACTCCCATGTGTGATTTTGTGTTGTTCTGATGCTCGTTTAATTCACCTATTGGGTACACGGTAGTGGTACTGTGGTTACTGTTGGATTTTCCCAAAATGACGCTGTCGTTCCGTTTGTACCGACTGTACAACGTCACGTCATCTGGCTATGCTGCACAGACAGGTAGTTGTAGTAGTAGGCTATTGCCGCTGGTGAAGTTGTATGGCCTTCACTCGCTGTGGTCGCCGTTGCCATTGCAATAAGATTGCCCCACGTGCCACCAGGCTTTTGCTGCAGCATAAAAATGGTATGACTTATCGTTGCCGCTACTACTGCCCGTAGTTGCAATTCCATCATCACCCTACGAGTGACTTAAACACACACAACACGCACGCACGCACGCACACATGCACAACATGGGAACACATACACAATCCGAGCCTGAATTGCGCGGAATTAAATTATATTTCTATTTTAACACTCCCGCGGCTGGCTCCGGATGTCACTCGCGCGGTGGAAACATTCACGATGGACGAAAGAAAAGCGCGTATGGAAAAAATGCGCCCGACGGACGAAGACGGACATATTGCACTGTTTTCACCATACAGACACAACACCATACACCCGAGCGCACACCGACCGATGAGCTCGCGGTGAGATGCGCAGAGCCCTTTTTTCTTCTCACTGAGCTCAACGATTTTTTACTTCACTCACTCACTGCTTCTTTCCCTGCAGCCTCTTTTTTTGCCTGCTAGGTTGCTGCTTCTATTTTTTCTTAACCACCACCACCACCACCACCAGCCGATCACACTGCTTCTTCAATTTCTTCGCTTTGTGCACCACTTGCATCACCACACGATGAACCCCCAGAGAGCATTGATGCGATGTTGATAATGCAAGCTCATGCCGCACACCGTTATCATGCCCCTTCTGTGCTTCTGTTGCTCACGGTAAAATCACGATCGCACGCCTCTACACACACGAACGCGCACACACACACGCACAGATATACAGCACAGGCACTACACTGAGGCAAGTGCACGCACGAATAGACACCGCCGCCGTTGAAACGATCGGTGATCACGTTGGGGTTAGGAAGAAATGAGCAAAAACCGATCTACTTTCGTTCCAGCAATGGGGCCGACGGAGGAGGTTACGGAAAATGGGGGAAAGGGGTAGGCCAATTATCACAGCGCTACCCTACCACACCACAGAAACGCGCACACACACACACACACACTTACGCAGCGAACAGAACGAGCCAATACATCGTGCCTTGTTTGTTTTCTTCTTTTGCCTATCTTTTCTCACTACTGCACTGGTCCAGAGAGACGACGATTTCACCGCCTTCGTGAATGAAAGCAATGTGAGCGATCACCTCCGCTTCACGTACACGCTGGGGCTCTCACGCAAACACATTACACCAGGCGCACACGGTCAAGTGTGCGCATTGCTCAATCAGGTTCTATTGCTTCGCTGCTCACCACCACACTCAAACGATGTTTGCTATACGCGGATGGAAGCGAGAGCGGAAGGAGAAGGAGAGCAACAGCAGGGCAGCTTCTTGCACACTCTTTTCGCACGCACGACGGCGCGGAAAGTTGCAAATGAATGGAGACGGTTTGGCAATTGACAATTAATTAGCTGCCAGATGCACACTCACTCACGTCCCGTCAAGCCGTATAATGACAGAACTCGTTTCGATACACTCACCGGCGGCTATGATCACACTTGCATCGCATGCTGCGTTCTGTCTTGGATGCAGGAATAAAAATTTCTTTCACACCCGCGCTACGGATGTTCGCTTCACAAAACAACAACAAAAAAAGGCACACACATACACGCATACGTACAATCGAACCGACTGTCTTCAATTTTTCTTCACTCGTCGCACAATTTTTCGTGCATTTGTTCTTGCGATGGAAAACAAAGCGTATCCCCAATTCCGAACTCCAATTGTGGACATTTTCTTCGACTTTCCTTCCGCACTGCTTTTATTGTTTACCTCTCCTTCTAGCAAGCGGCGTAAACGTGTAATGTGGAGCTGTCTTCTAACTGTACTTTATGTTCACTTCGATATGCCGTCTTCTTTCTGACGGTGAGTGCGTTTCGCTCTTCTTCGTGTTGTTGTTGCACCTTCTTTCACTGCTGGTACGAGCCTCCTCGCGCACTTGCTGCACGTACTACACACAACAAGACACACACACACACATACACGCACATACAAACACCAGAAACGCTGCCAAATTTACATCCGTTTACCCACTCGATGACTTCCTCTTCTTCTTGCTCACGGCCGCAAATTCCATTGGACTTTGTGTGGCTGGGTTGAGAGCAAGAGCGGCAGCCCAACAGCGTCGACCAACCTTTCGCGACCGCGGTTGTACACGAAGTGCGTAACGAAGCGAACGCGCTACGAAATGATCGCGGCTGGTAATACCCGAGCGCGTCTCGTGTTCTCCGAACCAAACCGAACGGTGAGGGTGAATGATGAGGCTGGTTAGAAACTCGCCAAAACAAATCGAATTTTGTGGCGCTCTTGGCATACATTTCGGTCTCTATTCGAGCCTCGACAGTTGCTCCAAGTCTCATAAAACAAATGTTAATAATTGAGTTTTTTCTAAGCAGCAACAAGGCTGCAAATGGTAAAAAACACACTCGTTTAAAATATTTTTCGCTTCATTGTCGAGCCAAGTGTGCAGTCGCTACACAGCCTAACCACGCCGAATACCAACACTTGCAGACAATGCAACACGCACACCATCGCACCCACGCTACTTCGTGGAACACGAACTGCTCCTCCCATCAGCATCCGTCGATACTGGTACATTTGATACTTCAAGTTTTGCTCCACCGCTCACAATCCAGCGAACGGACTATGGGATTTTTGACGGACACTGTTTAGACGCATTTTTGCCATTAATTATAGAAACGTTGGAATGGCTTTCGTAAAATCAAATAGAACATTTCTGAGCTCCACACATTAATGATCGCTTATAATACGCAACGTAATGTGCGCTTTGCAGTCGTTTTTTAAGCGACATTCTAAACCATATTGTTGTTTTGTCCAATTCCATGTTGGACAGATTTTTCCTCCGCATGTTTCCACTGTGCGCATTAGCAGAAAGAATTCGTACGAAATCAGCATAGACAAAGAACGAATGAAGGCGGCAACCAAAACAAACCCGTCTGATTTGAACAATCACACAGTTCGCATGAATTGCAAAAGGAAAGGAAACGAGAGGTGTGCCGGGTGGGTTGAGCGCCGGTGAAATCGATATCAAATCAACACGCGCCCAACAGCTGATGGTTTGAATGTCAAATGGCCTACCAGCCACTGGTTTTAGCTAAGAAGCAAACACATTCCAGCGATGTTTAATCCAATGGAATGTTTGTAATGCACGAATATGTTGAGCACAACAAAAACTCTTCCATAATGTCTCATAAACTCCACCGTCTACGAATCAACGAATCTCCTTTGCCCGTGGATTAAATCGACTTTGCAGCCAACTTTCACTTCTCGCACAAACCATTCGAGCGAGTCCATAAACGCTGGCCAAAAAGTTTCGCATTTAGCACGAGCAGACCAACGCGAAGAAGTTGCGGGATGCGTGCCAAACATGATAACCGCAGAAAAGGGATATTTCACTTAAGATACTTACATTCTCTCTTCAAATAGCCGTTCCGTTTTGGGCCAACCAAATCCATACTTTTTTTATTGTTTTCAAAGTATTATGCAAACCTGGTCAGTTTTAACGTTATGAATTTTGTCATATTTTCTGCCTTGACGCTCACTAATTAGTAGCACCTAGACCTTCCTTGACTTGCTGCGTCTTGTGCTACTTCGCGCATTTTGCATCTTCAGAATCTAGTAGACATGACTCCCGGCTACCTGCCCAGCATAGGAGTGACTGAAAGCGCCAGTAGTGATGATAAAGTGAGCGAGACAGTGCCTGCGCGTGAAACAAAACCGGTGAGAAGTAGGCCATGACGCTCTGGTAGTGTTTGGTAGAGGAAAACACAAACGAAAACAGACACACTCTCACCCTGGCCATTGGATCGCGAAACGCCGGAACCGGCTTTTATGGGGCTGATGGAACACTATACATCTGGATGTGTGTGTGTGTGTGTGTGTGTGTGTGTTTGTCGAGTTTTTTTTTGTTCGATCAACAAACTTGCATCTTGTTCACCATTGTTTCGCACCACAAGGGTGACGTTCTCACTCACTCCCAGCTACAGAAGGGGGGTACGAGCCATGTTGTACGCTCATCTCGCACACTACAGTGTAGTAGTAGTTCACGTTCAACCGTTTCTTAACTGACCTCAATTTCGTTCCCTTGGCCGGATCAGGAGAGGAAGAGAGAGAGAGAGAACGAGCGACAGAGAGAGCGAAAGAGAAAATAAAGACCAGAATCGCCAAACCGGTGTAATAGCGGCGCAGAGCCAAGAGCCAAAAGAATCGAGCCGAGGTTTTGAGGTCGGGGAAAGCCATAATGAGAATAATGAACACAGACTGCGATTTACAGGTGACGGCCGGCTGCTTACTACATGTACCGAGGCGAAGCCTACAACAGCAAGCAAAGCGCGATGATGCGTTGATCGTTCGATTCTCGGGAAAACATCCAAATAGTGGATGTGCAGATTAGTCTTCCAGCTGAAATCGGTCGGGTGCTGTTGCTCCACCGTATAGAGTATTCAATAAATACTGTATTACACTCGCCACCGAATCATTGCACTAAACTGGTTAGCCATGTTCACTCATTTATGAAAGGCGCCAAGGTCAAAGCGGAAGATGAAGTGAAAAAGACGGTCTCGCGTCTACAGAACGCATAATGAGCTTGTCCGGTGCGCCTGGAGTTCGTTCAGAACTGACCTCAAAAAGAAAAGGTACGTTTCTGTTAAACCACTTTACGTACATTCCCTATTTTCTTACTTTCGAACGAGGTCCAGAGCATTATACACGCCGACGCCGGTTTCGGAATTAGAAAGGAATGCTGTACAACACTGGAACACCGACTTAAGGGTAGAACAAAAAGCCAATGTGATATTCACCCCGCCGATGGGTTGATTTAATTCTCTCTCCTCCCGACTGGTTTTGGAAGGATGAGCCACGGAAAGAAATTCAAAATCACAAACCAAAAAAACAACGAGTTTAAGGTTGTGTAAATGGGGACGAAAGAGAACGATAAAGTCGAAGAAATTAAAACGCACTTCCCTTTTAAATCGCCGTTCCTACTTCGTATTAAAGGATTTGACAAAAGAAACGAGTTCTTTCCTCTTCTTCCCCTGCCCAATAGATGCAGGGGGAAGAGGGAGGGAAAGTGGGGGGGAGGGGCGAGATCGTTTGCTAAAGTTTTGTTGCGTTCGGTTTCCCTGTGTTGTGCAAGGTGAAACCTTGACGACGAAGCACTCCGAAGCAGTAACGAACGCATCGCCGGTAAGAAGTAGGCGAAGACGTGCGGCATGCGGCAAAGAGAAAGCCGACGCGACGCGAAGAGGAATGAAGGGATCGAAATTCATTTCTAGGTCAGCGACGTACAACAGCCAAGAAGGATCAGCGTGATTTGAAAACGAAAACGCAATCCTCCTCCCTCCTTAGCGTGCGTTCACGCGAGAGCGAGAGAGAAGGTAAACATGCGACGAAACGCGTGAAGGTTAGACAGCGTCATCATCATCATCGTCATCATCAACGTCATCGGGCATGTCAATGTTGTTTTGTTGCTTCTTCCTATGCTGCCGCTTTGTTGCCATCGCGCTCATCCGGCTTTGCGGATATATGAAGGATGGGAGTTGGAGTTTTCGTTGACGTAATACGAATTGTAATGCCAACCGAACGGGCAGCCAACGGGAAATAACGATCATGCACAATGACCAATGTTAGAATGCGTCCGATCACATTGCGCCCGGCGTGTCCAAACAAACGGCTAACAATAGGCCAAGGGGCCAACAATTTTTACTTATTCTATTTTCTCACACACCACACAAGACGGTATGGAGACGCTTTTTTTCTTTCTTTTTACTACCTTTCCTATCGAGGACACTCATTCATTCGGCCATGGGTGGGAGAAGGCACCCGGAATTGGGCCACAGTAATTTAGGCCAAACGAAAACTCCTTCCAACCCGAAGACCCGGCGTCCGTGTTACCTACTTTTTTCCGTTCTTTGTCCCGAAGCTGACCCGTTGCACAGCGGGTACGTACGTACGTATGTGTCTATGTGTGTGTGTGTGTTCGCAGAAGCGAACGGAACGAGATGAGAACGGGTATCATTTGCATGTTAAATAGCGGAAATTTGTTTTATTTATGGCTTTTAGTGCGAAGATTCACTGACGTAATTATGTAAAAAAGAGTTAAAGCGAGGGAAACAGTGTTAGCGAACATGCCCGCGTCGCAGCAAAGGGTGGAATGTGTATGTGTGTGTGTGTTTTTTTTTTTGGAAATGCTTTTTACCGGCAATTATGTAGAGTGTTGCGTGCAGAGATTAGCGCTCATGCGAAAGTTACCCTGGGACAATGAGACAGTGGAGTGGATTTTAGCTCATAATCGTAATCGAAATGGTTTGGTTTAAAACGTGTTAGAAGGATGCAGATTCGCGAACATCTGTGCATCAGTACACCCATAGATGAAGCGAATCCTATCGGGAACGAGCATCGCAGCAATACATGATTGTCTCCCATGGAGACAAACCATAATCCAAAATCGCATCTAGTAAGTCAGCTTAAGCACAGCGTCGTCCGTGTAGGTCATACGTGCAAAATAGGAAGAAGTGTGAAGGTTTCCGGCCATACGATTCGACATTTCCTTGTTTCAGATATCTCGCAACCAATTTCCCCCATTCGATGGTATTCAGCGTTTGCGGGAAAAGAAAAGTTTTGCATCACCTATCCATTCGCGACAGCGTTTCGTAACTTCGCGGTACAAATCTTCATCTCGCAAATTGGCCGTCTCAAGAAGGAAGCGAATGGTGGAAGAGAAGGAGAGCAATCAAGAGAAAAACTAAGCGAACACGGTGAAACACGGAACGGAGAGGGTAAAGGGGACCAACCCCCATCCCCTCCCCCGCCCCCAGTCGGTTGGAGGGAGGGGAAAGAGACAAAAGGGAAAGAGAAGCAAACCGAGCAAACCGGAACAAGAAACGGGAAAGTTGTTTAACCACTTCTCATCTCGCCCGGACGGGCATTACATCGGTTTGGGGGACGTTTCGCTTTGCACAAGCAGCAGCAACAGCAACGATACATATTGTCTTTCAAGCCGCAGCCGATTCCAAAACGCGATGGATGAAGATCGCGAAAGTTACCGTTAGCGGTGCAAAAAAAAATACAGTAGGAACAGCAGCACTGGGCTACTTTGCAGACGTTTTAAGAGGTCACATACGCGGTTCGATAATAGCAATGAAGACGGAAGGTGAACCACAGAACAACAGGGAACCGCCTTACGAAAGCTTCAGCTAAACATGCTAAGTAAAGGGATTTGGAATGGAATGAGATTCAATACTCGGAGTAGTCGCTTGTTAGCAGAGTTGGGGAAAACGAAGTACAAAAACTACTAACATTACTAACTTCAAATTCACACGTTTTGCTTGTCTAGCGCAACAATGAAACTCAATCTCTGGTGACAGTTGTGGGTCAGCTTTATTCTGTTTCTAAAACACTAATCCATTGTTTTACACTACCAAAAGTATCAACTTTGCGCCAATAGAAATTATGTATATATATATATATATTTCATGGCTTACGATTTTTGATGGACATTGAAATGTATTTTAAAGCACAGCAATTATTACCTGCCTGGGTTCTTGGAACATACCAACCATGACAACACGTGGCAATAATTTTATTTCTGTTCTACCATCAATACTCTTCGCACTAGATCATTCGTTAGACTACTTACATGCTGTGCGTGTTTGGCTGTGAGTAATGCCTTTGGTTGGTTTTGCGCTGCTGTTTGCGCCTGATCGTCTGCTATCCTGCTAAAATGAACCATTTTCTTCCTAAGCGATGAAAATACAAATGCTCTCAGAATTGAATGCGATACTTGTTCTCGACTCGCGCCAAACTATTGCCCCGTCGCTGTTGCTGACTGCCAACCGAACTGGGCGATCCTCCGCCTATCATCTTGTCCAACATGGATGGTTTCGGTGGCAGGGAAGCCGTCGACGCCTGACCAATCGCGGAAGTGGCCGATGAGTTTGCCGCGGCATGCAGAATACTGGAGCTCGGTAGCGATGNGAAGCATTTTCTTCCTAAGCGATGAAAATACAAATGCTCTCAGAATTGAATGCGATACTTGTTCTCGACTCGCGCCAAACTATTGCCCCGTCGCTGTTGCTGACTGCCAACCGAACTGGGCGATCCTCCGCCTATCATCTTGTCCAACATGGATGGTTTCGGTGGCAGGGAAGCCGTCGACGCCTGACCAATCGCGGAAGTGGCCGATGAGTTTGCCGCGGCATGCAGAATACTGGAGCTCGGTAGCGATGAGGACGTTTTCGGGTGGTGCTGTTGCACCGTTCTCACTGGTGAACCTGCGTGTGGGGAAGGAAACTTGGCGAAGAACCCATGATGGAACTGCTGGACGGTTTGGGCCGTCGGCATGCTGTGGTAGTTCGAATGGGATTTGTTCGACTCAACGGAAGTGGAAGGTTGATGATGGTGCGGAAGGAAACGGGGCGGCGTGCGGGAAGCCAGCTGATGCGGATGGTATGCCGTACCGGCGGGATGTGGCTGTGGTTGTGGGCTGGATCGTGCTGGTCCCACATTCGAGTGGTTGGACCCGGACGAAGCGGAATTGAGCGAGTCGCGTGATCCGCCACCCTTGGGCATGCTGCCGCCTTGAGCGACATTCGGCTTGCGGCCCGTGTTCGGCAAAAGCGATCGCTTCAACGTACCGGAGTCACCGGAGCTTTTGCGCGACTGGGACGACTGCGAGGAGCTGTTGTTGTGCCGGTGTCCCAACGTTGTCGCTGCCGTTGTGGAACCTGTCGGCGACGGATCCTCCAGCCGCTGGTAGTTTTTCGTCGAAGGATAGTCACCGGATGGTCCGGACGATGCCGTACCAGATTTGGAAGATCCAAAGCCAAACTTAGCGACGGACGGTTGTGTGCCACCGCCGGAACCCACCGTGGTCATCGAACCGTACGATTTGTGCTTCAACGCTGTGCCGCCCTGGTAGTCCTTGGTTAGCCGAAGCGTGTCCTTCATTTCCACGTAACTGCCTTTGGCGGGCGAGAACTCGCGACCGGACCGTTTGAGGCTTCCTCCACTTTGACTAGCACCCGAGGAAGATGCAGGCGATGGGGGTGTTGTAGCGCGTACTTTCTTCCCACTGTCGCTTCCACCGTCACTGAGCCGGCCGTACTCGATTTTCCGCGGAGGCTTCAAACTTCGCGGAGGTCTTGGCAGTGCGCTTGGTGGCAGTGACGAGCCACGCTGGGTGACCTGTTGCGTAACACCGGACAGTATCTTTGAAACCTGCGCGAGGGATGCGATACGATACATCGATTAGTGTAAAGTCAATAGCACAATGTCGATTAACAATCCAATCACCTTATTGCCGCTGATGGACACAACCGAACCACCACTGGAAACATCACCCGCACCTCCCCCCGATCCGCCAATGTTG
This sequence comes from Anopheles rivulorum, assembly GCA_018908115.1. Taxonomy (NCBI): domain Eukaryota; kingdom Metazoa; phylum Arthropoda; class Insecta; order Diptera; family Culicidae; genus Anopheles; species Anopheles rivulorum. The sequence goes on from CM032178.1 coordinate 1,978,054, forward strand.
CTGATGTCGGTCATATTTTGTCCCACGGCTTGTGATACGTGTGCCAGGTTGCCTAAGGTTCCACTGGAAGAACTGCTGCCACCCCGTAGCTTCTGCGAGCATCGACCCTGTTTCTCCAGCAGCACCATATCGTCCGCCTTCTGGCCACCGCTATTCAGCTGATCCCGCTCGGGAGGTTGCTCCGAACGTCGATCCGATCCAATATGTGTCAGATTCTGCAGGAAGGAAAGGTTGAACGGTTCAACATGTTGGGCCACTTACTGCAACGATCGGTCCATTAGAGCATACCTGAAGAAACGTTTCACTATTGTTCGTGGAAAGGACGGATACTTCGTCGGCCAGTAGCGATTGGATCGGTTTCTTCGTGGTCAAGCTTGGGAAGCAGCAAAGCCCTCGCTGGAAATGGAAGAAGCAAAGTGATCCTCTGCTCTTATTACTCATATTTCACATACTACTACTTATAATACAAAGTGAAGAAAAAGAAATTGCTTACTCGGTGACTGCGACACAGCATCATTCAGTGTCCTTGATAACTAAGAACGAAACAACTTACCTGATCTACGTGCAGAAAAGTATAGCGTGAACAAAATCAAAACTGCACACCACACATCTAACAACGGCACACTGATAAGAGACGCAAATCGTGATAAATATTATACATTATAAACAAGATGTCATCAGTCAATAGACACCAATTGGAGTAGTATTAGCGTCCTAAAGGCAAAATGTCTGCTTTGCTGCACAGCTAAGAAAGATAAACGTGTCATCGGCGATTATGCTGAAAGCCAATGAATGGTACACCACTCATCCTGCTCATTAAATCTTAGCGGTTTTCAAATAAAAAAAAACTTAAGCAAAAACACACGAACAACTGTAAAAGACATCTGATGGAAGGTATGGAACGTTTGAGTTAAAAGGCGATCAAGTGACGGAACAAAGGTGATCAAAACACATCATTTCACACAGAAACAGCATTCAAAACAACACACACACTCACACAAAACAAACACAAACCACGGCCTATTGGCGCATCGATCTTGTTTTTTTTTTTTAAATGCATCTGTTTTTGACTTTATTTCCTCCGTTTCAAAAAAAAAAGCTTCGTATCGTTTCCAGAGTGTTTCCTTTTTCCTAGCTGTTAAAACCTTGGCAACTCCTGATAATGGCAACTCTACGATCGTTTGGTATGGAAGCACGGAAAATATCTACCTAGAGCCATGGATGAAAAGCGAGTGACCCGGATGGAGCCACCTAAGCAAGTATAAATTTGAGGTACTTTCACTTTAAATAGCTACTGCGTGCTAATAAAGTTGATGCTGATCTACCGTTGAAGGACAATAATGATGATTAATCGCTGCACTATTCACGATCATTTTCCCATTCGACAAATAGGTGAAGGAAATTGTGGCCAGAAGCATTGCTCATTTATTCTGACCCCGATCTGAAGTAACAAATTGTACACTAGTTTCCTGCGCCTCTAAACCTACAGTAGTTCTTAGCTAGTTCTGTGTAGCTAAACCTTACGATAACCTGCGGTAATTCTGGTCCACACTGTGACTCTTTTATTATTGCTATTGTCATGCAGTCATGCGGTCCTGCGGTAGGAAACCAAAAGAAGCTAAAAACCCAACTCAACGCCAAAACGCGCTGCGATACTTACGGCGATCTTCTCCTTTACCCGTGGATTCGACTCCTATCTTTCACAACACCCCTTTGCATTGGGTGAAAGAAACGGAGCACATTTTACAAATAAATTAGTTACACCGTTACATGCTAAAAGGACACAAACACGCGGGCACGCGGTGCCCATCATCACTGCCCTGCTCGCTCGAAAGTAATTATTTAGAGAAAATATGTAAAACAAGCGTTAATCTGAACTGGGCAGTAGCTTCTGCCTTCCTTGAGCTGTGGATGCTTCGTTGCGATTGTTTGATTACTTTCGACGCACGGAAACGGAAGCCAATACCCAGCCAAACAGGTGGACACTGCTTGTTTAACTACTACCATTGTTTGGGAAATAAATATATAGCTATATAGTTACATCGCTAGCCCAGAACCTTACGCGACATTGCGACACGACCGTTCAAATGTAACTGACCAAACAATCTGCGCGCTTCACATTTGCTTTGCTGTTCTTTTTTTAAATCTTTGGTGTTGGCGGCGGCATGCATGCGGAATGGTATACGGTATGTTGGGGAGAAGCAAAGAGTGCTCAAATGACCGAAGCAGTTCGGGGAGGCAATTCTGTCGCTTAATAGAACGTCTCCGGTTCAGAGGAGGACGAGGAGGAGGAGGAGGAGGAGGACGACGAATCGGTGGCGGAGGTGGAAACGTTCTTGCATGATGCGGCCAATTTCTTGCCATGGTTGCTAGTAGCTGACCCCGTCGTGGTATTGGTGCCCACGGATGAGGTGGTCACACCGGTAGATTTCTTGGTAGCAATCGCAGGTGTGGAGGTCGTTTTGGCCATGTTGTGATGATGTTTTTTCGTCGAGGTCGTCGTCGTCGCCATTGCGGTCGATGGTAGCGGCACCTTACCGCGAAGCTGCTGCATTTTGCCACCGCTAGAGGGCACGCAGGACGAGGAAGAGGTAGAGGAGGAAGCGGTGCGTGCGCCGGAAGGTTTTGATGGGTTAGTAGAGGCCACATGCAGCAGATTACCGTTGCCATTCGCGTCCGTGCTCGAGCCCGCCGATGAAGTCTCGCTGGCCGTACCGAGACCAGACGAACCGGCACGTCCTCCGCCGCCTCCGCTGGCCGTTACGGCTTTCAGTTTGGCAGCCAGCACCCTTGCCTGCTGATTAAGCTGGCGTTGCTTCTCCACCAGTGACAGTTCACTCACCTTGCTGAGCAACTGCTCATCGAGCTGCTTCAGTTGATCGTCGATGGATTTACGCTGAGCGTCGTAGCTCTTACTGTCGTAGATCGTGTGCTCACTGCCGGCACCGTAGTTGGCCGAGCTGCTATAGTTCGAGGTGGTACTGCTGCTACCCGGAGACGAGTAGGCACCGACGGTACCGGATCCACCGGCTGTGCCGCTCCCACCGCCCACACCACCGCCGGTGGGTAGATTCAGGGAGCTCTGGGCAAAGGAGGAAGGATTGGTGACGGTCGGGCCGTAAGAGGACGCGTAACTGGACACAACCGCGGCCGTTGCCGCTGGACCGTACGGGCCCACGACAACGGACGAGGGGTCGAGCAGCGAACCACCGGCACCGGTGGTTACATCGAACGCGCTACTCGACACGTCCACGTACGACGGCTGCGAGTTGTACGCTCCCAGCGGATTCAATGCGAAGCTATCCGACGATAGGTTGTACGATCCGTAGGAGTTTGTCGAGCCGCCGTAAACTGCAGAAAGAAAAAGATCATCTGTTAAAAGTTCATTTTTGGGGCTTTGCACGCTCATCGTCGGGTGTGGCACCTACTCTTCTGTCCCTGGTAGGCACGTATCATAGCGTCCTTCTCGGCTAGCCGGTTCTCCACCAGCTTTAGCCGGGTCTGCAACTCTGTCACCTTCCGATTGGCAGCGTGTGCTTCGTCTAGGTAGCGAATCTTTTCCTGCTTTGCCTCAGCAAGTATACGCTCCGTTTCCTGCGAGTTTCGCTCCATGGCCAGTTTGGCCACGTTACGCACATTCGATTCCTCCAGATTGCGCTGCTCCAGCTGGGCACATTCTGATTCCAGCCTGCGAAGCGAGATCCACGTTAAACCTTAGTTTGGTTCGACTTACTTCTACATAGTTTAAATTTGCAACCGATCTGAGCGGAAACTGAGCTTAACTTGGGGTCTGTGCGCAACCTCCATACACTTACCGTAATATTTGCGCGTCCTTCTCTCGCAGCTGCCATTTGAGGTTGTCCGTTTCGCTGTTAGTACTGCTACCGCTTCGATTTGGCAGATCGTTATCGTAGTCGATGCGCAATTTGCGCTCGGCCTGTTCGCGTCGTTCACTGGCATTTTGCAGTGATTGTAACGCATGCTGCAGCTGTGCACAGCGTTCCACGTACACTTGCTTCTGTCGGCACTGGAAGCAGAGATGTGAAACAATCTTTAGATAGACGGATTAATTCTCGCACCGTTTTCCGTCACGCTAACCTCCTCTTCGAGACGTTTCAGTGCCGTGTCGAGTACGTTAATGTGAATGCGCTGTTCTTCGAGTGTCGCGTTCTGCGCCTGTAGCTCGATGCATTGTCGTCGGTTTGCATCGATTAGCGATTTGTCTAAAGAAGAACGTAATCGGTAAGCGAAAAAGCACAATTTGTATGTTTTGCCATGTATGCGTACTTTGATTTACTAGCTGCGAGATGAGAACGTCCTGTTGCGTTCGACCGAGCTGATGATCGGACGATGCATGCAGTTGGCTCTGGTACACCTCGACCTGGTCCCGGAACGCTCGGTTCAGTTCCTGCAGCCTTCGGCAATCCTGCTGCAGCCGTGTACGAGCCGCTCTTTCTAAACGCTCGCGCCGATCGCAGGACTGCACTAATTCTTCGTGCACTCGATAGATATTTGCTATTTCCTGTTCCAACTAGGGGGGTAAAAAAAATCCAACATTAGATAACAACTCATCAACGACCACGACCACGGGCGGCAATCGGTGGCCACAAACGAACGAACAGAACAGTACCTTCTGACTTTTGGCAACCTTCAGATAGCAATTGTTCAACTGCTGCTTGAGTAGTTGATTCTCCTTCACCAACGCTTCTACCTCCTCCGGATCGAAATCGTACATCCGTGTCAGATCGGGTTGGCTCTTGCTTTTCAGCTTCCCGTTGCTTTTCCCTCCACCGCCGGCCGTAGTTTCGCTTCCCCTTCGACCCTGTCCACCCTTGTTTGCCATCTTCTTTTCTCCATTCCCATTGGAGGCCGTTGATTCGCCACTAGACTGCTGGCGACTGTTGCGAGGATTAGCGCGCGACAGTTTCACCTCTTTGGCCAGATGTTTCAGCACGTGGCTTTGTTTGATGTACTCTTCGCTAATCTCCGATATATCCTGCATCGGGGCGTTCGGTGCAGCTTCACCGTACGAACGTGGTCGCTCCTTCTTCATGTAGGGTGGCGGACTGCCGGCATACTCGCGCCCGGAAGAGGCCACCGAGCTGTAGATGTCATCGTGAATGATAAGCGTATTGTACGACGACTGCGACACATCCATCGATGAGCGATTCGAGTTAGGTTCCTTCAACGAGTTGCGATTTGAGCCAGCCATTGAACTACGATTCGACGGTCCATCCGGAACGGTACCGATATTGGCGTACATACTGCCACCGCGTGTTTCTGACATGCTGCGGCTACTGCTGCCACCGGTCGGTGTGGCGTAACGCGTCGAATCCGACGAAGTGTTCGAGGAAAACTTATCTCCAATGAATCGTCCTGCAAATTTGACATAAACAAATGAGTGAATCATATACAATTATATCACTTCCTTTCGTTTGTTTACCTTGGATCTCATTCACCGGTGTTATGTTTCCTTGCAAATTTTCTTCACCCTGCGGTTCGACGCGAGCATGGCTCAGCACGTAACGTTCCTCTCGCGATAGATTTTCGTTCGAGGTGGAAACATCCGTATCGGATCCGGACAGACTGCCGATGGGTGACCCGGGATACTTCGGAAGTCCACCCGATGCTGGTGGTGTTTGAGGACACGGTGGCGGTGGTAACATGGAAGCACCGGATGAGGTGACCAACATCGGTGGTCGCATGAAGGGAAGCGAAGGCACCTGTGGCTGCTGCTGTTGCGCCGTCATTGAGGATGCCGAATGGTTTGATGGTTTCCCAGTACCATTCGTTTGTTGTTGCTGCGGACTTGCACCGGATATGTACTGTGAGTAACGCGTCGCTCCTCCATGGGACATTTTTTAACCAACACTGATCACAAGGGACAAACACAATCTTTGATGAGATAGGGTTAGATTTCTGCCTTTTTTTCGTGCTGCTTGTTGCAATCTCCCGAAGATGGTCACTCACATTAAGGCTACGTACTATTGCGTGGAAAAGCCGTGTGAACCGTGTGATTCGTGTTCGTGTTGTTTCGTTTCACAAGCTTTATGAATCAAAATCCAGGACGTAGGAAAGATTGGTTGGATCTTCGTTGCTTTCAGAGATTCACTTCACTGATCACATCCGCGCATGCCGTATGCCGTGCCTTTGTTACCACTTTAACCTTTCGCAAACGTTGCGTTTATTTCGTAAATATTGTCTCACTTATGTTTCATGTTACAAGTATGGTTCCATCCTGTTTAAAAAAGAGGAATGATACATTAGAAGAAAACTTAAATATCTCAAACATCCCCATCGTCGAGGATCATCTTTGGGTGGAGAATTAACACAATAATGAGCATTTCAGCTCGTGTAAATTGCACAAACAAGCATGATCTGTACTGAAATCTGGGAATAAACCCATAGAACCTTAGGCGGTAGAACTCCGCCATACTTTCTACCTATATGTTAGCCCCAAAAACTTCTAATACATCACCCCCACTCGACACATGCAATAAGAAAAGAAACAAAAACATACACGGTACATTTGAATTAGTCCTAGTATATTAGGAAAAAATGCCGTGAGACATGGTAAATAAGGTAAGTAAAGCGAGTCACGTTAATCCGTAATAATCCTCTGAACTCGTCTCAGCCTGCTTGTTTCCACAAAACAAAAGCACAACGCTACAATACACGCACATGGCTGCACGATACAGTTCACCAACTGAGGGGAACACGGGAAAGAATGTTGAATGTTCCTTTTTCCATCCACGTAAAGCGACGAAGAGAAGGCAATAATAATGACACATACGGAATGGAATGCAGCCATCATCATGTGGGCCCGCGCGCGCGGTTAACTTCGAAACACACAGGCCAGATACTGGTGGTAGTGCATTGACGAGAGCATATCGCAGTTGGCCACGAGAGATTCCTTGCAAAATCGTGTGCAAATGCTCTCCTGCAATAGTGTTGGTGTGCCGTCGATTTATTTTTTTTCTTTCTTGTTGGTTGGACTATTCCACAGAAACGGGGTGAATTACACTGATGGAATGCGGGGTGAAGGAATTTTATTCCTCGCCAACGGGAACACACACTGCTCGCTGCACTATAGTTGCAACTTGAAGCTGCTACATCGCCACTAAGCTGATCGCTCACAGGGTTCTCTTCTTGCCAAACTAATTCAATTTGATGTTTACATGTTTTGCGCAGGTGATTAGATTATCCGCGAAGGTTTTCTCTCTACTCCGGCAGCTTCTTACGGCAAAGAGGGGCCCTATGTGTGTGTGCGTGTTGGAATGAACTTTAAACATTAGACACACAGAGAAAGAACGAGACGGATGAAGACACACAGCGAGTAAGAAGAAGAGCTGCTATGAATGGAATGTGCCTTCGCACCCCGTCGCACTGTGCGTTTCTTCACCTCCTTCACCCATACACTACGACCTCTCTCGTTGCGGTTCCTAACCAGCATCCACCCGTTTACCCTTCGTACCAAACTACGAGTGCTACGGTACTGGGTGGGGGATCACTTTATCCTTAAAATTGGCTCACTTTTCAGAAGTACGACATAGTTTAATAAACGATCGCGATATTTTTCCCCACACTGTTGGAACGATGCTGCGCACGCTGCTGGCGTATTATTACGCACAATCGCACAAATGATCGCGCGCGCGAGAAAGCCCCATACTTTTCACGCAAGTGCTGGAAAATGTTCACTTTGCACCATGCAGACACGATAGTAATACACGGAGCACGCATTTCCTCGTGCTCGGTTGTTGATTTGCACACTATTTCGGCACTTACGTTCGTTGCGTAGCACAAAAGAGGCCCAATTTTCACTCCGGCATCGAAAAACGACAAACTCTGCGCCGCCGATCTAAAAAGAATTGGTGGTTAACGCATTCTCCGCTGATGGCGCTACGGTCGCATGTAGAGCTAGACATTTTTTTCGAAATACGTTTGTTTACGTCGTTGCATATAATTCCATAAATCGATTTAGAGATATAAGTCCACAGTGAATGAAACCAACATGAATGTTTGGAAAATAGAATTGATTTAAATGAAACAATTTTTTTAATAACAATTTGCAGTGTCTTTCGAACGTCGCTTCACGTTTTGATCGACTGATGTTGTTCTGTGTTTTGTGGACTAAATTTATGAGAATGTTGTCCCACTGTTCAGTCTCCGACGAAAGGAAACAAAGAAGAATTGAACAAAATCTTGCAGCAACTCTCATTGCAATAGAATTTTCACTGGGACGCAAACTGACGACGACAAGGCTGCAGTTTGAAGTTTGACATTTGCAGCGGCGCGTAGGGGTACAAGCAAAACAAATCAGTTCAGCAACAAGTGTGAGCAATTAAAGTAACTACCTAGTTGCCTTAACTTAACTGAGTCCAGATTACGTAAGTACGGCGCTTGTTTGAGAGATTCGCACTCACACGCGTAAGTTAAATATTCAGTCAAATCGTGGTAATGATTTAAATCACTGTGTTCCTTTTGGAAAAAAAGCGTAACCATGTTATCCGGAACGGCTGTAGTGCGGTGTGTAAGCTTACACATACGACGTTATTCAAGCAGAGGCTTCTGCCCCTGGAATTCGATGGCCCGCACATGCCACAACAACGATATCTCAGCGGAAAGCAAATACGATACACAGCGAGGCGTGTTTGTCCGTTCGATTAATGCTAACGTTCGAACGTTCGCCACTACCGGTAAGAGTGTTATGTTGGAATGCAAACAAACGGATCAGATAAGAACTGCATGCTGATTATCAGTATTTTAGACCGTCAATCATAGTAAGACAAGTTATAGACTGTATTGTCGCATGAGATCTCCATTTTAAGCTAATGACAGACATGATGAATAGGCACTTGTACTTTGCCCGTCTCCGTGTGTGCGTTTTGTGACCGATAGAACCGGTTTTCGCTCGACCTCACTGTCTGGTGGAAGTTTTAGGCTAGCACGCAGTTTGGGAGGTTATTTGGTTGTTGCCAGCAAACGACCGAGCACCCAGCATTTCATTTCGTTAGCATACTTGTTAGTGAAAGCATCTCGCTGATGGGGAATATTGTTCTGTTGTTTTCTCTGTGTACCGTGCTGCTGTTGGTGGCAGCAAGTCCGAACGATTGCGGTGGAAATCGGTATGCACCGGCGTGTATCGAACCGCAACTCGTAGCCACCACTGCAGACATCGACGATCTGCCGAACCATCCCGAAAAGCTTCTGATTGATGTGCGCGAACCGTCGGAATTGGCCGCTACAGGTCAAATACCAACCAGCATCAACATTCCGCGTAAGTTTTACGATAACCGTAGCATCGTAGTGTGATTTTTATCGATAAACTTGAACTGTTTTTTTTTTTCTAAATTGTTTTCTTAGTTAAAACTGTGCGTACCGAACTAAGTCTCAGCCCGGAAGTATTTGAAAAGAAGTATGGACGCAAGAAACCAACTACGAATGAACCGATTATCTTCACCTGCCGCTCGGGAGTGCGCGCTGGGCAAGCGGCACAGGAAGCAGACCAACTAGGTTACAAAAAGTAAGACTGGTGCACCAGTATTTTTGGTATCGTTGTTTTGATGTTATGTCTCTTTTTTTATAGTGTTAAGAATTACGTCGGCTCTTGGTTGGAATATGCCGCTAAGCATGACTTGCCAGTTTAACCTGAAGCTGCGAAGATACCAGTTTTTGGCGTTGTACCATTGTGAAAACTGCGAGCATTCTTTGTTAAACAAGCAACGTATCAAGAAGAACGTCCTTCATCGTGTAGTAAAATAGCTTGATTCTTTCTCTGTTTGTTTCAAGATCAAGCATGTAATTCAAAATAAGTTCCCAAAATATACACATTGCCCAATGAGAAATGCTTGTTTTTTTTTTATTATCAGCAAGAGACAAATTAAAATTAGTGTTATCTGGCAGTGCCGATAAGAGTTTATCTCTCTCCCAGCTGAAACACTAAATTCACCACCGTCTGGGTCGATTTCTCGTGCTTGCATTTATTTCAGTTGGTAACGTAAAGCTACGAGTTAAAGACGGGTAACCTATACGCTTGTTGCAGTGTGAACACGATGTCGATCGCTACGTACGAGGAGGTGCTAGATTTACCCAACCATCCGGAGAAGCTGCTGATCGATGTGCGCAATCCAGACGAGCTGGCCGAGACGGGAAAAATTCCCACCAGCATCAACATTCCTCGTAAGTTCGTTTGTGGGGCAATCATTAAATGTAACATCGCTTTTGGTGATGCATGATGCTGTTCAAAACAGTGAAATCACCACAAGCTTTATCGCAAACTAATGATAGCGTTCTACTGTTGCTGTGTGCGTATCAGTGGACAAGGTAAAGCTGGCGTTCGGATCCGAAACTAGCGAGGAAGCGTTTGCACACCTGTACGGTGTGCCCAAGCCAGGGTTGGATCACTATCTTATTCTATCCTGTCGCACGGGTCGTCGAAGCCAGATGGCACTTGAAACGATCGCGGAACTTGGTTATCGAAAGTAAGCCCAACATTCTTCATCTTCTGTACGGGCTCTAGATTGTACTAACAAATGCTTGAAATCGTAAGCAACTACTAATACAAAGCATCTAGAATTCATGATCTTGATCACATAACCTTTTAGGGCAACTCCAATTTTCTCATCTTACTTGCTTTGCGGGAGATAGAATGATGCAATCGAATATCAATACAATTCCGCGCCATCACCAAACCTAGACATATCCATCATTGCCCTTCTCGTTGCTCATTTTCATGTTTTCAGTGCCTCAACTAGAGCAAGGACTAAATCTCACGGATGAGGCGTTCAAAGCGCAATTTGGACGTGATAAGCCCAGCACAAGCACGGAAATGATATTTCACTGCAAAATGGGCGGACGAGCGCAAAAAGCAACGGATCTTGCTTCTAGCCTTGGATTTACCAAGTATGTATACGGGTATTGTAAGAACATCTATCACAAGATTGCATCCCTTCGTTCTCTCGAGGCGCACGTAGTTCATGACGCTTCGGAATTCATCTTCAGTATTTTTGCTTCATTTCGGTTTTCGGTGGTTTCGGATTTAATGTACTTTGTTGGAGCGGAAAATTAGTGCACGGCAAATAAAAATTAAACCTCAAACTACCTTCTCACTTTGTTTCAGCGCTCGTAACTACAAAGGATCCTGGACGGAGTGGGCCGCAAAGCAGGGAAAGTGAAACCAGCAACACGGTTCTAACATTAAACAACGCAACATATAGTGAACAATACATTCCCTGTTTACAGATGATTGTTTAATAAAATCCACCCACAACTATGAAAATGACTTCGATCCAGAAGTAGCCATACTATCGCAGTGTTCTTTGCGATGACAATTCCGTCGATCAGATATTTTTGATAATTCTTTCCTTTTTCTTTCCTGGTGCTCCTACACAATCAAAAGAAATGTGTTTAACGAACAGACTTTTGTTTAGCAGAACATTCCACGGAGGAATT
>CM032178.1:1997254-2160315 GCA_018908115.1 Anopheles rivulorum
GATTGTGTGGTCTGCCTGATGAATGATTACGCAAGCAAGTCAGCAAGCGTCCGATGTTGATTATAGCTTCGTTTCAATTTGTGTAGATATGACTTGGGCACGGTAGAATTAATGTTAGTCATCCTGGTAATACATTGTAAGCGCTTATGCTATATGCACTCTAATGTCCAATACACGGCTCCTTCCACTATCGTCCCAACGACAGGTCTTGCAGCGTACCCCAACTAGAACCCGCCTTTAATTTTACCTTGAGCGGGACGCTAAGTTTGGCACAGTTCTCCATGCTAGATTTGAGTATTTTAGCCACCTTGGGTAACTGTTTGCGTGGAACCTCATAGATCAGTTCATCATGCATGTGCAACACTAGCCGGATGTCCCCTAACTCTAGCACATTTCGATATTTACCCAAGTTACGCCTCATGCGCACGATCGCATTCTTCAGAATATCGGCTGCCGAACCCTGGATTGTGGTGCACACTGCTTGACGCTCTGCTTCGGCCCTTTCTCGAGCGTTATCGCTGGAAATGGCCGGCAAATGGCGTCGACGTCCGGTTAGCGTTTCAATGTATCCAAGCTGACGGGTTAATCGTACGACACGCTCTATGTAGCGCCGTATCTCGGGATAGGTGGTGTGGAATTGTTCCATCAGCGTTCGTGCTGCATCTTCATCGAGCTGCAATTCGGCTGCCATTGCACGTGCGCCCATACCGTAGATTACACCGTAAACGATTGCTTTTGTGCGGTTTCGAAGTTCGTCGCTCACATCCGATTCGCTTTCGAGTTGGTTCCAGCGAGCCGCTAGCGCCCGGAACACGTCTGTACATTCCGCCCGCCCGCTACCATCGTTAGTGCCCAATGCCGCCAGCAGTTGCCGGTCCTGCGACAGGTGCGTCAGAATGCATAGTTCGAGCTGACAAAAGTCGGCAGAGAGCAATGCCGTTTTGTCCGGATCAGCGCATACGAACGTGCTGCGACAGCTGAACATGCGCTCATCCTCACCTTCGAGACCAAGTCCGGGTGGTACAGTAAAATCCTTCACCACTGTCTGCAGGTTCGGCTCGTGCATCGTGATACGACCGGTTGAGGTGAAACAGAAGCTGCGTCCATGTACCCGACCAGATCCGGGACGTATGACCCGAAACAATGGTTCGATCGTGCGCGACAGGTTGCTTTCTATTTTGCGATATGCAATCACGAGCGCAGCAAGCGGACTTTCCAGTCGCTCCAGTACCTGCCGCACCGTGCGACAGCGCTTCTGATCGCCACTGACTAGCTGCAACGCTTTTGCAACTGCACGTGAAGAACCAAAGTCGAGTCGACGGTTGCCATTGAATTTACGTGCTTCGTCCGCGATACGATCGCGACATAGTTTAAGGCGCGTGATCAACACACCTAGACGCTCGCGATCGACGGGAAACCCGATCACTTCGGCACGTGCCAGCGCCAGCTGGACAGGCATCTCGCGTGACATAAAGCAGACTGGAAGTGAATCTCCGCTAGCTGCAAGTCGCTTACCTATGCACGGCATCAATTGGCTAATGAGCAGAGACTCGACGGCGCATCTGTTGTGGGATGTAAACACGAATTAATGAAGAAACAAAACGCTTTCATTAGAGCTAGCTTGTCACACTTACCGTTGTTTGGCATCGATTGGGCTGTGGTGGTTCAAACCATGACCGGTCCACTTAGGTGTAACCCAACGTTGTCCTGTCCACCTCAATTCGGCCTGCTTCAGTGTGGGACAGTGTCGATCGATCATTGCATCCAGCGTGAGTGTTTCAGCGTCTGTTTGAAGCAACCAACAAGCTACCCTTGGATCTTGAAGCGTAGCGACCATCAACTCATCACCCTCGGCAGCAGGTATTAGTCCTGCCCGGTAAATAATCTTGACCTGATCCTTCACATCAAGCAGCGTAATCGTTAGCTCCTCTCTGCTGAAAAGGGTGCGAACAAAGCGAACCTTTTCTTCTCTATCTACGACCGTGTCATCCTGAAAATCGACAAAATATACGGTAGACGAAGCATCCTGCATTGCCAATGCCATCCCAGCGAGGTAAAGGTTGCCATCAAACGTGTACGTACGTGATCGTTCGGGTGCCTTGGCCATACGTTCGATTTTTCGTAAATGTTCCCCGATGCCAGCTAGTCCGGAAGAAGATTCTTCCTGCCCAACACCGAATGAGATCGTTAAGGAGCTTTGCGTGGTAACAAGGTGGCAAAACTGTTCGTACGCGGCGAGATCTTTGCAGGCATCGATAATTGTTATTCGTGCGGTGCTATCATTATGCATGTCGGCACTTTTCTTGGCCACACAATCATTTCTCATCAACAGGGAGTTGTGAAAGTGCGTTACTGTCGAATTCGATGAGTTCCCATGCGACAGCAGAAGGCTGGATGGTTGTTCTTCAGCTTTCGTCGTGTAAGAGTGATTATGTTCTTCTTGATCCATAGGTTCCTGTTCTATTTGTCCCACGTTTTCGTCATCTTCATTCAACTTTACCGGTTCAGATTCCGTCGTCTGCGACCAGCATGGATTTGCAAGACCGTGCTCTAACTTCAAAAAGGTACGCGCTTCCTGTATGAGCAATCGTGCCGCTTCCTCCACAGTTACTCCCGATCGTCCGGTGAGGTAAAGATTACGAATCCGTTTCCGGCGTTCGGCCTCGTATTCGTTTTCGTTTTCGCGTACCCGTTCAGCCTCGAAGCTGGTTCGATTGTGCAGGATGGTTTCGATCGTGAGTCGATCTGCATTTGCCAACTGCACTAGCCCAGTAATACCACCATCGTATAGCAACCGTGCCCGTTGTCCGTTCAGTGAAGGTATACGCATCAGATCGAGCAGCTCATGCGCTACACCAAAGAACAAACGCTCGCGGAACTGCGCCACCAGAAGTTGCAGAAGTGTCCAATTCAGCGACGCACAGAACGAAGTCACAATGCCAGCGAACGTAGCCGATACTTGCTGGAGGCTTTGCAGTAAGCCTCGGCAGCATTTGAATTTGTGAGCAACATTGCCCAACGGCACTTCGTGCACCAGCTCGAGCAACGCGAGTGCCGTGTAAAAGCGTTTGTGTATCTGCAAACTGCGATAGTCGAGATTGGCGGCACCACGCATGGCACGTACCATGAAGGATTCTTTCACACCGACCAGCTCACCGACGCGCTTTGAAGCGCTAGGTAGCTTTTCCCACAGATCGAGAAAATCCATCCAATCGATCTGCTGCCACTGGTAGGCAACCGAGTACGGTGTCACAAGATAGATAGCATGCAGTTCCGACTCCAGCACGAAACACTGCCGGGCCCGCTGCAGCTCACTAAAGAGTAGAAACCCATCCTTCGGTGGTAAAGATGCCGCTAAACAAGCATGACCGAGTCTGGTAGCATTGAGGACAGTACGCTTGGTATCATGAGAGGTTTTGCCATCCTCCACGTGATTCTGTTGCAAAAGGCGAATGAATTCATACTCAAGCAGAAAAGATATGCACGAAACAATTGGATCCATTTCCTCATTGCTATCGTGAGGATCCGCTCCGTCTCTCGTCGGCATTTGCTTCACTTTGATTGATTTCGATTGCAAAAGTTGATCGTTTACTGTGAAACGATACGCCCGTTCACAGCTGTACAATGTTGCGTTCACAAATGCTTCCAGCTCCTGGCAAGTAGTGGCGCTGCCAGATGCAACGATTTCCAGTATCGCTCGCTTCAGATGAGCCTACAAAAAGCATTCTCGAATTTACATAGATATCGCTTATACGCTTATGTTTGAATTTGTAACTACAACGTGTTTACTTACATAGTTCTCACTGTCTAGGCACGACCGCACTGGAGGCAACTCGGCCCCAATCAGTTCCCGACCGATCTTCTCTTCTGCTGGGCTACATATCAGTATGGACTCACCGAGCGTATCCCGTCCGGTACGGCCAGCACGTCCAATCATCTGTTTGTATGTTAACGAATTCATCGGGCGGCCACCAAACTTGGGCGTACGGATGATGACACGTCTAGCGGGCAGATTGACTCCACTGCTTAAGGTGCTAGTGGCCACGATAATTCGCAGCACACCATCACGAAACGATCCTTCAATAATGTCTCGCTCGTCCGTCGTCAGCCCGGCATGATGAAAAGCGATACCGTATCGTACGGTTTTTTCCAGCACACTGTCCAAGCCGGCTGGGCAATTACGAAGCTGTAGCAATACTTCTTCCTGTCGCACACTATCTAGCCGTACGCGCAATTGATTCCGTAGTTCGTCGTGCGGATGGTTTTCCTTGCCCAGCGTGTGTAGTGTACTGGCTAACGAGATTGCCAACTGTTCGCACCAGTCCTTCGAGGGACAGAACACGATCACCCCACAACCCTCAAGAATGGTCTCGATGCAAAGCAACAGCACATGGTCCGTATCTTTTGGAATGGTGTATCCGAGCACCGAACCGTTTAGCAACCGGATTGGTTCAGCCGTCGCACTAAAAATTGTGTTGCCTATCTTAACCATCTCTACCAGCGCAATGGGCCGAAAGTCGGTACTGTAAAGGTCCGCCTCTAGCCACCGAGCAAGCAGATCTATGTTGGGCAGTGTGGCAGACATACAGACGATCTGTATCCGATGTGCACAACGGGCCGCAACGAAACGAATTTTTGTGAGCAGCAGTTCCAAAATGTAGCCCCGCGACGGGTCAGATATGAGATGCACCTCATCGACCACAACAAGTCCCAGGGTGGCAAGAGCGTTCTGCTCCAGCAGGCGGTTCACAATGGAATTAGCTTTCTCGATCGTACAGACAGCAAGATCAACCGACTCGAAACCACCGGGAGGGTGATATCCACCGTAAAAACCTTCCACGCGCATTCCACCTGGCTCAAGAAGATCTTTAAGATAAAGCATTTTCTCCCGTGCAACGGCTACGAACGGAAGTATCAGTAATGCTTTTAGTTTTCGCTCGGTAATAGTTTTGGCAAGCAGAAACTCACTCACCAGCGTTTTACCAGCGGAGGTCGGTGCGCTGTAAATAAGGTTTTTGCCTTCCAGCACTACCTGAAATGGGTTTGGGAAATGTTAATACGAAACGTTTTCTTATAAGTGTAACAAACAAACAAATCGGCTACCTCCTTGCGTGATAGACATTCCACCTGCCAGGGGAACAGTTCGACGATACCTTTCCTTGCATACTCGTTTGTAATCGAACTCGGTAGACCCCAATTAACGAGCAAACGTAAATCTTTCGTTTGATCCAGGCTCATACTGCACGACTTTTTTCCTTTGTTGAGCTTAGCGTTGCTCCGGTCTTTTGGGGGATTGATTACGCTTGTTGAAAATAGACCACTCTCGTCATGCCTGCTAACAACAGTGTCCGATAGTGGAGGTTCTTTGGTGCTACGAAGTGAATTTGCTATTTCCGACGCTATAAAATCATCCATTTCTGCATGTTGTAGCTGATGATGTATTACGTCGGATATTTCCTGACCCAAAGCAATACTAGCCGACGCTAGGGGTTGAGAAAAGGTAACGTTTTCTATGTCGATTGCCATATCCTGGTTCGTATCGTCCGCTGAATCCACGCGCAGGGATTCTATGAGATCGCTAGACTCAAACAGCTCATCCATAGCGGGTTCACTCGAGATGGCACGATCGAACAATGTTTCGCTAAAGATCTCCAGATCACTCTCAGTCATGGTTGCTGGAGTATGCTGATTACTTACTGGTGATGGCATTTCATCGGCTTTATCAAGGGTAAAGTCACTCTGATCGAAAAGAGTATGAAAGCTGCCTTCTTTCGGGGCGTGCTGATTGGTAGCATTGGGCATCATTATTGATTGACTACGAATGGCGTCCATTGAAAAGACGCTATTTTGAAAGAGATCAGCAATTTGATCATTTCGACGCTGCTTTTCCGAAGATGGTCCATGGTCGGAATCGTGCTGCATTGAACCTTGTGTTCGTTTTGAATTAGTGCTTCGACTAGATTGATCGATATTAAATTGAATGTCACTGTTAAACAACTCGGAGAAATTATCCTTCCTAAGAATAGACGATCCCGTCGTATCTTTGCCATCGTTATGATTGCTAGCGCACGACAGTTGCCCATCGGTCCTTTTCCTCGCTTTGCGTCCTCTGGTCTGTGTCGATATAATCTGCAACCTTTCCCGTACACTACGTTGTCGGGACAATTCGGCAGGGCATTTCGTGTTGGTTGGTGATTCTTCGATCACTTCTTCGGTACTATTTTGCTGTTTCAATACTTTGTTCCGTTGTGATCTTGTTGTTCGTTGGTTGGTCGGCGGCGTATGCGCTTTCGTATGTTGTCTTTCGAGTGCATCAAACGTATTATCACCCAGTTGCAATGACTGCGAAAACATACTGTATTATTCACGTTTTGTTGGGAAGAAATTTCAAATAAAAACACCGAATCAACTGCGGGACGAAGCGAGCACGATCGCGTTGTTGGTTTATTTGAAAACAAATTTGACATTTCGCCCGTTTGTTTACATTTTCAGGGCGGCAAATAACCTCGTTCCACTTGACATTGCGGCGGCTGACTTATTTTCATATATTTACCTTTTCTAGAGCATCTGCTAGGATAATCACTGCAAAAGTTAATTTTAAATTATTGCTTCACTGTATAATTGTCATTGTTTGAGAAATTACAATTTGTAACTGGTGTTCGTTCTCAAGGTATTTTCTTGTTGTTTCTAAAATTTACTTGTCAAAATATTCTCAACGAGACCATCTCCTACTCCCCATTGTGTGTCAAATGAAATAATAAAAAACGTTGTCAGATACAGAATGTTTCGTGCGTGCGGTGGATACTGGTGGCTGTAAAAAGGGCTCGGAACAAACATCTCGCGCAATCCTGTAGCAAAGTGTAGAAAGTGCCTTCCCACAGGTATTTTACTGCTCATCGAACTTAATATTACGTTTAGTTTTCATTTTCCTTGCAAACATCGTGCATTTGTCATCAGGCAGTAACGGTCAAGAAAATAATCTTTGCATCCTCCTCCTTAAAAGGAAATAAATAATCTCGCTTCGTTCGTCTCATATTCTGTTGATATTGTTTGCGTTCAGTGAAATTTGTTCTCGTGTGCGTAGTGTAGAATACAGCAGTTTGAGAGATTTGCTTACGTTGGAGGCTGGGACTGTATTTGTACCTTCGTACTGCGAGAATGTTATTGCGGTTTCCATCGATACAAATTCCTTCATCATAGAGCCGTGAATTTACTTCAACAAAACCTACTGTTATTCGGGGAATGTATTGTTAAAAAAAAAAGAAAATCAAAATTAAAATGTACGTTTTTTGAAAAACCTATACTGTGTGTTTAAGGTAATCTACATAAATTTTCGAATCATCTTAAAATCTAAGTTGGGTTATATCAGCATGTTTGCAACAGATTCCACGGGAAAAGAATGGGAGAAAATGCGAAAACGCGTTTCGTTCAAAGAATACAATCTCAGTGCACATTGAACGCGCGCTACAAGTGAGCGAGGAGAAGAGATTTTTTTGGTTTGCTGCAGAACCAGGCCAGCCCGTTTACTTTAAGAAGAGAATCTTAATAACAAAGAAACACACACACACACAGCCGCACACCCGCATACACATAATGTTCTCTCGCGAAAAATGAATGATCTCATCTCATCACAATTGCGCGAGTCGAACCGAAGCAACCTTCGCGTCCCAGGCTCACTTCTGTTGATTCCGCCGTGCTGATGAGGTGAATAGAGTGCGGTGCTCCGGTGTATAACGTTTACTTATCGTGCTTTAGTCAAGTGTGGTGGTTGGATCGTGTTCAAATACGGTGTAAGCAAATTTTTTTCAATGCAACCGTGTATAATTTGCTTTGGCTTGTTGTTCAGTTTTGTTGCACAGAGACGGTTCTAATGTTTGCACGCGAGAAATGTACGAACCTTCTCATAGTGAGATAAACCGTCCCGATCTTCGTGTGGTGAAACCAGAACAGCCGAAAAGTGCAACGACTGCACCACCCTTCGCTTGTCCAGCTGAAAGAAATAACCTGTGTGTGTGTGTGTGTGTGCATGGAAAGTAAAAGGAGTGACGATTGCAAAGAAAGTCAAGATTATGTGCATTCTCGGAACGATGGGTATAATTATCGATGACGGAATGTGTTGCGAATGTGTGGACCAATAATTGAGCGCAATTGTTTACCACGGATGGATCGCCTGTCGTGCTCGGTAAAAACAGGACATGATCTCACAGCGAACCGAACCATAAAGGAAAAAAAAAACAAATCTTGCGTGCCTGTGTGCGTGTTTGTGGAAAGGAATAAAAATGTGAAATATTATGCATTTTTGCGTTGAAATTCAACCGCTGAAGTTATCGCAAAGTGATAAGAAGCCTGGAAACACACCTTGGGTTTGCTTGTTTATTTAGTTATGAACGGCTGATAAAGAAGCTCACCGCCAAAGACGTTCGAAAGCAAGGAAGGAAAGTGCCTCCGAAGCTGATAAAAGAGTTGATTTATTCGTAAGAGCGCAATGTTTCATCTAATCTACCAGCAAAAATTACGTGGTCGAGTTTCGGAGAAAATGTTTGAATTGAAACTAAAGCATTTTTGAAATAATAACAGAAATTACAATGCCATGAAAACATCACTAAGTAATGCCTTATTCGTGGGGAAGATATGTTAGCAAATCGTTATCTCGGTAGAATGTTGATTCACGCACATGCCAACCCTGGTTTGCGAATGGATCCAAACGTAATGATTCACGCCTGTACTCAACAAATGTTGGGCCGTTGGTAGTAATTTATTTCTCCACTTTTAACTCCCCCAGGTTCTCTGGCCAAGCGATTAGGTAGGCAGGTAGGCAGGCCTGGCGTCTTCTAATAATAACTGAAGCTTTCGCCCGGTTGCCGAGTACTGGATCTAATTAGAATGAACGGGTTTCCTTTCCGAGCGTTTCGAATGTTGCTTCTTTAAAGGGAGGCAAAGAGATGTATTGATTTTTTTTTTCCACACACTTCGTAACATGTTCTCCACCCACCGGCGCCAACTTCGAACATCAAATATGTACAAAAATTAGTCGCATGTTAACTAATCTTTCGCGCGGTGTAAGCGACTCGGGCTGAGTACGGGAGAGAACGGAAATTTATCAAAAAGAAGGAAAAACATTGTACTTTGGAGTGTGTGGTTTTTGATCCGTACGAGTGAAAATTCCTAGAGCTAGTGGGAAAACACCGACGGGTTGGCCAGATTCAAAAATAAGCAGCAACCTTCAAAAATATAACCGAAACAAAACGTGGAATAAATAGACTCGGCACACGGTACGGTATGGTACGCGTCACATAAACAATATTGTTGCTACAGTATTTATGCTTGAACACCCATCGTTGGAACTACCACTACATAAGCGATTCTCGCGGTTTCTTTCTGCCGCGTCCTCCAGCAGATCACCCACTTGCGTGATCTGTATGTATGTGTGTGTATGTTCCACGGTGTGTTTCCCTTGGCTAATCCACGGTTTCATATTCACCCAGTACACTCACTCGATTCGCTTCTACTTCTTTCTCTATTAATAAACACAAACACCAAGGCTGGCATGCTCCCTCAGATGGGTGGTCGGTCACCTGCGCTGGGCGATCGTAACCCACTCGGGGCATGTTACCGCTCTAGTCCACTTTAAATCCGACCGTCAACAAAACGTTCCTCCTGGGGGGGGGTGGGGGCATAACTTCGTTCCTCACGGTGACAATGAATTTGGATGCGAACGCACTGTCCGCGCCCACGTCGTTCCTAACCGAACGGAAGCGAGGACAAAGTGTGTTACGTTTGCAGGAACGTTTTCTACGAGAGATGCGAGAAGTTTATCAGCAACCCAACACTTGACGCGATCGTTCGAGATGAGCTTTGTGCGAGTGTGGGCAGAGATTGTCCAAAATGGAAAACGCAAAATAATAATAAATAAACTGGGACATTTTGTTTTTATTTGTTGCGTAAATGTCAGCGATATTTGTATGTTGGTAACGTTTCGTGCTTCAATCCTTGCTTTCCATGCATCGTTCATACGATCGCGTATGTGGTACACTGATCATGGCACCACATGGTCCACCGGTGGTTACGTCAGATGATTGGCACCAGCAGCAAGCCAACCGCCAACTGCTGGTCCCTTGAACTAGCGACTCATTTTCATTGCGTTTTGGTGACGTACTGTCGGTGTCGATGGTTTCATGTCGCTTAATTGTGTCCCCGTCTTTGGGGCTGTAGACTTTAGAACACGAACGTCAAACGTGTCGTCATTACCCTCTGCGCCAGAAGGTGACGCATATTTTAAGAATGTGTAGCTTGAAAACTGTTCCAAAAAAGGGAAAACGATCGGGAAAAAAATCGCAACACACAGTGGGGTGTTGTCACCCTTGCGAAGGGGTTTGTCGCGTGCTGTGAGTTCACACTGCAAAAGGAACTGCTGACGTCGCGACTATAAAAGCGCGGAGAATCGCGAAAGCGAAACTGATGCCCTCACCCCGGTATCTTCAATGTCAAGTGCATGCCCTTCCGACGTGTGCTGTTGGACGCTTGAATAGCTTAGTCCGTTGTTGCTGTTATTGTTGTTGAATGTAGGCTACACTTTGGCCATTGCTTTTGTTTTCGGTTGTTTCAATGTGTGCGAGTGTAGTCAACGTCCGGACGATACCTTTCCTTAGCTAGCTTTAGGTAATGGAGGATGCATTGAGGGTTCTTTACATGTTTTCGTTCCCGAGGTCGGGTGGAGCCGCGAGGGACGAGTGGGCGAGTGGATTTCGTCTCCAAGGGTCGACACGCAGGAGTTAGTCACGGCCATCCAGTACTTGGTTGTACATGAAAAAAAAACGGACATTAATGTATTCCAGAAGTTTGCTTTATTAGAGCACACAAACCTTACGGAAGGAAATGTCCGAACGATTCCATCTTGAGTGTAAAATGGATCTTTCGAAAGCAAGCTATCTGTACTAGTGGAAGTTATTAAACTTTGGTATACTATCATCCCAGAAGTTATGAAAACTGTAGTCGATCTGCTCCGAAAAGATCTTTGGTTAAAAAAGTATCATTTCGTCACCATCTCTGCACCATATGCTGCTTTGTTTCGTTGGGTTGGGTGTGTGGGCGTGGTACAGCCGCCAGTGCCCGTCGCGTGGCTGTCCATTTTCGGACCTGTCGAAACGCTTTTCCTGTTTCGCCGGCAATGTGTGGGAAGACACCACAGTTCGAAACGGGCGCGAAAAGCGAACCAGAGCGTATCGAAAAGATCAATCAAAAATATATCACCAAACCAGCCGATCGGTTGATGGGCGCAGATGGCGTGTAGCGAATGACGATGCAATGGCCTTGGAAGGAATCTTTACGAAAGCTTTCCGTTACGAATTTGTCCCAGTTGCTGCCGGAACGTTGGACGCGAATGGCGCCGTCTCGTGTTTATTCGATTATCGCTAACGCACTATTCTTACTGTTCCATTGCAGATTCTACCTCGATGCTTCCGGTTGAATGATCCCGGCTGGAGACGAACACACATAAGCACATAAGACACACCATCACGGACTCTCGTTTCCGTGCGAGCGATCGAGTAATCTGAATCTGTTCGCGTAACGATCGTATTGACGATCGCACGAAGGAACATACATACACTCACACAAACACACCCACACACACACGCATACACGCAAGGAACTAAACTGCAATTGCATCATCTCAACATCGTCAAACCACAGAGCAACAGTAGCAGCAAAATGCCTGTGTTTCACACAAAAACCATCGAGAGCATCTTGGAGCCGGTGGCCCAACAGGTACGTTGAATCGAAAAACCCGACGAACTGGTTGGGCAGTAAATCGCTGTAGCGTGTGTGCTACGTGCTTTAAAACGTTATTTTTATTTACCAACAAACTTCCACCGAAACCGAACTGAGCCGGAAGACGATGTCATTGAATTCGAGTCGACATCCGTCGAGGGGTGATGGAGCAATTGAGTCAGTTGCTGGCTGGCTGCTTGGGGAGTAGTTCAAGTGACGCCAGAACACACGCTACTCCTCACGCAGAGCGCATTATGCTGCTGAGGATGGAGAGCATTGCGTGAAGGAATTTAATTTTAGCACAGACGCGTATGCTACGTGCCGCTGTCTAATATGATGGCGCTGTCCACGCACCAATGTCTAATATGATGCCGATCGTGTTGATGGTACGCATGATTGGGATGGCGTTGAAAACATTGCACCGCTCGATTGTTTCGATCGACGACGCCAAACAGTACGTGAATCAGTTCATCGCCGATGGAGACAGTTGATGACGCGGTCGAAGGAAATAAAGAGTGCAAAGTTTCCCTTTTACCGTCCACCACGGGGCCAGTTGTTTTGGCCCAAGGCGCCCTTCTCATTCGGTTTGCCACCGAACGGTACGGACAGGGAGTGTCCAATTTCACGCGTGTTAGCCGACCCAAGCCATACAGTAACGTTCGTCGACGGTTGTGCGTTGGTTGTTCCCTTCTATTTGCCAAAAATAACCGATGAATCACACGGAAAAGCGACCGCTGGGGTTGCTCGCCAGGTCGACGGTCCGCTTACGCTTGGCGCAAACGTTGCGCTAACTGAGAAAGTTTTTCAAAGAAAAGGAACCACAAGCTAAACAAGAGTTTCGTCTACCTAGCAAAACGTAGGTAGAGTTCTGGCAGGGAAAACCGCAACACAGAAGAGATGCGTCGGGTGCGTTGCCATTGCCCGACGACTGCATGTCAGTTCGTTGGATGCGGTTTTCCGGTTTAACGATGGTTCCTTTTATTGCCCATTAAAGAGACAAAGTCAGTCCCGTGTGAAGGGTGATCCAACAGCACAAGCTCCGCATCGTGCAGGAGATCTGAAGAGACGAATGGCAAATAAGACTAGCAATTGTACAGAATTTTACTGTGGAAGTAAATGATGTGCAAGATTTGTCAAACGTTGTTACTTTTTCATATTTTATCTAAAATGTTTTAGAGACCACTGGTTGGATGGTTTACAGTAACGGACACCAAGCTTTAGTTATCATAGCGAAGGCATTGTAAACCTTGCACTTTAAAGGTTCAATATGCACTGTCTTCAATTGAGTGCTGCACAACAGCACGTTTGATAAATGGATATTAAATTGATGAACAACATCGAACTTGTTCAATGCTGGAACTGTGTGACGTTCATGGTGCTCGAAGTTAATCGAGGTGTGCCAACTAACGCAGAAAATAAAAAAGAAACACACACACACACACACACACACACACACACACACACACAAATCTAATCAGAACGAGGGCGAATATTGATCGGTTGGATCGACAGAAAAAAGGAACAATTTGGCACCATATCAACGAAAAGGAATATCCTTGGCAAGCGTATAGCGATGCGAAGGCGTGGAAGGTTTATGGGGTTATTCTTTTTTGTTGCTGTGAAAAGACGACGACTAATCGTCGCCCCTTTGGTTGGCTGTGGCCCAGCTGTTTAGGGCAATGAAATGGACTATCATTTCATCCTGCTTTTAATAAAGCAAAGTGGCATAGGCAGACTGTCGGCCAGTTTTCATACCTTACCATGTGATATGAAAAGGTCGCCTAGCTCTTGGGAAGGAATAAAACAGAAATTGAGTTTCATGCACAGAGTTGTGTAATTCGTGCATGAGCAGTAAATATGAAACGTGTCCAAAAAGTGGTGAGATCATACCGTGGGAAAGGAAAACATTGGTGAAAAGTATCATCCAAATGCTACAATGATGAAACAGTGGTGCGGTTGCTTAAGAGGTCTCAAACTGATAATATAGCTGGTGACTGTGTGTTTTCGATAAGTTAGCGCCAAATAACACGATCTTTCCTTACCCGTAGGTCTCACGGTTGGTCATACTTCACGAAGAGGCGGAAGATGGCAACGCAATGCCCGATCTCGGCAAACCAGTGCAGGCCGTATCGCTGGCGGTGACGAACCTTGTGCGCGTCGGACGCGAAACCATACAGAACTCGGACGACGACATACTGAAGCAGGACATGCCAGCGTCCCTGACCCGTGTCGAAACAGCCGCACAGCTCCTGGAGGAGGCATCGCTAATGCTTCGCTCCGATCCATTTTCCGGTCCGGCGAGGAAGAAGTTGATCGAAGGTTCGCGCGGCATCCTCCAGGGAACGTCCTCGCTGCTGCTCTGCTTCGATGAGTCCGAGGTGCGCAAGATCGTGCGTGAGTGTAAGCGCGTCCTCGACTATCTGGCCGTATCGGAGGTGATCGATTCGATGGAAGATCTGGTGCAATTTCTCAAAGATCTTTCCCCATGCCTGAGCAAGGTGACACATCAGGTGGGGGCGCGCGAGAAAGAACTGACCCATCAGGTGCACAGCGAGATCTTGGTGCGCTGTCTGGAGCAGCTGAAGATCCTCGCGCCTATTCTTATCTGCAGCATGAAGGTGTACATTCTGATCGCCGAACAAAGTGGCAAGGGATCGGAAGAAGCGGCGGAGAACAGGAACTATCTTGCGTCTCGCATGAGCGAGGAACTGCAGGAAATAATCCGCGTGCTGCAGCTAACCACGTACGACGAGGATCAGAGCGAACTGGACAACCTGACCGTGCTGAAGAAGATCCACAACGCGATCAACAACAAGCTGGAAGCGGCCAACGAATGGTTGCGCAATCCGTACGCCCTGCGTGGCGGTGTCGGCGAGAAGG
Source organism: Anopheles rivulorum (assembly GCA_018908115.1). Taxonomy (NCBI): domain Eukaryota; kingdom Metazoa; phylum Arthropoda; class Insecta; order Diptera; family Culicidae; genus Anopheles; species Anopheles rivulorum. The sequence goes on from CM032178.1 coordinate 2,011,904, forward strand.
CACTGCGGCAGATCGTTGAGAATGGGCTGAAGGTGGCGGATCGCTGTTTGCCGCAGGATTCGCACATTCTGCGCAAGCTGGCCGGTGATATAACGGCGATGGCAAACACGCTGTGCGATCTGCGCCAGGAAGGTAAGGGAACAACACCGCATGCGGATAATATCGCACGGGACATCCGGGACAAGCTCGGCAGTTTGGAGCAATCGGTGTTGAACGCGATCATGGGTGTGGACAAGGCGGGACTGCAGCAGACGGCACATACCGTGCAGGGTCGGCTGGAGCAGGCCTGTCGCTGGCTACAAAATCCAGCGCGCGACGACAGAGGCTTGGGCGTGCGGGCGATCGCGCTGATTGTAGACGAGGGGCGCCGTGTAGCGGACGGTTTGGGTGGCCACCAGAAGGCGGAAATGGCGCAGCTGTGTGATGAGGTTGAGCAGCTGGCGCACGACTTTTCGCAAATGTGCGCCAACGGGCTTGGCCATACGCCGCAAGCGCAGGAGTTGGCCCGTCGGCTGAACGAAAAGTTGCACGGGTTGAAGAAACAGATTCAGGATGCGGTGGTAAACCGTGTCGTGGAGGACTTTATCGACATCTCGACACCGCTAAAACAGTTCATGGAGGCGGTTGCGCAGCCGGAAGGAACGCCCGGCCGGGAGCAAAACTTCAACCAGAAGTCAAACCGACTGCAGGCGTTCAGCAACCGTGCCTCCAAGACGAGTAGGATGGTTGCGGCGGGCGGATCCGGTGGCAACAAGAAGCTGGCGGAGGGATTGCTTGCCTCGGCCAATCAGATCGACAGCTTGACGCCGCAGCTCGTATCGGCCGGCCGCATTCGTATGAACTATCCGACGAGCAAAGCGGCGGAGGAACATTTGAACAACCTGAAGCAACAGTACGCTGATACGATTCTGCGCATGCGTACGTTGTGTGACCAGGCTACGGATCCGGCCGATTTCATCGAAGCTTCCGAGAAGCAGATGCAGAAACATTCGTTCCTGTGCGATGATGCAATTCGTACGCGCCAGCCGCAGAAAATGGTTGACAATACTTCGAGCGAGGCACGTCTCGCAAACCGTGTACTGCTCGTGGCAAAGCAGGAAGCTGACAACTCCGAGGATCCGGAGTACATCGGTCGATTGAATGGGGCATCGGATCAACTACAGGCCTCCATTTCGCCAATGGTGCAGGAGGCGAAGAACGTTTCCACCAACATTAGCGACCCGGTTGCCGCTTCGAACTGGCGCGAAGCGAACCGCGCACTGCTACAAAGCGTACGTAACGTCCGTGGTGCGGTCACACACGCACCTGCCGTACCGGAGATGCCGGATCTGTCCCAGCTGCAGTTAGGAGTGGAAGCGCCACCACCGCCGCGGCCTCCGCTACCCCGCGAAAATGTCCCACCGATGCGACCACCACCTCCAGTAGCCGAAACGGACGACGAGGACGATGTGTTCCAGGCGGGTAGCATGCCGCACGCGAATCAACCCATCCTGATGGCTGCCCACGGCCTGCACCAGGAGGTGCGTCAGTGGTCGTCCAAGGACAACGAGATCATTGCGGCCGCCAAACGTATGGCGGTGCTGATGGCCCGTCTGTCCGAGTTGGTGCGAGCGGATTCGAAGGGAAGCAAACGGGAACTGATCGCGACTGCTAAGCAAATCGCTGAGGCATCGGAAGACGTGACGCGGCTGGCGAAGCAGCTGGCCCGCCAGTGCACGGATAAACGCATCCGCACTAATCTGCTGCAGGTGTGCGAGCGCATTCCGACTATCGGCACGCAGCTGAAGATTCTGTCCACCGTGAAAGCCACCATGCTCGGTGCACAAGGATCGGAGGAGGATCGCGAGGCAACGGATATGCTCGTTGGAAACGCGCAGAATCTTATGCAGAGTGTAAGTTTGATTATTTTGCCTTACCGTACGGTGCCACAGTTTGCCATATATTTACGTGCTTTTATCTCTTTCCTTTTCGGCAGGTGAAAGAAACGGTCCGTGCGGCTGAAGGTGCCAGCATCAAGATCCGATCGGATCAAACCAATCAACGGCTACGCTGGGTACGTCGACAGCCCTGGTATCAGTACTAAAAGCCCCGTATTGTCACCTAGCTCAAGTCCTTCGTCTCTCCATCCATCCGTTCATCGTTGTCCTTACTTAATTCTTCGACCGTTCCCGCCTGACGAAATGTCTTCCATGTTATGTTGCTTGTTGCATTTGCGTAACGACGTAACGTCGTTTGTTTTTTAACACATTTTAAGCAACACGTGATTAGAAACACCGACATTGACCTGATCTGCTCTTACCCCCTTTCCCTCTTTTGTGTTTCGTACTACATTCACATACTTGATGTAAAGCATCAGCGACATGCGAAGATAAAACAAAAAACAACATAAAATCATGCAAGGTAAGGACACTGCAAGTTGAAATGCTGTAGTGCTACAAAAAAGTTCGCACAATAGTTTGAGAGTCATTGGAGAGCAATGCAATGTCAAGGCAACATGAATGGATGAACGCTGCTGCAAAAGGGGAACAGGTCGAAGCAGAATGTTGCCAAATACGTTAAGAAACCCGGAATGAGAAAAGTGCTGAAACAGTAATCCTCAAACATGGTCTGGGAGGATTTTATAACACGTTATTTGACAGAAAGTTTTATATAGGAGAAGTGCGAAGCAATTACCGTAACAAGCTTTAATAGAAACATTGGTTATTGATTGCGGTTTGTTGGATAGGAACTGAAACCGAGAAGGACAACGAAACAAAGGCCAAGATATTTATATATAAAAAAAAGGAACCAACTAACCGCCGAAAAGGAGGAAATGGAAGGTAATGAATCGAATGTGTGCCAGCGTTGATGCGAATGAATTTTAAAAGAACTACTTTCTAACTGTTACTACTACTGTTTGATTGTTACACAAAACTCCACGCCCCGAGGTAGCAGAGAGTCGCCCGGTGTCGCCAGATAGCGAACGAGAGGCGTTATTAAATGTTGTGCTAAAATACTAATTACTTACGTAGAAGATAGGTAGTAGCGTAAAAGCATGCACAGTTCATGCGGGATAAATGGATAGTGCGCTACGCGTTGCATTGAAGGTGAGTTTATTATATTGTTAACCAATCGATCAACAGTGTTAACTATGTAACTTTGATTTTACTATGTGTTTTACACGTGGCCCCACATGAGCCAACGTTATCGCTCTGTAAGTAGTGCAATAATTTGAAGTAAGACAGCTAAAACAAATCAAAACTAGCCACTCAAAACACTCACAATTGCGATCGTGTAACCATCGTGTTTCTTTTTTTCTTTTTAATTAGATCATAAGACTTCTTACGGTAGTGATTAATCGCTAGAACCCGTTAAACAGCGAGTGTGTGAAAAAATCGTTCTATGGTTGTCGATTCTATTTATCGCGTAGATTATGTTATTGTAACAAAACCCCCTTTTAATACTGTTCTAAGTGTTCCCAACTGTGTTCGTTCCCGTTTTGATTTTGCAACCAACTAGCCTTTTACCGGATACCCTTAATAAGAAGCCGGGGCAGAAACAATTAATAAACCCCAAACATTAACGTACAATTGTCGTCTACCGACCAACCAATCATTGATACAACAATATGATAGAGTAGTGAAGTGTGTAACGGTGCTCCCTAACAATCAACGCATATTTGTAGATGAATTCAACCGATGTAATAGTGGGGATGATCTAGTAGAGGACATCCGCGATACAACAACCAAGGCAAGCTAAGGCACATGAAAGTAACATGGTTCCTCACCAAATCATTCGATGGCAGCAGGGAAAGGCAGAATCGCAAAGTTTGAGACGACGGCAAGCTAAGCAACAACAAAACATCGTTTTTTCTTAACCCAAAACAGCACGAAAGAGGATAGAATTTGTAACTATTAACAAGTGCCTATTTATTGTTGTACTACTGACGCAACACACAATTGCATTCTTTGTTCTCTTTTTCTACCAATTGTTTTCTGTTCTCTTCGAGTTATAGTGAGAAAATATATTTAAAACAAAAACAAGACACTAACAGCTTCTTTGCCGTCATCGTTTCCTAATCGATCGATACTTCTTGGTAGAAAGAAATATTTTCATCTGTAATTTTTAATTGATGGCTAATTATGGTTTACCCCTGTTCAATAGCATTCGGACGTTGTATTTTTTCACAAAAAAAACATCATATCTTTAGAAAACATGCAAATGGGAAGGCTTTTATAAGGCACAAAAAGTAGTTTACGATATAACAGAGCTAACACAGAAATTAAGCCCATAGGATACCAGCTCACAAAGAGAAGAAATTGTGTCTCAGCTTTTTACCTAGGCTCGTCAAATATAAATGCATCCGTTGCTGCGTAGTTGATTCTGAACCAACCACGATCTGGAATGGAGTCGAGTTTGGAACGTTACTTGGAACTTTTTATAGTGAAGATATTGATTTTAATAAGGCACTTCACTGTGTTCGGGTTTAGTATTCGATAAGCTTACGAATGCCCGCAAGACACCGGTGTTTGTCGGGAATGTAGAAAGGTTCGAACACGTGAGGGAATGGTGTATCCCAACCGGTCACTCTCAGTACCGGTGACTCGAGATGAAGGAAACATTCTTCCTGGATGGTAGCGGCCAACTCTGCACCGAATCCATTCGTCAATGGTGCCTCGTGAGCGATCAGAACACGTCCAGTTTTCTTTACAGACTGAAACAAAGCATGACATCGAACGATGATTATTGTCGGGAACGATAGCCAGAACAGTGTCCTTAACATACATTACAAAGAGTTTCCTTATCCCAGGGCAGGATCGAGACTAGATCAATCACCTCGCAGCTAACATCTAGTTGTTTCTTCGCCATGTTTGCTACTTCCTGCAGGACGTGAATCTGCGTACCCCAACCGACCAGTGTGACGTCGGTTCCGGTGCGCAAAACATCCGCTTTGCCGATCGGCGTTTCAAACGCAGCGATCGGAACTTCCTCGACCGCGGCACGGTAGAGTGTTTTCGGTTCGAAGACAATGCACGGGTCGTTATCCTTCACGCAGGCCAGCAGCAATCCCTTTGCCTTGTTTGGTCCTCTCGGTACCACTACCTTCAAGCCCGGCGTGTGAGCAAAGTAGGCCTCAGGGCTTTGAGAGTGATAGCATGCGCCATGTCCCACGGCACCGCACGGTGCACGGAAGGTGAGTGAACCGCAATCGTAAAGGTTACCACTGCGGTACCGATACTTGGCAGCCTCATTAACGATCTGATCGAATGCGGGAAAGATGTAGTCCGCAAACTGCATCTCAGCGATAGCCTTTGCGCCCGTATTGGCGACCCCAATTGCAAATCCGGCAATGCCCTGTTCGCATAGAGGCGTGTTGAAGACCCGGTGCTTGCCGTACTTCTTCTGTAGCCCCATCGAACAACGAAACACACCACCGAATGCCACATCCTCGCCGAACACCAAAGCCGAATCGTTCTGCTCCAGTGCAATATCCATCGCTTGGTTAATGGCTTGGAACATGTTCATCTTCTGCGTTGGGCCTTCGACCGGTGGCTTAGCATCGGGCTGATACACGAAATGGGATGAGTGACGCATAAATCCATTGCGTGGTAGACTTTTTACGCTGGCGGAGACCGCTTTCTGCAGAATGTTCATCTACGGAGACGATGGAATAGCGAAATTATGTAATCGTAGCAGTTTTGCTGTTGCTAAGAACTGATCGCGCGAGGATCATTCCTACGAAGACTAGAAATGTACTAGATGTGCTAGAGAGAAAGCCTTAATTTACTTACGTTTGTATTCGGTGTTTCTTTGAACTTAAATCTGGAATAAAACAGGTGAGAGAGGATTATTCGCAGGTAAACGGCCCGGTAAGATTGGAACAAGTGCGAATGTGGTAAACAACTTGTTGACAAAATGTTATCACGCAGCACAGCTGGAGGAGAGTGTGCGAAATATGTGCGAACGTAATGTCAACTTGACCCGTCATACTTCAATCCAGGCTGGACAATTATCAAGCTCCATAATAGACTACCGAAAGTAAAGAAGGGTATCTCGTTGTAGAATTGTTAAGTAGAAGCCAGCACTGTTTTGTTAAACATTTTGGCAGAATTGTAGTTCAAAATTAAAATACCATGCATTTTAAAGTTTCTAACGAGCAGAACAAATCAGCTCTGGCTGTGCAGGGGTATTTTCAGTTGTTCGAAATAAGGAAATTTATTGACAGCTTTTTGACAGCGGGGTTATTTTCCTGGAAAACGTCAGTGTAAGGAATGATGAAAATGGAATGAACGGAAGACAAAGACTGTGTTCCGCTGTTTCGCAATAGAAATATTTTTGGGAAACGGAAAATTCGGTCCTTTTCCATTGTCAGTGTAAGTGTACTTTGAACTTGGAGTGAAATAGAACAAAATGATCATTTATCCCTGTTGCATGCACGTGTATCTCAGGCAGTATTACTGCATCGTCGTTTGATCTGTCTATAGAAAAGGCTGTCCCGTTTGGTGTTCATGGATAGTTTTGTATCGTGTATTACGTGAAGATTTGTGGCAAACGACGTAGTTCCTGGTGATATATGTGTTGTGTGTATGCGTGTGTTTTACAAAAGAAAAAAAAAACGCAGCAATTGTTCATTGCATCAGAGTAACGTTTGACGAAAAGCATCGATACAAAACCCACATATAAAGCTCGTGTTACGCAGTGTGTCAGTGTGTTGATGAGGTGGCTGAGCCTCGTAGGGGTGAAAAACAGATGGGGAGTGATTGTAGGCAATGTTTTGTTTACGTTTCACCCCGTATGATTAACGCGAAGCACATTGCCAAACATCACCCATCCCCTCGGCCACTAACGAACCAAAGAACGAAACGAGTGTAACTGTATTGGTGAGGTAGTTTTGTTGCCCACGACGAACTGTTCCATCCGTTCTGTTCTATCAACAGCAACCCTCAAGCGTTTGCTTTCAATTTCTTTGCTAAATGTTTTCTTCCCCCACTTTCCCATCCGCACACACACACACTCACACACACAGTGACAGTTTTAATCGAAGTAGTCTCAGCTGAGCGAAAACAGTGAGAAAAAATAGAAGAATATCCCGAGCGCAGTAGTAGTAGCAGCAAGCAGCAGCAGGTCGTGTCGTTCCCGATGCGGCGCATTGTTTTCGGCAGCATATCGACGGTTGTTGTCCACCTTTAAAAAGGGGCAGCCCGCATTGCAATTGCATAAAATTTCATACGAGTGCATCACCCAGTGCAGGAGGCGAAGGATGAGCAGCGAGTAAGGTTGGTGTTTTGTTGGCAATAGCAGCAAGCAGAGCAAAAACGATGACGATGATGGTGGATAACTTTGAGTGTGCTGGATACACGTTCTACTCGAAGTTCGATTCTGGCAACCTGGGCAAGGTTGAGTTGGTACGATGCTGTGAAGGTAATTATTGATAATCATGCACCACGTTACAATGTGCTTTCCTTGAATGGCCACACAAAATTCCATCACCCACCGATTCACTGAGTGCAAAATCGATCGAAGTGTGTTTAGCTGTGGTGTGGTGTCATCGATAGCGAAACGACTTTCTACATCTGTTATCGACAATGGTCGCCGTCTTCGATTTCACTTTGCAGTTACGATCGTGCATTAGAATTAGAATTGGATGGCTTGACCCCATCGAAAGCAACAGCTACAGTAGCGCGACGGTCGAGGTCGCCCCATTTGGTATTTTTTCCTGGGTGCCCGAATGTTGGCCTGGTTGGCGCTTGTTACATAAACAGGCAGTACACATACACACACACACATACAACATGAACGCGAGCGTGCACCGGTGTGGTTGGTCCCCTTTGCTCCGTGTGGCGCAGAGTTTTATTAAAAACATTGTGAACAGCCGGCCAGGCAACGAGGATGTAATCTTTATTTTAGGACACACTGATATTTTGTTTTTACAGTAGTGATGTTGGACGCTACTGAGTCCTACCTCCTTCAATCAAAAGTTTTGAGAAATGAATTAATTTCTATGTTGCGTTAAAATTGTATGCATTTTGTGTATTATTTGCTACTTAACTTTAGTAAATCGTACAGTGACGAATAGTCTCCTACCGTGCTTTTGAGTGTTTACACGGATCGATAAATCAGCAAACCAGTAGGACGGCTGTGACTGTCTTTTACCTATTTTAGCATGAGCCGATTAGCATGACATCAATAAATCGTTGTTAGTATTACCGTAAGATAAACTTTCTTCCGTGTGTAAACACGAAATAAGACACACGAAAGGAAAAGCTCCACTAGCTCCTGCACCACACCGACCCTTGCTTGACAGTTAAATCGATCAAATCAAAGTAGCCCAAAAATCAACAAATCCTCGTGGCGAGCGCCTACATTTCTTGGTCGGGTAACATAGCTCTTGAATAGGAATGGAACATAGGTGCGGAGCGGGCAATGTTTCAAATAAATAACCTAATTCCACGGTTTGTTATGGTTGGATTTTAATTCTTTTCTTCTGTCTTGTATTCCATATTTGTAGGGCTCGGCATCGTTGGCAACACGGTATCGAATGTTACAGGTGCAGGAGGTGCGACGTGTGGGGCAGGAGGAGGGAATAACACACCCGCTATCGGCTCGGGAAACAATATTGCTTCGGGCACCGGCATTACCAGTGCTTCCGCAATAGTAGCCGCAACACTTGGGATTGGTTTGCAGCAGCAACACCATGGAATGCTTTGCCCTGCATCCGGGAGTGGCAACGGTGGCTCAGCTACTGCCGGTTCCACCAGCACTCTTGGTTTACCTATTCCCTCGCCAACACCGCACGCAACTGAAAATCCACTGGTGGAGGTAGAATTCAATCTGTGGACAAGACCGGACTGTGGCGGCACGCCATACGAAAACCAGAATCGCACCTGGTTTCATTTCGCCGTGACGGGCGGACGACCCAATCAGATCGTAAAGTTTAATGTGATGAATCTGAACAAACAGGCCAAATTATTTAGCCAGGGAATGCACCCGGTCACGAAGGTTGGCCCCAATGGGCGCTGGGAGCGGATCAAAGAAAAACCATCCTATTCGGTGAGCAAAAACGGCTGTGCGCGATGGAAACATTGATGGGAAAGCAAACGTCTAACTTGGTTTTACGTCTTTACAGATCACGAACGATGTATTTTTCATTTCCTTCCTGCACAAGGTACCGGAGGTGGGCGGCGATCAGACACGTATCTATTACGCGTTTACCTTTCCATTCACGTACACCGAGCTGCTCGATCAGTTGGCCTCTTTTGACCGAAAATTCGGTCGGCATCCATTCGAGCTGAACAAGATGGCGTACGAAATTTCGCAAAAGTACGATGTACTCCCAGCAGCTGCTACGGAGGAATCGAAGAACATATCCAACCTTGCGCCACACCGCCGGAAAGGGAAGCTCTCGAAGATGGAGCGCGTTGACCGTACCAGCCCAGAATCGTTCGATGAAACGGCACGCGATGGCGTTGGTCAGATTCCGCCGACCAAAGAAACCTTGTCTGAAGCGAACAAATCCCTGCATACGGTTCTTGGTCCAGGAACAAGTGGAATGATAATTGACGAAAATACCTCCGAATCGATGCAACAGATAACAAATCTTGTGAATAAAGTGAAAATAGAGTTACCGTCTGGCGCTGGTAGTGAAATGAAGCAACCCGCACAAGCGTCCTCGTCGACAAGCTCAACGAAAACGAAGTTACCCTCATTTCATCATCAGCTAAATGTGGTGTCGACTACCGCGAATCTCTCCGAGGAAGATTTGAAGACGGATCCACGAGATGAAATCTACTACTGCCGGGAGCTGCTAACGCACTCAATTGAACGTCGTCGGATCGAATTGCTCACCATAAGCTCCTTTCACAGGATTCAAACGGCGAGAGAGGTACGGCTGCGCAATCTGTTCCCGGACGACGAGGCTCAACGCTGCCATACGTTTAAGGATAAGAAAATCGTTTTCATCTCGTCGCGTGTACATCCAGGCGAAACGCCAGCCAGTTTCGTGCTGAACGGATTTCTCAGCATGCTGCTAGATCGGAAGAGTGTCGTCGCGCAAACGCTACGCCGGATGTACGTGTTTAAGATTATTCCGTTCTTGAACCCGGACGGGGTTTACAATGGACTGTATCGATCTGATACTCGAGGTCACAATCTCAACCGGGTATATATAAGCCCGTGTCACGAGACGCAACCGGCGATTTATGCAGCCAGGAAATTAATTCGGTAAGTTTTACATGTACGAAACGATTTTCAAATACGTTTTATTTGACATTAAGTTTTGTTTTCTTTTTTACCAGGTACTACCATCTTGGTGTAGATGAAGTGGAGCCGTACGAGTTGGAAAAGGAAGTTGCACTCGCTACTGCATCCGTCGATGTTAAGGAGATCGTCGTTGATCCTGCATCAGTAACAACCCCACTCGATGGAACCGCATCAACGGATGCGACGGGTGGCAATGTTAATGTGACACCTAAAAAAGGTACACCTTCGCCCAATCCACTAACGATAACGAGACGAAACAGCACCCAGAACGCAAATCCTTCCTGTGCTACACCAATATCCACAGTTACCACTACTACTACCACTACTACTACTACTACCACTACTATTACTGCAACTAATACAACACACATTCAAAAAATGAAATTACCCAAACTAACAGCTTCCGGCGACGCTTCGAAAGTTTCAAACGCAAGTTCCGTACTTGCGCTATCTGCCTCGGCGCACCCAGTGAAACGTTTGTCTTCGACTATGTCGTTCCCAGTGGAAGGATCGACTCGAAAGCGTCGCACACCGCCCCTCTCCTGCACACCGTCCGCAACCGTGTCTAGCGAGAGAAGATCTGTTATCGCTTTTGTAACACCGTCCGAACCTCCGGCCAGTTTGTTGAACCGAGCAAAACCCGCAACATCGTGGTCGGATAAAATTTTTGGCAAAATTCTACGCCGTCGTCGCGCAAAGTCCGTAGCGTCCGATCTTTCTGCCGATGGTCTTCCGACTGCTGTGGGAAAGTTGTCCCCGATAGCACAGGCCCTTCCAAAGCCCACTTTGCTGTTGCCTGCGGTTGAGGAAGAAACATCCGTATTGACGGTGAAGGAACTAGTGGCCACGTCGTCGACATCACCCGGGTTGTCATCTCCGGCAGGTTCTACTAATGCTAGCACTGCAACCGCTTCTAACGCATCGTCACCACTCACCGATGGTATGTCCAAGAAGGGCGTTTCCATGGAATTTCATCCATCCGCTAGCTTCACGCATGTCTCGTAAACGCGTCTGTTGCGACTTGGAACTCATTTTGGAAGATTTATTGCATCCCATTGGCAGAGAAGCTAATCGGTGCTATCGGTGCCGTCCATGCGGAATTTAAGATTGTATCAAATCGATGCATCCAAATGATGTTTCCTTAAATTTTTAGTTTGTTCGGTCTGGTAGTACATTTCACACCGTCCGCTGCGGAAAGCATTCGGTTTAAAAGCGCATTTCAACTAGCAAATTTAACTCAGTCACTGTCATTCAAGCATGCTCGATATATTGCAAAAGCGACATTTTGTACTGCATGAAACGACTCTTGAAAGAACGCTTTATTCGGTCCTAATACGTGTTTTTGTTACTCTGTCCTTGCAGAATCGGATTCAGTGGAACAAGATACACCGGCGGCATCAGATTCCGGTTACAGCGAGGCAGGTTCCTCTACGTCATCTTCACTGACTTCGAAGGTCGCGGCAGCAACGCTGCCCACCCAATCGTCTGCTGACTCAAGCAGTTGTCCTCCAGCGGATGAAACCACGCAGGACGTGGTTGCGGACGCATCACCTCCCACCGTAGTGCAACCACCGTCACTCGTTGCGGCTGCTACAACTGCCGCCCAAGTTTTTACCGAGAAACTCATACCGGAGTTAAATCCGATGCTTAACGAAGGCAGCAGCACCAACCTTGGGCATGCGTCAGTGCGTGTCGGACCGCCCTCTGGGGGTCGCAGTGCTTCCAGCATGAGCTTAAAAAAATCAATCCACACGGTAGCGGCCAGGGTTGACACGGGCAAGGGAAGCATCGCTAAGGGTGCGCATCACAAGCAGCACGTGTTGAACAAGCCACAGTTTCTCAGTCACCCCACACCGGGCACAATAAAGTTCAAGGAGTTCTTGGTCCATCCACACCAACATCACCATCACCACCATCATCACCATCACCATCACCACCATCATCATCTGGCAGGTACGGGAGCGGCAACGAGTGGAGTGTCAAGTGGTGGCACCGTGCAGGGACAGGTCGTCACAACGCTGCACGGCGGCAAAATGGCACTTGGGTCGTTTAGAAAAGGTTCCGGTACTGGAAAGCAACAAACAACGTCTTCCGCAACATCTTCATTGATTGGTGTGGGTGGCGCAGCAGGTCGACCTTCTGTTAGTGGAAGTGTCCTTGGCGAAACCGGATCTGCTCCAGGTGGCAAAAATCGTCCACAGACGCCGCAAACCAATGCCGCCCAGTTTAGCCACTATCGATCGCATCGCAACGAATACCTGAATCCAGTCATAGGAGGAGGTGGAGTTGGTGTTGGTGGTGGGGCTCGTAGTTTGAACATTAGTATGGATTTTTTGGCCCAGCTGGACGAACGGCACGATCGTGTGGTGTATGAGGATCGCAGCAATCTCTTCATGTATATTGATTTGCATGGACATGCCTCGAAGAAGGGTGTGTTCATGTACGGCAACCATCTGCCGAACACGATCGAGGCAGTCGAGTGCATGCTGTTGCCACGCTTAATGAGCCTCAACTCGCAGCACTTTCACTTCGATGCGTGCAATTTCAGCGAGCGGAACATGTACTACAAGTGAGTAGAAAGCGATCGATCATACTAGCTAGAATCGGATAAAAACATCTTATTTTTATGATTAATTCCTTTTTTTCTCTAGAGGGAAACGGGATGGCCTATCGAAGGAAGGCTCTGGCCGTGTAGCCGTTTACAAGACGACCGGATTGATCAAAAGCTACACACTGGAGTGCAACTACAATACCGGTAAATGTGTTAACATACTGCCACCCCGGGGCAAGGAGATTGTTGCCAAAACGACGCACACACTGGTACCACCTAAGTACACACCGGCCGTATTCGAGGAGGTTAGTTAAACGAACTCGCAGATGTCTGCAGCAATACGGCTAACATTATATTATGGTTTCTTTTATAGGTTGGCAAGGCCCTCGGTCCCTCAATATTGGATCTGACCAATTCGAATCCACTGTCACGGTTACCAAATTGCGAGTTTCGCACGCTACAGGGTCTACGGAATGCACTGCGAATCGAAATCGAACGCGGCTCGTCGAAGGCACGTGTCACGAATAAGGTAATATGTTGTCCGCGGGCAGCGCTTCTCTTTGCCGACGCATTCCAACAGCATCATCAGCCGCAGCCCCAACATCAGGTCGCCTAGAGATTGAGAGTCCCTTTCTTTTCCCCACGTTGCTATCTGTTCGGGTGAATGGAAGGAAAACACTTTTGTCATTTCTATCCGCCTATTGTCATTGTATCTGTATAGTGTTCATGTTTATTAGAGAAAGCTTTGAATCGCCATTTAACTTAATTCGATACGTTATGAAGTGAGATGCTTCGAATTATGTTAAAGATGCCATAATTACGCTTTGTTGCATGTGTTAGGGTTAGGTGTTGGGTTCAACCTTGTATTGTTACATTTGACCATCCATGTTTTTCTTCCTTTTCGTTTTTTTTCCTCCTGTAGTATGGTGATATTGTAGGTTACGATTGGCTTCAATAGCCGTATCTATCGGCCAGAAGCAACCACTCTAGACGTTTATTTTAAGGTTGTTGTCCTTACCGATACGAAGAGCAGGATCGTGGCATTATCTTCTATTATTACAACATTTGCTATAACTGCTGCTACTTCCATTACCTACCAGCGATACTAACAACAGTGCAGTGCAATATCTGATCTCAATGTGCAGACCTAGTGGCTATTGAAAAGGGTACAGACACAGGTGATGGATGCTTTGACGCTACAATCTGCAACTACTAGCTGCCGTGTTTGAAATGTTCTTTCATTTCGCTGTCTTACGTTTCGAAAAGCCATTCGAAATGTTTAAATTATTCTGAATTTTGTTTGTTTTTTTTTTTTAATGCTGTAACTGTTTGTTGTAATATTTTTTCCCGCGTTGGTTGGGTCGGCCGTACGAGAAAAGGGACATGTTAATATTGATAGCGAATTAATAAAGTTAAACCGTTGATTGTGTTTTCTGTTTGCCTTCTTTTCCTCGGTAGTGGGTTTAACATCTATCTCTTATTACCTCTTCCTATCTAATTTGTGATGTTTTTACAGTGTTAATTTTGAGAATGTTTGTTTCTTGTCCTTCTGCGACCCTGCAGATTCCTTTATTGTTTATTATGTTTACACGTACACTAATTAACGATGATGATGCGCTTATGATATTACATCTGGCAGGTTTTCGGGGTGTTTCTATATATTATATTGCTTTGGTTGTTGTTGTAAATACATTCAACTTTCTACTAATAACTGCGAATTTAAAGCTAGAAATGATTAACTCGTTTATGGTTTGGCACACAAACAGATAGAGAAACAAGAACGCAAGTGGCAACACATGGCAACGTATGCAGGGCTTTCTTTACAGCTCCATTAAATCATGACCATCTTCACACACCACTAGATTCGCACATTCATTTACACATTCATTTTATTTCTTTTTTTTTTCATTGCTCTTGGTATAATCCCGTGCTGGCCTACTGGCAGACCCAGAAGTCTCACACGAAGCGGCTCGCCAATCAGCTGTCCTGTTCGATAGACGTTGCAAAGGAAAACGCTATCCAGTGGGATCACACCCTTGGCACACCGGTAGGGCTCGGTTCCGTGGTTCAACCTGGTGCCACCGTATCAACCGTGGCCGGCGGTGCGAATGTTTGCAAAATTGTGGGCGATACCGATTCGACAAACCTTCTACTGGCGAGCACAGGTGGTAGCAGTGGCAATGCGAACAACACTACCAGCCTATCTGTTGTGCCCGGTATGGTCGGAGCGGGGGCTGGATCCAGTGGACGTCAGGTGTTGAAAACGGCGAGTTCATCCGTTACGCTGAAAACGTCCCACAGTACCGCCGGTGGCAAGATATCGCGGAAGGTTGGTGGCTTTGGCAAACCCAAAAAACCGAAGGTGCTGTGCGATGTCGGTGGGGTTACCGGTGCACCGGGTATGGGGGCCGGCAGCGGTAAGAAAATCCAGGAGCTCATGCTTCGCAGCACAAAAGAACAAGTGCCTCGCAAAAAGATTAAAGTGTCACCGCAGCATCCTGGCATCGGTGGTGCGGGTGGTTCCGGTGTGGATCGAACGGCGGCACTGGAATTATGCTTTAAGGGCGGTCTTAGTTCGGGCTCGTTGCCCAACTTCTTAACCGTCGTTCCGGGCAACCTGTCGGATCTACCGTCACTGGCACCAGGGAAGAAAGTCAAATCGGAAAGCAAGCTAATGGATGTGAACAGTATGTTGCAGTGTGACGACAGCTTCGATGCGGCTCCCTGTTGCTCGTACACCACCGTTCCACTGGCACCGGGTACGATCGTAACCACAACCGGTGGAATTTCCAAGTTGATCTCGACGTACACACAGGTAGCCACCGATCTGCACACCGGCACAGTGCTTAGTGCAGGACCGGAAGAGCTGATCACACTCGGTTGCAGTGACGTGGTTACGTCCGCCGTCGGTCCAGGATCGTCCCTAGAGAGTGGAGCAGGTGGTGGTGGTAGTATCGCAAGTGGAAGTGGTAGCAGCAGCGGCGAGACGAAGAATGGCAAGTTTGGTAAGAACCCTGTCAAACCGAAGCAGACAAAGCTGGCCAAATCGACAAAGTCGGGCAACGATGTCACCGGGAAGAAATTGCTAAAGAAGAAGCGATCCCTCAAGACAGATTCGAGCCTGAAGCGAAAGAAAACACGTGTTAAGCCAGCACTCACCTAGGCGTTTCTTCCTAGCTCAATCAGACTTGAGCGGAGTGTCTTCCCGTGCATGGGAGACTGTAGGGGATAGTGTGTGTGGATGTGTATGGGTGCTTTTGAGTATATGTATTTAAACAAATCAGTATATTTTCGTAACGCGTGCGCTTCCGCTCGATCACCGATCTTGGTTTTCACTTAAAGTGGACTTTCTGTTATGTTTTGTTTTCTTGATCTTTTTTTNAAACACGTGTTAAGCCAGCACTCACCTAGGCGTTTCTTCCTAGCTCAATCAGACTTGAGCGGAGTGTCTTCCCGTGCATGGGAGACTGTAGGGGATAGTGTGTGTGGATGTGTATGGGTGCTTTTGAGTATATGTATTTAAACAAATCAGTATATTTTCGTAACGCGTGCGCTTCCGCTCGATCACCGATCTTGGTTTTCACTTAAAGTGGACTTTCTGTTATGTTTTGTTTTCTTGATCTTTTTTTTATATTTCGTTAAACATTCAGACTTTGACTTTCCTTCCAAAACGGACAACACCCGCTTGTGTTTGGGCGAAGTGTGATATTTCTTTCGTATTGTGTTTAGGCTTACGGAAGAGAGAGTGCGTATTTTTATTTTATTTTATTTTGATCTTTTATTATTACTTTAATCATATTGCTGCGATTTTGTTTGTTTGTTAAGCGCATAAGAATCAAAGTGAAGACAGAGATGATTTTTTGCTACTCTTCGGACTGAAGATGCGAAATGAATTTTCACTACGAATAGAGCTACATCACTAAACTGAATGTTGAAGATGAAGGTTTTACACCTATTTTTCAAAAGACTATTACGGGACAAAACTTGACACAACCATTTCATGTAGCCTGAAGAAAAGACTCGATTCGTTTATTAATGAGCTAACATTTTTTGCATCATAAGAAGAAAACGGATCGTAAGGGAGTGATATGATTTGCTTGGTAAGATTTCGTGTTACACATTTAATTCCTGTTCACCGAATTATTTACCTATCTATAGACGCAAGACTTTATATATGTATTATTAGGATGAGCTTGGATGGTGGGCGAGTGAGCAAAGAAGGGAAGGTGTGCGAAAAGAACAGACGTGCCTGAGGTTCGCGTGGAAAGTTTGGCTTTAGATTTAGAAATATGAAAATTGCTTATCGACACTTCTAGGTCGAAGACAGAGACAGATAACGCTTGTGACATGCTTTTTAAGTGATTTCTCACGTACACTGCGATTGGGCCATATTCGGCAAACAAGGTACGAACGCAATCCACAGCCACAACCAGTTTTTTAGATAGGAAGCAGTAGCTATCGAAAAGTACTCGCCAATAGCCACAAAGCATTTTTGTTTTAATTTCAAGTATTGAAACTGTTACCATTTACACGGGTAGCAAAATACGCGCAAAGGGCCAGGCAATTAAATATCATCTCGTGCACGAGTAAAACGATAACCTCCGATGCGAGCGTACGCAGAGAAAGACTTATGTATGGCAAACACCGTGATAAGAGCAAGGACATTTATGAAATAAAAGGATGACAAAAAAACACAGAACACCGGATAGGTGTGCATATGGGTTTAATTATTTCTCTTTGTATTAGGATTATTGTTGTTGTTTTTTTTGTAGGCAGTATAATTTCAATAATCGTCTGAAACATGATTCGAACATATTGAGCTTGCTCCTGGCGAAAATGTTATCTATAAGCAGCAAATGTTAAGAGTCCTTGCTAAAATGAAATACTTGCATAGCAGATCTGACTTATCGCACACAAGCGGTACCATACAAGAAGAAAAGCGATTCCAACTGCGGAACAGATGGGTTGAAAAACAAGAGCACAAATTTTCTTTCCACCTCGCTGAATAATACCAATTTCGCTTGGTAATCAAACTATCCACAACAAGATGAAAGGTATATTTTTTGTTCCATACGCTTTAATAATCCCCATTCTTGCGATAACAGCACGCAGGATGTAAAACACATACCAAGGTGTGGCGTAAGTTTCGAATTCGTAATTATAGGGAGAAATTGATGCGTGCCGGTCAATTTGAAAACGAAAAGGGAACGTGTTTTCCCCCAACGTCCTAATGCGCATGTGCTTTGGAAAATAACATTTCCCTTCCAGGCAACAAACGCCGCTTCACAGTAAGTGACAATACAGTCACTTTATTCCTTTCGAAGCGAGTGGTTCCCCTTTCCATTGGTTGTGATAACGATCAACAAGCAGTTTCCTTTCCGCACGTGCTTTGGATACGTTTAAATTGAAGCGGTCGTTAGAAGAAGTGCCCGCCACGCCGTAAATTGATCGTTCCAGCTCATCTGTCAAACACATGACAGATCGTGATCGTGATCGTGTGTGTGTGTTTGTTGGCAGCAAGAAAGCAACCGCGAAAGAGAAAGAAAAGTAAGGGCAAACCATACTTTATGTGAATAAATCAAGTAGGTCTGTTTATTTTACAACACTTTTCGATTCCAGGTGTTTCCCTTGGTGACGGTTGCTAAGGAAAAGAAACGAACCCATACAGCAACGAGTAGAAAACGACGAAAAACAGAAACAAACCGTCCGTGTCGTGTCGCTTTGGTGTGTCTCACAGAAGTCACAAAAGACGCCAATTAAACGTGAAAACATGAAGCCATTTATGCTGGGAGTGGTTTTCCTGCTGGCTGCCATAGACAGTGGTAAGTTGGGTGTGTGGGTGTGCAGGTGGAAAAGGTAAAGAAAAACAGAACCGTGTAATGAGTCATTTGGGGTGGGATTTGTTGTTGTTTAGTGTGAGACGATACTGTGAGAATGTGAGACTCGCCCAATGAGAAGCGATGGGATCGGTGAGCTCTGAGGATCGTTGTGCTGTTGGTGAGATGTGCAAAATTGTAACGCTGCTAGAATGCAATTTTTGGAGTTTGGAGAAATGTTGTTTGANAGTGGTAAGTTGGGTGTGTGGGTGTGCAGGTGGAAAAGGTAAAGAAAAACAGAACCGTGTAATGAGTCATTTGGGGTGGGATTTGTTGTTGTTTAGTGTGAGACGATACTGTGAGAATGTGAGACTCGCCCAATGAGAAGCGATGGGATCGGTGAGCTCTGAGGATCGTTGTGCTGTTGGTGAGATGTGCAAAATTGTAACGCTGCTAGAATGCAATTTTTGGAGTTTGGAGAAATGTTGTTTGAAAAAAAGTTATGAAAACTGTTGCATCGCCTTGAGACCTATTCTCTATTTAGGAACGGTTTCGATGGGAACAGTAACCATCATTTGCCGGACGCCATGAAGGCTTGATTCATTTAGCAACAATATCCGCTCCGGGATGGTAAGGACGATTTGTGTCCTGTGCCTTTAATACCGGGCTCTGGCATCGGGCCCGTACGATGAAGAACTCTTATCATCACCCTTCCACATCAATGGACAATCGAAATGGTCCATATATTGATCGTCTGGGCGTACCGTACGAAAGGGACAGAATAAGCAAAATCTAACTTTGCTGGCACGGTATGCAACAATCAAATGAAGCGAGAGGTTGCAGTACTAACGCCCGCAGGACTTTTGCAAAGTATAACAGCGACCGAGTAGCTCTTCTGTTTGACTTTGTTACTTTGTTGAAATATGTTTGGAGCCGCTTCTCTGTTTACTCGGTTTCATCCTACGGAAGCTCCCAACGCGGCAAGGTCAGCAGAAAACGGTTTGTGAAATAATGTTAATAAGCACACTGCTGCGGACAGCTTTTAGGAAATGGGAATGATAGGGTAGAAAGCATTTCACGGCAATATTCCCCACTATTTGGCGTTGTGAAGTATGTGAAGTGAAGCCAGAAGTACGTTTAACGCGCTTTTTGAAGAGGACAAACGAATGCTTCAATCATACCGGATTTTTTTTGGTGAGTAATGTAACAAACCGAATGCATTAAGCTGATTAAATCTGCATTTTACTGTGGCACGATACAGTAGTGCTTTTATTCCTGCCAAATGAGAAGAGAAAACCGAGAGCATTTTATCCCTTTTCGTGATGCTTTCCCTGAATCCAACGGACAGAAAACGAATTGGTTACTTTTGCTTGCATGGTGAACGCAATGGTGCGGACCATGGGGTAAGCGATGTTGGCCATTAAAATAATTATCTCCTCCATGTGTAGTTACGTGAAGTGGCGAGGCATTTGTGCCTGATTGATTGAGTGAAGTGAAATTTTGCGTGAAAAATTGCATTCCGAGAGGACACTTTAGGACGTTTAAATGGCTTGAGAATGAACACGGAATGATAAGTTGCTGTTGCGCTCGGTGTGTGTGTGTGTGTGAGAGAGAGAGAGAGAGAGATAGAGTGTGTGATAATATTCTAACGCTGTTTCTTTCTCCTTCGTAATGTGAAAACCATTATGCATTTTTGTGTTAGCCACGGCTATCAGCTGCTACGTGTGCAATACAACCGATTCGACGACCCCGTTCCAGTGCAGCGAATGGTTCGAACGGTTCGATCGTCCCGACCTAAAGCCAGTCGATTGCTCCAACGTGTACGGGGCGAAGTACTGCATCAAGCATATTGGCCGCTTCGAAGGTATATTTCGGTCGCGACACAAAAAAAAAGATAAGGACGCGCTACAGATACATCGCATGGCTGCTCATTACAACTAATATACACTCACTCTGCGATATTCTGCTGCTGATTGGTAGAAAGCGCCACCAAATTAACAACTGCCACTCTCCGCTAGATAGTCTTACAATGTAATCTAACCTCTCTAACTCGTCTAACACATCGGTTAACAAACACACATGTACAGAGCGCGAGACGAGCCTTCGGACGATCTTAATAACTCTTTTGCATAACTTTAGGCGTCTTTGTGTTGCTCGCTATATATTGCTTCCCCTGCAAGGTATGCAATTCGCATGTCAAAATTATACCGCTTTATCTTTATCTTGTAAACGCGGGAGGTGACGGGTGCATGTAATATACGGTTTCATCTAACACACTCACACGGTATCATACATACACACGGTCTCTTGACTACCCTCCTTTTCAGCGAACGGTATCCTTTGCTACCAGTGCTCGTCCGTCCGCTCTATGTACTGTTCGGACATGCTGGTCGCGGATGAGGCGTCACCCTTCAAGCCGGAACCGTGCGATCACGTGTTCGAAGCAGAGTACTGCATCAAGTCAACAGCAATGCATGGTTCGGTTTTGACATTTGCTTCGTATCTTTGTGTGTGTGTGTGTATGTGTGCCACCTTTTCCGTTGCTAACTCACCTTATGTTCACAGCATGCTTTAATCGTTTGTTTGTATGTATCACAGTATTTTATACATTTCACCACCAGCTTGCCAACATGTTGCTGTAGTACGTTCGTTTAATGCTTCCACAGTGTATTGACGATTAACAGCGTGTTTCTTTTTTTCTCATCCTTACGCACACGTACCTGCAGATGGTATTGGCGCAAAGCGTTACTGCTCGTCGCGTGATTTAGGCAACTACTGTAACTACGTGCGGAACCCGGGCGATCAGATCGAGTACCGATCGTGCATTTACACCTGCGACACGGACGGATGTAATGGTGCTCCACGTGGCCAGGTTATTTCTGGCACCGTTATAGTCACGGCAGTGCTGGTGGTTCCCTTCATACAACTAGTCGCTACATTTCTCAGGCAGTAGAGTGTTCTACTGGACAGCTGCATCCTCCAGCCGGCGTGATGCGTGATTTCCTACTGTAGCATATTGTAGGTCTAATATGATTTACACATTCCTCTTCCGTCCGTAGATCTTAGAAGGAAGTTTCCTTGCTAAGGTGGTTCTCATTTTTCCGTCCATTTTTTGTTTTGTTCTTACATTCCATCAACATCCCATCATAACGCCTCTCCGTTGTGCGTTTCGTACACCACAATATGTTCAAATGCTTTAGAATAATGCTAGACTTTAGTAATATGTTTTTTAATTAAAAACGAATAAAAATGACAAACTCACACCGAATTCTCTACAAAACAAAAGCTCTCGCATTGTCATCATTTTTTCGCGCATTTCGTGCATTAAGAAAGATTAAGTGAGATAGACTCGAACGAAATCGTCGAATTCAAACGACGCTGGGATCAACAGGGTGAGTAAAATCGATTTCTTATGCTTCAATTTCCAACGCAAAGCGAACCGCATGAAGTAGTACAGCTTCCTTCCTTGTTTTCCAACTGAAATATTCGATCTTCTCCCTCTTCTGGTACGAACGATAGCGAAGCGCAGCATCTGCTTAGCATCGGTTACGCATTCACCACCACTGATAACAAATGCGCACGGCAGAGTGAATGCGACGGCGAGATGGTCCCGCAGTCGATCGCAATCAGACATCACCTGCAACCTGTCATGATCGCCTGTTACTCGGATTTCAACATTTGTCGATATCGCACCGTCTCGGGATCGGAAAAAGTGCAACCGGCGACCGTCTGCAATACCAGGGCAGCATGATTTTCAGAAGATGGATCTGTCAAGTTCCATCCTGCTCGGAACTGAAAAGTATTTCACGCAACGCACTCTGAAGGTGTGAGAGGACATATCATCCACAAATAAGTTTATTAAGTGATGCTGTGCGCCGCACTAAGACAATAGATAAAACTGAAGCAATGAACGAAATTGCTCGAAATAGAAGATTTTTCTGCAGAACTGCTGGGCAAAAGGAGCTTCAGCTAGAGATCAGCTAGCGCCGATTGGACAATCTGCTCCAGTTCGGATGTTGTTCTGCGTTTACGCAAACCAAAGACGCTTTCGGCGTAGGTACAGAGCTTTCTTTTTATTGTTACTGAATATACAACATAAAAAAATACAACTAAAATGCTATCCTGAGCTAGCAGCCCACCGAAAATTCGTGCTAAGCCAGAGCTCACCTCGGCTGATCTAGCTCCTCAGTATAGAGCTCATGACACAACACTAGCTGTAGTAGCGTTTCACATTCACATTCTTTAGCGGGGTTGCTGTTGCTTTCTTTAAATTATGCACTCATCCGGACATCACCGCACATACCGCATTCACCTTCATTCATACGCATACACACTTCCATGCACACACTCTAGGCGAAAAAAAGCCATCGTGGCGGTATGCTAACCTTAAAATTGTATAGCTTCTTGTTTGAAGAATGGACAAACAAACGAATGTCTTGTCTTTTCTTCGCAACTTGCGCTTACCAGCATCGTTGCCACTTGCGCATCTTTCTTATTGTTCTCCCACGATGCCGATCGTGTCGTGATCGATCCACTGCCGGCGGAGTTAAATGCTTCTCCAAAAGAGATAATGAAACAGACCTTCCGGGATCATTGTGTTTTGTTTCGTTTTGTTGTGGTTGTTGCGGTAATACTATGAGCTACATATTTAGTGGCCTTCCTAGCGTACTAAGCCAAGCCAAAAAAGCTTTTTCGCGCAAGCAGGTATGCAGGGAAAATGAAGAGATGAGCTGGAGAGTTTCAAATCGGATTCGTTATGCTCGTCGCAGCATAGCTTTACGTACGGTACACGGTATGGTATGGATTCGGGGCTATAAGCATGTAAGCAACTGTATCATTGTGCAGGCATTAAACTCGATCGTTCGTTTGTTTCGCGAGTCATCGTTAAAAGCAATGTTTGTTACATGTGTATAAGTATAAGTGTGGCGCTGTAGCGTTGTAGTAGGGCAGCGTTTGGTAGTAGAAGCATTTGGCAGAGCAAGTACGTCACGAAAGTACTCCTTTCTATGCTATTCCATTTGTTTGCTGCGCGTATAGATTGTGTCATCGTTCTATTGTGCTTTAAACCATACACCCCCTCCTACTGGACGATCGTTTCACCCGCAAATTCAAGTGATGAGGGTGGGTGATATTGGTAACTGCTTTCGTCCACCCTACCGCTTTCCTCACCGTCCTCTGCCTTATCGTTTACCATCATTTACTCATATATCCTTTCCTTCCCATCCACTTCGTCTTAATCTTATGCTACGCGATCAGTTCGCAAGCGTGTACACATAGTACGACAAACATGAGCCGTAACAAACGCGCACGCATAATGTTCACAACGAAGACGCACAAAAAGACACAAAACGCACAAACTCTCTCTCTCTCTCTCACACACACACATACAAACGCGCGCACAGTCATTTAATGCTTTCGGCAACAGAGAGATGATCATTAAAAAATAATAATAACTCTCCTTTCGAAACAATCACAAATCCCAATCACAATGTGTATAAATCCATCATTCCTCTTTGGCGACGGAATTACTGGTGTTGCTTTAGTTGCAGCTGTAGCCGCTTCACTTCTGCTTCCAGCTCGCGCACACGCTTCTCGGACAGGTTGAGCGTTTTGCGTAGACTCTTAATTTCGTCCGCCTGTTTGTTGAATGCCTTCCGGAGCTAGAACCGAAACGAAAAATTTGCCAGTAAGCATATGTTCTCTTTGGCACCGAGCTAAGCGACGTGTACTAACCTCATTTTCCGAGTTAAGCAGGTTTATGTTTTCCAGCGAACTGTTACGAGAGCTGTTGCGCGAGTTGCTGAGCAGATTGTTTTGCAGGTTGGCAATGTCCTTGTGGTTTGTGGTCTGCTGTCCAAAGATTGCCTGCAGTTGGTGAAACTTTGTACTCTGGTTGGTGGACGTTTTCTGGCTTTTCTCGATAATCTGCACGAGAAGATCAGAAGGATAATGTAGGAAGAAGAAGAAGAAGAAGAAAACAAACGGGTGGACCTTCGGAACCACCGAAGTCGGACATACCGTTTGTGGACGATAGTCAGGAATGGTCGGTTGCGAGAGGAAGGCAAACTTCTTCGTATTGTTATTATCCATCTTGCGGTTGTCTAGTTCGTTTTCTTTGTTGAGCGAATGTTGCTGCTGTTTAATGCTCATGGAATGATTATTGCCATTGGTGAGGTTCGATCCGTAAGTACCATTCTGTTGGTGGCTCCGATCAGTACCATTTGTCATCGATATTGCAGTGTGGCCATTCGCGTTGGTGCCTCCGTTCGTCTGATTTCCGTTGGCAAGATGGATGGAATGTGTTCGTTGAATCTTGGGCTCGGCACTGTTGCGGTTCGCTTTACCATTGGACACCTCCATCGCGATTGACTCGCCTACAACAAAGAGCATATAGCAGATTAGGTACGTGGTGATTGAATTGGGTCGCCGTATCTTACCCGTCTTCATCGACATCAGAACTGGGGAAACATTACGACCCTGGAACCACTCCTTGGCACCGATCGCAGGCACGTTCGCTAGCGTATCTGGGTAGAGATCGCTCTGGAACAGCGTGGACTTGCGTGGAACTATCATCGAGATGGGTTCACAGATGTTACCGGCCGCGTGTAGCTTGTAGAAGCGAAACACTTCACACTGGTGCACGTTGAGACCGCGCTTCGGCATAAAGCCGAGCGCTTTCTGTGGCTGGCCAGACAGGAATTGGTTCAGATAGTGCACGTACGGTGGTTCGTCTACCACCTCGTAGTACCGGATGTTACCGTCACCCTTGCCCGCTAGATACACCATGCGTGTGTCATAGTCGTAGTACGGCGTGACGATACCGCTCGAACTATCGATCACCTCCTGCGTGAGAGCTTTCCTCAGGTCGTGCTGATCCCAGACGGCGTACTGACGGTCCGAATGGCGCGAGAATCCCGTCGTCAGTATGCGTCCATTGTCCAGAAATACCGCCTTCGAACACTTGGTACCCATATGACAGATGCCCTCCTGGAGTATAAAAGAGCACACGAGCAGGTTAGCGTCTATCTAGATCATGCGACAAAAGACACGCTGCTGCGCACATGCTTACCGAGACGACAATTCCGCTGCGTGGTTCGATGACACGCAGCTTCTTATCCTTCGACGTGGTCGCAATCATCGAACCATCCCGGTTGATTGCGAGACTGTAGATCATGTCGACGTGACAGTCGATGACATTAAGCAGAGGTCGCTCGGCATTTCCAACGTCCCACACGCACACGGTGTGATCGAAACCCGCACTCAGCAACACATTCGATGCCGTTGGGTGCCATTCGATGTGCAGCACCTTACGCTTGTGGCCAACCAGCTCGGTCACGTAGCTAGTAAGGTTGCTAGCCAGCCCTCCCTCAGGAATGTTCCAGATTTTTATCTACACAAAGAAACAGGACAGGTGTTTACTGGCTTGGGCGCTAAAAAGCGGCTTCTGAACATCCCAACTTACCGTACAATCATCAGACGCAGATGCAATCGTGTGATCATCAAAGGGGTTCCACTTCAGATCGAGAATCTGACCCGCATGCCCAATCACCTTGCAGCACTGGAAATCGATACGGCCGGTTGTGGCGATCGGGATGACAACGAACGTCGTGTCGGCCACAATTGCCAGAAATGTCGGATTTACAGCACAGAAGTTACCATCATTGCCACTGCGTACCACACTGATGTCGGTGTAGCAGCACTCCTTCCGCGTTGGCAGACCGTACACGTGCCGAAACTTTGATGGCCGGACGCCACGGAACCATAGCTGCAATGGAGAAAGAAGCACAGGCAAAACAACATTGCCGTTAGTCGATCGATCAATGATGTCAGCAGCGTTTGATTTTTAGTACGTCGCACTGATAGGTTAATTAAGTTGACTTTATTGCCGGGTTAGTTCTACGTTCGCTGATGCCGCTCGCCGAGGGCCCTTTTGTGCGACTGCCCTGTTGATCTGTTAGTCTAGACCGGATTAGAAGTGACTGGATGCGTAACGTTACATACGGGATTACCTGTGTATTGGTCATGTCGCGCTCGTCGCTATCTGCAATGTCGTCGGTACTTTTGCTGATGCGCTTTTCTTCAACGCCTCCTCCACCTCCACCGCCACCTCCTACTCCTGTTCCGCCGTTACCAGCGAGACCTGTTACACCGCCCGCTTCACAGAGGGCACGCAGTTTGCCGACGAACTCGCTGCGAGTTCCGCCGAACTGATGACGTTTTTTTTTTGTTGTATGTAAAGTTGTATGGATTAAACAATTCAGATTCAATCAATATCAATCGCACGGAGTCAGTTTTGTTTTGCACAGAACCAAAATGGGAAGAGAAAATAATAATGATTAAGAGTGGATTAAATTGGACCTTTTATAGACGACTCCAACGGGAATCTCGTTCTATTTGGTTCGTTGGAAGGAAAGGCATCAGGATATTGGGAGGACGTTTAGCAAACATCGCACGGAACCATAATCGCGAAGCTGTTTGTAGAAATACGCCAGGGAAAAATTAACACGTCAGCAAAACTCCTAGACCATTAAACGATTAGTGACGCATGCTTCTGATTCAGCTTCCGATTAAACACATGCAACTATTAATAACAAATCCGCTTCGCCTGACTTTGATTGACCGAACCATATATTCGCCCTCGCCGACTTCCATACGCAGGGGGTGTCTCCCCTTAATCAGCTCGATGCTTTTGGACCTAAACCGACGCGAAAAAACCGATGCGATGTTTTACTTCCTAAACCGGCATTCCACTAGCTCGATTGCGATGGCGTTTGCTGAAGATGATGGGGATGGTGATGATGATGATGATGATGATGATGATGATGAGATGGGCTTAAGGCGCAGGAAGCACAACGGCATCGGACGTGCCGTGGGACTTTCCCGTTAATCTTCCCCCTCTTCTCCTTCTTCTTTCAACAGTTGCAGGGATCGGTTATGCAGGGTTGGGCAGTTTTGGGCAGTTGGTTCGTCTAATTCGACACGTCGGTTTCCGCGTGATGATGAGAAACTACGTGCGCTACTGATTAACGACCAAGTAGTCAAACGATCCTCCGGCAACGATGGACAGAGGGTCTCTCTTGGTCTTGGGAAGATGCTTTGAAGGAAGTGCAGCAACTCTTCACTCCTGAGGTCTTGCTTAGGGCTAAAACAAGAGCGCTTGCTCCGTGGGGGGGGGGGGGCAAGATAGATTACGAGGTCTTTCTCAAGACGAACGGGAATGGGGCAAAAGTTTGCCGTTTTCTACTCATTTTTGTACCTTTTTGTTGTTGCTACTTGTCTTTCTCTACTAACCCCTTCACCCCACTCAACATACGGAGAGGTGATTAAGCGAGGCGCCCGGTATCGTCAAACACTCAAGTAAGATAAACGTGTCAGCTTACCCTTACCTCCTCCTGCTCCACCTCCCCTCAACCCATTCCCTCTCACCCTTTCCCTTCGAGTACCGAAAAACATTGCCGAAATAGAAACAAGGGACATGGAGAATCAAAGAGGGAAAGGAAACAAAGTTTACAGTAACAACTAAACAATCTCCAACGCTCGTAACAACAACAGGGAAGATGGAGAAATTAATCCAATCTGTGAATGAAAAAGAAAAAAAAAGAAAGAAAAAAACATAAACATAATAAATAATAACAGCAACAGCAACAAACACACGTATGAAGCAATGGAGAAGAGTAACGTACAGAAGAGTAAAAGTAAAAAAAAAAACAAATCGAAAATTGCAAACACACACACATACACCCAGTATGTAGTGAGTGAGGCAGAGAGAAGGAACAAGAGAGCGAAAAGGTTAGTTCGTAAATAAAAGGTAAAAAGCTGCTGCACGTGTTTGCGATACACCTAACCTCGCCGTTAATTCGTTTCGGAGGGAGCTTTAACTGTTAGTGGCGTTTTTTTGTTGTTTCCCTCCATTTTATATCCAATAGGGATGAAAGTAACCGCAGGTAAATGCGTAAAAGGATGATCAATCATGTGT
The DNA here is from genome assembly GCA_018908115.1 of Anopheles rivulorum. Taxonomy (NCBI): domain Eukaryota; kingdom Metazoa; phylum Arthropoda; class Insecta; order Diptera; family Culicidae; genus Anopheles; species Anopheles rivulorum. Next base: position 2,040,486 of record CM032178.1, read on the forward strand.
TTTGTGTGTTGCAAAAACTACCTTTCTTTCATTCTCTTTCTCTCTTTCTCTTTTTCTCTTTCTCTCTTTCTCTCTCTTTCTCTCTTTCTCTCTTTCTCTCTCTCTCTCTCTCTCTCTCTTTTTTGCTCTTTTGCCATACAGGAAGAAAAAAAAAGTTTCATGATTAAAAGTAGGTTCATGTGCTAATGCCGCCGACAATGCTCTCGATGTTAATCTCCTGTGCCAAAGGGTTCTCCCCCCCCCCCCCCCCTCCCCCGTGGGGTGGTGTTGAGCGACATCATACTCACCCCAAATAAAAGTAAGCAACGTACCATACACGGTTTGGTGTTAGCCTTCCGCTAACTTTCCTCCATGCGAGGTTGCATAGCGTAGTCTACTTTAAATGTTAGTGGTTCGTGTTTTTGTTTCCAATGTCCGAAGCATACAAAAGACTAGCTTTTGAAGGAAGAAGGGATATGTTGATCAGGTGGTGGTGGTGGTTTTAGAAAGCACCATCATTATGATCGGAAGCTGGCCACAGCAGTTCACAAGCAGCTCAGTTCACAAAATAACCATATGAATGTCCAGCGCGATCATCATGGAAAGTAGCGTGGCGCAAAATGTTTTAACCAATCGAGAAAAAAAAAACAGGTTGAAATCAGGGTCTATCAACTGGTTTATTTGATTTCCATTTTTTTTTTTTGTGGGAAGCTAGTAGCCATACAAAAGAAGAGAAAAAACGCACAATAAAACGGAACATGGGGCAAAAAGTGGAGTAAAACAAACATTGGTAACATAAACACGAATCCCCAAAGCCGGTAATTTCCGTGTTCATCGCTCCAGCTTCCAAACCAAGTACGCACAGTATCAGCGGTTTTGAAAGGCTTTTTTTCTGTTAGATGAGAAATAATCTCTTTCCGTTCTTGTTGCTAATCCAAGTTTTCGCATGATGAACGTGTTAAACTTTAGCTTGAGCTTTAGCTTTTGTCCCACCATGATGATCTGAGGATATCTTTATGTATCATGGTTCATCAGAGCTGAAGCAGGTGAAGTAGGTACAGCAACATATCACGCGATCGATAAAGTCCGCGAACAATATCGCTGATGGAATATTTTCACAAAGCCTGAGGATAGCCACGGAGGCTGAAAGTGAACATCGCGTGTGGATCCATTCGTTTTCTTTTATGCAACGGCCAACGGTCGACCAAGGATCGTCGGGCTTGCTTTATCATCAATCCCCGATCGGGTCGGTATGATCAACACTGAGCCAGATGATGTTTTTAGCACTGAACCGTGATGATAACTGGCGTACGATGAGAGTTGAGACAGCGAGGCGAAAGGGAAATAAAAAAAAAGCAGATCAGATATCTTACACGAACAAACAAGGAAACATTAATCAATTAATAAAAAAAAGCTGCTTGTTTTTGCAACGGAACAGGACGGCAAAAAAAAATGGATGAGAGAAAAATCAACCTACCCAGCTACCAATTGTTCAACGGGGTGGTTGAAGTAAACAGGCAGGAACTAGCGTTACGTCAGCAGCAACGCAGTGATCACACGCGGACATTTCCAAGTCTCACGTAAGAGATGCGCTCTAGGCTGCATTAGTAAATCGATATGGTATGAAAAATGCATTAGAAAAAAAAATAACACTAAAACGCGACGCCTCAAAGCATCGGTTTATTGTATTACTGAGCAAAATTTTAAAAGTTTTTTTTTGTAGAGCATCTTTATCTGTCTTCCTTTGTCGCTATGTACAACTGCTTAGTGGTGAATTTAAAGGGACTTCAGAAATTTTGGTTTCACGAGGTCACTAATACTAATGGCAGTAGAAAATCAAAGCACGTCCAACGCTCAAATGACTGAAACGAATTTGCTTCTGCTATTTACTGAAAATGGACAAGCTGCTATAGCCCTGAAACTCTCGGATATCAAAAAGCCAATGACACCTAAAGTAAAACAAGATTTAAAAATCATTCCAGATTTACCAAAAAACAACAACAACAAACGCTTAAAACAGGTGCCCCGGGCGAGAGTTGCGCGCTCGGAAACTGGAACTTGTTTCAATGAGACACATCGCACCGTTGGTTAGGGCCCGCGCTTAAATGGCACATTGACGACACACCGCCGTTTGACAGCAACACAGACGACCAGCGGTAATGGCGAGCGCGAGCGGATCGTGGAAAATGTGAAATTTTACGCCTCGATTCGCACACTAATGGCACAGAAGGTGAAGCAGGGAGGATAATCGAAGCCGGCAGGGAGGCATCACTTCTCCCGATCATTGAATTTGGGAAACTTCGCCCCTGTCCCAGTGACGCACAGGTATCTCAATTTCAGCTGGCCGATCAACGCTCCACGCCTCGAATCGTCGCCTCGGAAATGATTAGTTCCGGCGGAAGCGAACCCAAAGCCAGCCGGTTCTCTCGCCCCGCGAGATTGACAGCGAGGGACGACTCTCGCGCTTACTTATCTCAACCCCGAGAAGCGGTTGTACGACAAGCCAAAGCCAACGCAACGCGACGGCAACAGCGATTAGGGTGAAAGTCGTGCACGGTGTCGGGGAAAATCACTTCCAGACTTCCAGAGACCCGGCTGATCGCATGGGGCGAGAGTTTCGGTCTGGGGTCGAACGTCGATAGCGGAGACACCTTTATCGCACCGAACACCGGAAAAGGCATTGGAGCAGGTGAATGTTTTCTTGTTTTTGTATTTGCTCAGCGTAAATGTTAGGACAAGCTTCGGTCTAAAAACGGGTGTAAAAATGAAGCAAAACGCCACGTTACGGTTGGTTTAGTGTTTTATCGACGGCCGCACCGAACCGGCCGTTCGATTATCGATTTCACGGCGTACTTTGCAAAATCACTGCAGTATGTACAGCCCATGACATGATGAAGGAGAGGAGTAAGTTTAGTATTTACAGTTGAAATGTTTAACCTTCTGCACCCTAGGACTCTCGCTAAATCCTAAACGCCTTCCACACGTCTGCAGTGTGTACAGTGTCCAATAAATTATGGTCTACTGCAGTGTGGGAAAGTTCTTTCTCTCCCACGAAAACCTGCAACGGACTGTGACGCTGGAGAAAAACGTCCTTGACATGAAATCGCTTCGAACATTGCACAGGTTTAATGCAGATCTGTAGGTTCTTTCATTTCCAAACTACCCCTAGTACCTCACGACACTTACGAAATTCATCTCTCCTTGCGACTCCTTCCGGAGTTCTCGTGCTCGTACTCGTGCTCGTGCTCGATTCTATTTTTCTTGGCAAACGTTCCTACTAGGACATCCCAAAAAACAGCACACACCGATGGGATGTGTTTGAGTTTGTTCTCCCTTTCCCGGATGGGAGTTCCATTCGTTTCGATGGCCTTGAAGTTTGCTGACGTCAAAGGAAAGCGGATGATGGAGGATGATTGGAGGGTGGTTTGAATATGCTCGGGACATTATGGAGACGTACACAAAAGGGGATAGGACGATGTAATTCTATTATCAACCAAAATAGAAAGGAATTTTAGGAAGGATACTTCACGGTAAAAGGTTTTCGCACACACCGTTCACAAACATAAAGGTTATGTTTTCACACCAACTGCTTTCAGAGCATTCAACAAGCGAGCGTCTGTGGTGGGTCATTTAAAATTCGTTCGCCTAATTATATCCTTGAACATCGGGTTCCTTCGGAAGCTTAATGGAGTGTTTAATCAGGAAGCAACTTCCTTGCACGCGCGATCTACGTTAAATAAGCATGAAAAACTAATGACACATATTGGACGCGTGGTTTGATGATGATAGCAATCACTCGCTCACACTCGCGTTGCGTCGTTGCGCAAAGTTCACGCAGATATATAGATTGAAAATAAAAAGGTAAATCGACATAACAACCAACCAGCAATCGAATCGGGTGCATCTGTGCCGTTGTGTTTCCTGTGTTGTATAACCAGCTAAGTATGATACGTGCCAAAAATCGGGGCAGCCATATTCGCACATTTTCCTTCTCCACGAGGTCGTGAAAAACGTGAAAAACTCATCCAGCTGTGCTGTGTTAGGCAATCTGCCATCGAAAGGAAAATCAACCATGGGGATGCAACAAATTGGAGATGATTTATCGCATCAGATAGTGGACAGAAAGTAAAAATAAACTCCATAAATCTTGCAAGACACATTTTATGCTCGTTTTATGCTGCGCGAAGAAGAGGGCTAATAAATATGCTCAAACGGCATCGTTTAGCAAGCTGTATAGTGCGTTTAGTGCACCTTTTTGAACAACATATGAGTTTTGTATGTTTTTGATAGTACTTGGATGGTGTGAAGATAACCTTTACGATGTAACTTGTGCGTAACTTGTCTTTAAAGGATAAAAGGTAGGAAAAGTGAAACTACAAAATGCATTAAACTTTACATTGAACGTCGACGAACGCGTACAAACACTACTCATCGTGCGTGTTTGGAGTGATGAGTTTTGGTCGTATCTCAAAATGTAAGGAAACAAAAGCACAATAAGGACACGTCGGGCCGATTCTTTTACTGCTCCTTAACACTGGCGTATCGTGAGTCGGCACGTGCGCACGTGCATGCGGAAGACACAGGTGTGAATGGATGGATGCGGTTTGCGGCACTTGTTTTATAGCTTTTAGCTTCCCACTGCTGCTGCTTGCTGTGTGCGGCTACACTAAACGCTTTGCTAAACTTGTATGCTTGAAATATTCACTACAGGTTTGTTTCTTTATGCGATAAAAATTGTACACGAACACGCACAATACTACACACACGCGTCTAGAATAAAGAAAAAAAAACGCACACAATGAATAATAAAATTATTGAATAATAAAACACACACACAATTGTAGCAACGTGCTCAACAATGAAATTTGTTCTGTCTAAATCTGTCGAAAATTCACTAACAGAGTCACAAAGTACGGAGGGATTTTTATTTCCAATGTGGTTTCGCTACCGTTTACAGCAAGTTTGCAAGTTGGGTCGATTTTTCCTCACGCAATTTTCCTTCGACTGTCATACAAATTTCCCACCCTCACACTCACAAGCGTTTGTACGCCGGTTCGATGTTGAAACGAAAGGATGAGTCACTACTGCACAAGGACGACACAATATCGATGGTGTAAATTCCGATGCATCACAGGGACCACTACTACTACTACTACTACTGCTACTACTACTACTACTACTACTACTGCTGCTGCTGCTACTGCTGCTATTACTGCTGCCGCCCGGTAGTAGTATCGTAGCCACACGTCGTGCTTATCCTTTTACTACGGCTAACCTCATATTCGATTCTATGGGGGAGTATTCAGATGGGTGTGTATTGATGAAAACACACAAACACAACCAAAGAACCAAGCGGATACCGCGTATAAGGACGATATTGAATGAATAATATTCACTTCGGGCGTTTGTTGCGCGTCGGTTGTAATATCTTCAGTTAAATAACGTAGATGTATTCTGTTCGTACACACAATACACAATGCACACACAAATCTATCAGGTAAAAGAAAACTTTCACAGATGTTTCTTCTTGGAATAAAGAATACACCCTCTTTCAGGCATATCAGAACTGCTGAAATGTGCCGTTAATTGCTTTTCCATCATGCAAATTAATAGCAATCTGATGTGAAAGATTCTTGCACAATAATAAAATGTAAAAATATATATATATCACACACCAACACCACACCTATCCTCAACGTGAGGATCTGTCCACGGGAACGCAACCAAAACGATCCGAACGCGTCTAATGCCGCACAGCAAATAATCGTAAAGCTTTGCAAACGAACGCATTTGTGTCGAGCGCTCTGTGTCAGGGGTTGGCAAGCGTCTGCTCTGCAGGCGCTGTACGTTATCTAGTTCATGGCTAATTATTCTTTTTGTGTACCATTCGAACTTTTCCATCAATACTTTCAGGCTCGTCATGTTAATACTAAGTAATTTTATAGAATAATTTGGTTTCGCCTTATAGGAACGTTAGTTATAGCAATTTATTACTTATTGCATATACTGTGAGCAGTTGTGTAGAGTAAATTATTTAATTAGTTTTATATTGTAACACAGGCCCAGTACACGTTGCCGATCTCTGGCCTGTTCGTACACGAACGCTCTTTCTCGCATTACTAAATTTCACAAGAGCCTCTCCTGTGAGAAAGTCATGAAAATTGCTCTCACTCCCAGCACGAACGAGAGTGAAATGATTTATCTCGGGTGGCGTTTTCTCTGCTCGCACGCAATAATGTGATAACAGTTCACTCTCCCTTGCAACGCAACATACTCACACACACACTCGAATGTTCCCACTTTCTTTCATGTGTGATAAGCAGACGAAGCCCCATTCGGTTGATAACGACAGGTTCAAGCTGGCTTGAGCACTTCGTTTCTTGTGGTAAGGTGGCTAGCGTTCATTTTCCACTAATGGACGTGTGTTTAAATGGGCTAAGGCTATTTTTGTGCTACTCTGCACTCTGACCGAACAAAAAAGATATTCCGAGCGAGCGGCCTATAGTTACTTCGAATCAATCAATGAGCATCAAATTAATTATGCCTTCAAGAAATGAACCGACCGATTTTCCCCATCGATTCCATCCAACAGATTGTGATTTAAATTATATTCGGATCAGCCCATTATTGGCGTGAAGCCCTGCAGCCCCTAATGCGCCCGGACGATCAGCAGACTGAGATAACGCATCAGCAACAGCAAAGGAACAGCTGTTTTTCTCGATTTTTTGTTACTTTACCCAATACCGGAAAACGAGAAACAAATAATCAAACGCAAAGTTCCGACACTCTACATCGAACCGGATCGAAATCAACTAACCAAGAAATGCTGATGAACCAGCAACAGATCACTGTTGGAAGCAAGTACAATAACACACAAAAAAAAACACTCCACAAGCAAACAAATAGAGCGTTGTTGAGGGCCAAGATGTAAACATAAGCGGAAATCTCGAGGGAGGAACAAAGCAAATGGAATAGGCAAACGAAGGAAATACCAATGATAAGTGATTCCGATCCCAAACATCGTACCATTGAGCACAGAGCAAGAGCACTGACCGCGGGTTGCATCCGATGGTGGTATCGTTCCCTTTATTGTGCTAGAGATTCGCACTGGAAGGAACATGTTATTCCTCCTAACCCATCTTTTGGGGCGTGATAGTCCAAACGAGCAAAACACAGTTTTATCGCCACTATGGAAATTAATTTCCCACCATGGAAACCCATTTAAAGCAACTAACAGAAACCCCAAAATGCGAAAAAGCTGAAAGGTAAATTATAGTGCTCCCAGGAGAGATCGGGAGAGGTCATCGAATGTAAGCAATCGTTAAGGGACAATCGTTTAGGACACTACCTTAACGTTCAGAAGGTTATGTTGTTAAGCATGATTTTAACAATCTCGCCCAATCGTCCGATAATTGGTCTTGATAACGTTTTAACATAACAGTGAGGGAAAAAAGCAACGTCATTGTTGCCAATAATCGCGTGTGTTGACAATCAACAACAACAGAACAAAAAATACAGTCTACAGCTTCATACGACAGGTGACAAACACTTGCAAGACCGACATGCAAGGTTCCGCGAGCTTGTTAACCGCTAGGTTATGAATCTATCATGGCTGTCCAAATGTGACCCACCTAGCTAGAGAACACCATTGTTTGGATTCACCATATTTGTTTATTGGACCAAAATTGGTCCAAACCTTAATGAGTGCAATATTTGTCATATCACCTTGTTCCGTCTGCACCATGTGCCAGGTGACTGTTTGCGAAACCCTGACCTGAAACGACGTCTTCATCACCCTTCCGTTAAATGTTGGAGCTTCACCTAAATGTCAACAGATAGTAACAGTACTAACTGACAATCGTTATTGGCTCTTCGGAAACAAGTGTGTCAAATTGATCGATCCATGGTTCCGATCCACACCTACTCCACAAGGAGGGGTGAGTGAAGTTTGTTTTTCTTCCGCTTTATGGCGCCATAGCAAATCATGACCAATCATGCCCACCCGATCTAAACACGCGGAAGTGCCTCCTTGTAGGCCATGACTAATGTCATCACTGGGATCGGACTAGCATGCTAACAAGAAACAGTCCACCGATTGGCGACGTTTCACGCCTCAATTATGTCATTAGCACATGGGCATTGTGCTGGTCTGTGGACTAGTCGACATGTCTCCATCCGTTACGGTTTGGCCCGCTAACCCATTTTTTGCTATTCTTTCCACCTTGACACCCAGGAGTGCCTGGACTGAAGGCAAACTGAAGACACTGCAAGCAGTTTAGCACGCTTCCAATACCATTCCTTCATATTTAACCGATTGAACGTACACGCGAACGAACGGCTGCACCTTGAGAAGGTGGTTGTTGTTGGGTTGATTTGTTTCGCTTTCGCTGTCGATATGAGAATAATCAGGAATAGGCCAGTGCACCGGTGCTGTAAGTGCAATCACTCAATGTCACACCAGTAGTCGGCCGATAGGAACATGAAACCGACGGAAGACATATGTCACCAGCAACAAGCAAGTAAAGACCTTCAGTTACCGGATAGTACGCTCACATACAATCGATGACTACTTACGCCAGGGTATACCTAAAACAATCGATGAAATACATATTTTAGTCCATTTTCAGTCATATTTACCTGCAACGAGATGGAAAAGACAGAACACGAAATTAATTACCAATTAGTTTTCGATTATTAATTCCTAAAAAATGAACAAGCACGTCTGTCTACACTATGCCATAATTAATTCAATTTAATACCATGCAACTTTCCTTTTTTTTTTTGCTATCATTTCACCGCATCGACTTCACGCTTCGGAATCCCTAACACCGGAAGGTAAGTTCATGCCGTTGCATAAGAACTTTTCTTCCATCTAACCACCTTCATCCTTCTTGCAACGATTAATCAATTCCAGACACGACCAGAAAGCTTCAGATGCTTAGAGACGCGACCGGAAGTGAGAGAAGAAACTCATCATACCGTCTAAGAACCTTGCCTGCCTGCCTGCCTGGCTCTCAAACAACATCCTTTCCCGCCAGCAATGCTTGAGGAAGTTCGGAAGTAAATAATGTACATGTGCCTTTCGCCACTGGAATGGGGCCGGCGATGAGTCATCAGCACTGGAAGTATCTGCGCAGACTCCAAACTTTACCAGACAACGCAACCTCCCCAGATGGTGGTAGCCACCGCTCGACCAGTGTGGCGGAACGGTGAAAAGAAAGCTCAAGGACCTCGATTCGTGAGCGGGTGGTGGGAGGAACCAAAACAAATAATAACAAATGGAATAAGTGAACCGCGGTAGGGCACACGGATCCGCTGGCTTTCAACAACAGCTCACCAAAGGATACAATGGCAGCACTGGGCTGGGAAACAGAGCGACGGTTTTCCCTTTGGGGCTTGTTTTCCACCCAGGACAACATTTCCCCCGGCGAGCATGTCCTTTTTACTCTGTGATCCTTTCTGTCCATCGACAAAGGCAGGATTTGGTCCTTTCGCTTCCACCATCGTCCTTGTCAGCATCCATGTCTGATCGATCGATGCAACATGTACATATATGTAAAACCCCGACCCTGGGCTTCAGAACTTGGAGACAGATAGGAGGAAGTGGTTGTCACACAGACTCCCTCTTCCATGGCTACTACCCTCTGTTTGCACCCCATTCGTTTAATGGTTTCCCCTGGCCGGTTGTAATGATGCGCATGATACGCTTGCTGACACAAAGGATGAAAGAGATGCGACCAGGGGGAGGCCGAGCATACACACCAACACACAAATTGCATCATAGCTAAACTCTTGGGTGAATGGAATCGCGTGAGTCAGACTAGCGAACGTGCAATAAGTTAAATAATTCATCCTACGCCTGTCCATTACTAAGGAAAAGTGCAGTTTGATAGATAAATGATAAAGTTCAGTTTACCGGTGGTTATGTAGTGTTATGCTTTTGATTGTTTCTCCAGCTTCGCTTTAGCTTAGGAAATGCAAGATGCAAGACATTGCAGTGCAGTGTTGTCTTTGACTGTCTGGCAATGAATTTCCAACACATCAAAACACAACAATGACAGTTTGTTGCGCATTTTCTCAAGCCTATGTCAAAATATCACCAAAAACAGAGAAACGCATCGTAAAGCAGCGTCCGATGACGTCGGCTGCAATCGAATGTTTAATTACGAGTGAAAATATAATCGTTCCAGCCACCGGACGGAGCTCGTAGACAATGATTTAAAAACCGCTGAAAGGGAATTAAAAATGAATTTGACAACCAATACACGTGACAGCGCGGTACGGCAGCACGCAATAAAACGGTCCCTAGTATTATTTATTGCATCCAAAATATGGTTTCACTCCAACCAACTGCTGAAATCAACACGATTGCATTGCATTGTGTTGGGCAGTTGGGAGGTATTGGGGAACGAAACTCATAAAATTGTAGTAATTGATTATTCAACTGAAAAGGAAAGACGTTTTCCCGTTGTTACTTTTCTGTGATTGGCCTTCTTTAAAACATATGTAGTCTTGGGTAGCATAATCATCATGACCGACGCTGTTTGCAAAACCGCCCTCTTCGACAGTCCCATATTGTCTAGTGGTTAGGATATCCGGCTCTCACCCGGAAGGCCCGGGTTCGATTCCCGGTATGGGAAAAACTTTTGCATTTTGTTTATATGCTATATTTTGCGATGCTTGAATTTCCGGTTTATATGTACCAATTTGCAAAAACCTAACTAAGTATGAAGCTTGGCCCCAATGCCATAGTAAATTAAACCCAAAAAGTAAAGCACAGAAGTTGTCATATATAACAGCATTTCTANCCTCTTCGACAGTCCCATATTGTCTAGTGGTTAGGATATCCGGCTCTCACCCGGAAGGCCCGGGTTCGATTCCCGGTATGGGAAAAACTTTTGCATTTTGTTTATATGCTATATTTTGCGATGCTTGAATTTCCGGTTTATATGTACCAATTTGCAAAAACCTAACTAAGTATGAAGCTTGGCCCCAATGCCATAGTAAATTAAACCCAAAAAGTAAAGCACAGAAGTTGTCATATATAACAGCTTTTCTACAATTTTTTTAATTAATTGCTTTTAGAGAAACCAATTAAAAGGATATTTTTAATCAACTTCGTAAATCGCAACAAAAAAAAACACTTTCCCATACCGGGAATCGAACCCGGGCCTTCCGGGTGAGAGCCGGATATCCTAACCACTAGACAATATGGGACTGATACACGACGAGGTTCCAACGCACTACAGCTCCTACAATCCTAACATAACATAACGTGTTAACTTATCGATCAGTGAATTGATGACAAGCAAAACAACAATCATCTGATAAAGTTATCGTATAAAATTGCATCACAGTTATAGATACAATTTAACACTGATTATTATTTCTTTTATAGAATATCAATTATTTGGCAGGTTTTTTTTATTAAACCATTGGAAAATATTTGATTAAACCTTAAAAATATATCTTTATGTCATCGTTAAACTTCAATCAATTTTTAACCTCTTTTATATCGGTCTTGCACAATATAAAAACATGCCGATAATCACTGACGAACAGTAGCACTCATCAGGTTCTCTCATGGTTATTTTCTCTATTTCTAGGAACTCAATTTCGTACAGATATACTTGGACCTGATATGTGGCGTACAAGTACGGCTTTTATTCGCTCTCTTTTCATCTCCCATATGGTCTAGTGGCTAGGATATCTGGCTTTCACCCAGAAGGCCCGGGTTCGATTCCCGGTATGGGAACATACTTTTTTCACCACTTTCAGTCCGCGAGGCACCCATTTTTTATCTCTTAATAGCTATATTTCATCAAAGATCAGTGTGAGGCATCATTCTGGATGCAAATTGTCGTTAGATGGCGCATTATAAGCAAGTTTTGTATATTAACTATAACACATAATCAGTAAACCCGAAGTACGTAGCAGATTCGTTTCGAGTACGTAACAGCAGATAAACGAGAAATTAAATAATCTGGAAATGAAAGATTTACCAAAATATTGAGTAGCAACTGAAACAAACACATGTGCCAGGATTTGGGTTTATTAGACTCCAGGAAGTAAATTCCACTAGCATAACGACAACTAGCGAACTTGGAGAAAAAGTCGACATCCTTAAGCACTGAACTCCGCACCAACTCGGTGGGGAGGATTTATGCTTTGCAGTGCCATCTTGAGAGGAACATCATTCGCAAGTGGCATTATTACCATGTGCTTGAAATGTCTTTACCAATCCGTCACGGGTCGCACATTTCCGAAACGTGCATGGCGGAAAGGGAATGACGATCGAAACAGTTGCCGAGCATAACAGATGATGATGATGATGATGATGCGGTTGAACATTCTCGCTTTGCTATGGTCTGCGTTTCTTCGAGCTCGCGATCACTTGGAAGGGTTGTGCCCGGTTAAATAGCCTCCGGGCCGCCGGTTGAAATTCTTCTACGACCAGGAATAAATATTCCGAGCGTGGCGAGGAGCGAGAACTCACACCATCAAAACGCATGCTGAGCGAGCAAGTGAGCGCGAGTCCAGAAAGAATGAAACACCACGATAACGAAAAGTGGATTTAATTACGTCTAATTAAGCAAAAGCCATTGCCCTGCGGATTACCATCGAACTCATACTCGTGGTGCTTGTCTGCAACATAAACATTTCCATATGTGTGCGTGTGTGTCACTTTACACCAATGCACCCGGGTTTCAACTACAAAATAAAGTATCACATCAGTGGAAGGTCAGAAGCACTGTCTTTTTTCAACCATCCTGCACAACACACCAAAAAATCACCAAATTATGCAACATTTCGATGAAACACGAATGTTTTCCGTTGGCTTTTTAGCCGAAAATAACTGACTCGTTGCTTTTCGAGGTTATGTTTGCAAAAAAGAAAGAAGAAGATTGGGTAATAACAATTGCAAATGGGTGTTGATTTTTTAGCCACACTTCATTCAGTGAAAGACGAAGCTTGCCAGCAGCAACAACAAAAAAATGCACTCGACATCACAATAAGGTAGCTAGCATGGCACCTATGGCACCACCATCATCATGCTGGGGAGATGTGAGCACAATCAAACAAATACACAAAACAAAACAGAAGCGAGAAACCAAAATTAACACAAACTGCTGTTGGGAGTTCCGTCCGTGGTGCTCGAGAGTGACACGTGTACAAACAAAACTAAATTTAAATATGAATACAGTATTAACATCAAGGTACTCGGCATGACATCCTAAAGGGCCATCACAACGACCGCTGAACGGCATTACTTGACCACCGTNCACAATAAGGTAGCTAGCATGGCACCTATGGCACCACCATCATCATGCTGGGGAGATGTGAGCACAATCAAACAAATACACAAAACAAAACAGAAGCGAGAAACCAAAATTAACACAAACTGCTATTGGGAGTTCCGTCCGTGGTGCTCGAGAGTGACACGTGTACAAACAAAACTAAATTTAAATATGAATACAGTATTAACATCAAGGTACTCGGCATGACATCCTAAAGGGCCATCACAACGACCGCTGAACGGCATTGCTTGACCACCGTGGGGAACCATTTATCATATTAACACACATTTCCGTTTAGTTTGTTTTTTTTTTGGATTGATATGAAAATTGGCATACGGTGAGGTGAACGCAAAACAAATGTACTGAAAATATTCACACAAAAAAACACCGAAAAGTATATAAAAATATAACACATGTAACAAGATGTATCGCTACCTAATCTAGGCCACATCCGACCCTTTCTTTCTTTCCGATTGTGTCCAATATGCCACAAAAACTCTAAGGTCCGCGCACTGTTTTCAGATGCAAATGAGCGCAGCGATGGGATGGGTTTGGAAAATCTGTGCAGTACTGCTTAACCACATTCACAACACGCATCGAACTATTGTTTCGACGCGGTGGCTAGGAATGGGTACTGTTGCGTTTATGTTGTTACAGCGATAAACAAAGCTCCGTTGCTCATGGTGGCACCGTTATTCCACTCTGTGCAGTGGTAAACAATGTTTACGTCCTTTGCTCATTTTGGAACCAAGCAAGTGCGGATCATTTGGAGCACCGCGAGCGTCGAAAGTTTCGGGGAAGATCCCACGGCGAAGGCAATACCGAACCGATTGAGGCCATTCGGTTGAAGGGAAATTTGATTAGCTAAAGATGAAGCCTTCTTCATTGTGCTTTTATTGTGAATTTAATCGGGCAAACGTGATAACTTATGTTCAGCCATCATTGCCTTGTCAGTGCATTAAGCTGACCGTAGCCAATATTTAAGCAACTGCGCCGTTTAAGACAAAGAATTGGGATTTCTTCTTGGCGGATAACTTCACTGTACCCACTGTAAAGCAGCTCAAGGATCCACAGACAAGATGAATGTACAATTCACTGCCATGACAATGGCCATAATTCGCTGCTTATTATCCATCCATCCCGAACGGATCTCTATCCTGCTGCAATGGTGCAACCATATATGGAGGTAGTCGGCAGTAAAAATCCAAGGTTTGCCGTCGTCCAGTATCACACACCATCTTTCGTCGGAATCGTTTCCAGAAATTATGGCCCTCCAATTTTACAGGGTCAAACTTCGGCGGGTAAACTCGTCAAATTATCGTACCTGCGTGATCCAAACCAATTGCAATGATGTCCTAATCGTACGGCAAATCTTCAGCAAACCACGAGGTGAGTTGTTGGTACCTGTGCTTTCTCGACCTACTTATGTTTCTCTACCAAAATTAGAATTACCTCAACTACCTGAGTATCATGATACCTGCATGATCCTTTCTCTCTGAGAAATCTTTGCTTTCAGCCAAGAACTCCCAAGTCGGGCGGTTTCACACACACCAACACCAACGAACAATGTGTAATTGTTCGGTGGTGCTATTATTTTTTATTATATTGAAACATCAGCCTCATCTGGCAAGAAGGGACAGAGACGCGTTCGCAATGTTCGTGACCATTCACTTTACCGATCCGAAACGATCGGGGATCGACGGCCCCAAAAGGTTGCCCGCCCGCTCGCTCCACCGGACCTGATTGATGAGAAGTCCCGTGGATGCGAGGTTCGTCGAACTTTCAAAGTCATGGTTCACCTCTTTCTTTAGCGNGGTGGTGCTATTATTTTTTATTATATTGAAACATCAGCCTCATCTGGCAAGAAGGGACAGAGACGCGTTCGCAATGTTCGTGACCATTCACTTTACCGATCCGAAACGATCGGGGATCGACGGCCCCAAAAGGTTGCCCGCCCGCTCGCTCCACCGGACCTGATTGATGAGAAGTCCCGTGGATGCGAGGTTCGTCGAACTTTCAAAGTCATGGTTCACCTCTTTCTTTAGCGCTGGGACACCACCTTTACGGGCAGATGACGGGAAGGTAATTCCAATGTATCCCAGTTCTCTACCCACCGCCCCGTTATAATCGCGACCCATCAGACGCTGCCGCTGCCATCGAAAGTTCGACTCGAACCCGACGAGATCATCATTATCGCCGCCATCAATCTTTCGCCCGTGTTGCAAGACCTTCCGAAAACCAGGCCGCTGCCGCCGCTGCCACTTTGGCTAAGACCGGGATCCTTGCCTGCTGACCTGAGCACATTGACGTTTCCGTCTGTCAGTTTTGTCTGCTATTTTAAGGGGGTGGTGGGCGCAGTTGGGTGGTGAACCGGCAGAATAGGGACTCCTTGACACAGTTTCGCTACGGAGACACGGAAGAACGTATCGCTTGGCAAAATACATCAATATTTATCTGTTTTTGCGTACAGTGAAACTTCTGTTTCGCCTTTCCAACGTTCAGGCATGACTCAATCTGGTGATGGTGCTGACTGCTCGAGTGTTGTTGTGCTTACCGTAATAGATTCGATTATTTATTAAATAAAGTAATCTCACAGCTCTAGACACCAACCAACACCAACCACCGATCGCAACGCGGTAACTTGAGACTTTTTCTACAGGAAACACCTTTTTGCGACGGGCAAACTTGCTACAATGTTCCATAAAAGTGTTGCCGCTCGATGTTGAATCGATACGCAAAATGGTCCGTCTGTCTCGGAACCGAACCCGATTGCTTAAAGAAACGGGGAACATCATATTTGGAGTGTTGGTCGCAGTGTTTCGTGTTTTATTTCTTAACTCTGTCTAAGCCCAAAAGAACAGCTACAAATCATTAAACACCAATAATGAGGTGATGGTGAAGCGAAGCGTGGAATGGGAAATCATATCAAAATAACCACCAAAAGGACTTTCCTCCATGTATTCTATTTCTCTTTTTAGCACGTCGTCGAACGTCTGCGTCAATGGTACGGGGGAATAGCATTTCGCTTCTAGACTCGGCTATGCGGGGAAAATGATAACCACAAAGCACAAAGGATTCGACCCAACGAAAATCGTTCTGACATTTCGGCTGGAGCGGAAATACTCCGACTAGTGGTTTAAAAAGGGCGCAAAAAGTAACTGAAAAAAGAATATGCTTTTACAGGGGTTGCTGGAAGCAAAGGTAACTCTAAAAGCTAGTTTCTTTGGATGGAATTACGGTTAAGAATTCAAATTATGAATCTTTTTTTTTCATTTGTTCTGTTTCCATTCATCATTTCCATCCATTTTGTATAACGCATCGCCACAAAGTTTGACAGCTCTATCACTATTCGCATTAATGCCATAGCTATTATTCAGCTGTAAAACCCTGTATATCCTTGAACTTTATTAAAAACCAAGCTCAAATATCGCAAAAAAGGTGTGACAATCTTTTGCGACGTGTAACAAATTGCTATAATTTTTTATTTGTTTGCTCTGTAAGCAACAAATAAAATGATGCTTTTGCACATTAACTTATACGTTCTTTTATATTCAAATACGCGTTGTTTTGCATTGTTTTATTTTCTCTATTTTTAATTCATATTTCCAAAAATTGTTATTTATTTCTTATTTTCGTGACGGGTTAATTAACATTCATTAAAATGGGCTCTATATACAATATTAAAACGTGTAAAGACAATCGAAACAACACTCGCTGGTCTGCCCTTTGCTGGTATATTACTGAAAGAAGAGTAGAGAAATAAAAAGCAATCCAAGTGTCTACAATAATACAACACTGAAAGCATGATCGCAAAAGATCCAAGCTTGCTGGAAGAGTTGAAAAACAAAACCAGCACCACCAGGGTGATGGAAAACAATTGCGCTGCAATAAATTTACACGTTTACAATGGCAGAACATTGTGCAGGGTACTGTCACGCCAATGCCAACACCGTACCCTATCGGTCTAATACAGAGAAAAATAATACATTAAAAAAAGCACACACACAACCTGTACGACATGGGAGAATATGGGTCTACACCGAGCGGAACAGAAGAAGACACACTTCAAATCAACCACTTAGAAATTGATTGCCACGCTTACAAGTTCCTGCACGCCACTCCAAATTTTGAGGCCGTTACGATAAAGCATCGATTCTTCCGTAATGGCGGCGAAGTGTGTTTGTTAGTGATAAGATAGGAAGATACTGCAAGGTTTTGCTTCAACGTGTAAGAACAACTCAAACAACAATACGCAACAATGAAGACACTGAATTGACATTTCTATTACAACTTTTGGTGGCCCCATGCTGCAAAGAAACATCGAACCTTACTGTTCCTAGCGGGATTAAAGCAAATTACACCCATTTATTTGGGTCACTGTTGGGGACATTCATTCATCTACATTAATAGATGCAATGCTAACTGAATTATGTTGATGCAACAACAGTGCTTTAACTAATTAACCCAACAGAAGTCCGTGTGTGGCATTTGCATAATACACCTTTAACAAGAGTTGGCACCCAAACATGACGCTCAAAGAAGACATTACATCATGTAGTTGGAGGAATGGTTTAGAATGCCTAATTTTTGGGATTGAATGTTAATTTTATTAACAATGTTGGTATATTCCTTGCATGTTAATAGTAATAAAATCAACTTTCCCGAATGCCTACAAGGTTAATCGTTGGCATGAGCACTGCACGGTCCAGAACTGCATATATGTTTCCATAGCATGTGGCCCTATGACTGTCTGCAGGCCGTTCACCGCTGTATGCAAGATTTATATCTAGAATATTGAAATACAGACTGTACCTCATACTTCGGGAAGCTACACCCCAGTGTGTGACTCTTTCGCTTCGACCTCGAAAACATGTAGAAACAACGGAGGTCCATCATTAAGGTGGAACTAGTCGGCGTCCAAACGGTAGTGTTCCTTTCGTTCTAAATAGTCTCTAGTCCGCCTGTGCTGTAGCATATACGAGCAGGGAAAAAAGGGCCCATCTCTTATTCATTACGCACACTTACAGTCACCCATACTTTAACACATACAAACATGATGGGCAGACCGAGTGTCGCCGCAGTGTAGTAAGGTGGCACTTAGTAACGCTGTACCGGTGCTGGTGGTGGCGTACTCATCCTTTCATGTTGGCATGCCACTACCCTTGTGTATTCCGTCGGTAAAGGGGTGAGGTGGTTCATGTGCAACTGGCAATTGCACGCTTGACTCCCGTCCACTCCCGACTACGGTGTGTCAATGTTTGTTCCCTTGCAAATGCCGGATTGGGAGGGAAATTGACGGTTGGCGCCATATGATGATGATGCTGGTGGTACAGGCTCGGATGCACTTGCATCACGCACTGTTGCATACGTAGAGCCAGTATGCTCCCTGCGCTTCAGAGGGGTTCAAAGTGCTAACGGGTGTTCAACAGGGGAAGGTGAGTGTTTGAAAGAAAATGCGAATGAACTTTGGTTCGTGTTCGCGACTCATTTCCAACAAGAGGCCGAATCGAGGACGAAAGGGATGTGGCCAACAGATGGATCTTTGTAGCTCCGATTCGGTATCGACTTGTACGTCAAACATTGGATCACGTCACGCTTCGGTACAAAACACACTACAAACCAGCGCCTAGACGAAACTCCCGAGGTTATGAGTCTACAGAGACTCAAATAAATCCCTTCACTGCACTGAGCTATCTGTGACGTATTCATTTTACGACACTTACGCGGTGCCCGACTAACTTTCAAAGCAATTAATGGGGTTCGCCTCTTATCTGCACCACCTTTAGATCCCAATGTCCGGCTCAACTGATCACGTCATATGAAACCCTACTCCACATGTAACCGGATCTAAAACCCTCTTGAAAGAAATGTTACACTATTCCCATTCGGTCGTCGACAAAACGAGATTTTTGAAGATTCTAGAACCCCCCTTTTGACAGTTCAATGATCGATGGTGTCGAAAGGTGTCAAGTGCCGTACACCGAGCAAACTGGCGTAGGAGCGATCGCAGTACACAAGTTCACGCCCACCAAAAAAAAAACGACAAAAAAACGTAGTCATTAAAATTGGCTTAACCGAACGGATGATCACACGATCTGCACTCCAGAACCTTTAAATGGCAGGAAGTATGTCTGGGCGGTATCTTCGCTTCCCAGGAAGAGAAATAGGTTAAAATTCTAAAACATTACACATTCGCAACAGTCAGCAAACTAGCACGGTCCAGCTTATCCTCTACGCTTCAGCGTGGTTTGGATGATCATACGGCCACGTTAAAAACGTGCCTTGATTTGATGATGTGATCCGTCAGATATGCGCCATTCTGCCGTACTACTCTTCCCGATTCCCATCCACAGTGGAAGCTAGCTTGTGGGAAGCATCCCAGGGCGGAAGCGGTGACTCGATAGACAATCCATCTATCGCAATGCGCAATAATAATGTGCTGCTGGTACTAGTGAGCAAGTCGTGCCTGCTTGAAAATGATTATAATAAACTAACCCACCCTTGTTCTCCTGTCCACTAGTGTCTCCAAACTCTCGAGTGTACTTCACACACACACATACACACACGCATACACACTTCACTGTCTCATTCGAGCTATGGCGTGGTCAGTCGGACGAAACCAACAGCCGCCCTTACATTGAACCGGAGGACCAGAGCAAGAAAGATAGCAAATGGTGCTGGAACATGTTGGAAGACGCGCCTACATCCCGGAACTCACGATGATTTCTTACATCAACGTCTACCCCGGTACGAGATGATCGTGTTCCAGTCCTTCGCATTGGCATTGGATAAGTGCAGGGCGCTACCGGACAGTCGTTACCACATAATCGGTTTGCCGAGACCTTCTGCATTCTGCACGGGTCAGTTGCACTGTTATCAGCAGTAAACGCTCTGCTTCTTCTCACTGCAATTATCAGACCGTCCTTCGCGATCATGTCCGGTACTCGTGTAGAGCTTGATTGCAGTGGCGCCACCAGGCGGATTACTTGCACCAGAGCTAGGTGGAAATTTGTGAAATTGATCTTAAAATATGCAGATAATTGAGCATGCCTCTATTCTCCCTTTTTGCTTATCACATTAATGCGTCAAAGTTTTGCTTTTAATGCAAGCTGAATGGAGCGTACAGCAAAACGTCTTTTGATTAAACAATGAGAATATGTGTCTACGTTTGCAGATGTACATTTTTGTGTGGAATTACTTTCTTCTCGCAAGACGCGCGTCAAAACCAATTTCACCCACATTTCAGCAGCGGGTGGCCAGGGAGGGCATTTTCTCACCTTTTCTTGGCACGCCATTTTTCCCATATCCATTAACGGCTTTCCGATCGAATGGATTCGCTTGCACTTCACAGATGCACCACCACCGACCAGACGGTACCGGTAGAAGGTACTGCTCCAGAGTTCGTTCGGCAACCTCGTGTAAGGCGGCGGAACGGTGGGAAACCGATTTTCCTCACGCACCACACGTATGTACGCTCGAAATGGAAATGGCGAACCAGTTTATGCCCACCGTGATTCGTTTTCATTTTTCCGAATTGCCGGTTCGGAAGTCTGCTGCTGCGTGCTGCTGCGCCTTCCACTCCAAAACACACTTTCACAGCAGCATCAATGGCTGCTGTGCTGGGGCCGTACAAAACCAGCGTCCGGAAGAGTGGGTGGGTAATTGTAATGCCGGGGAAAGGTAACATCCGCTCGTGAAAGATGCGAAAGATGCGAACCAACTTCTGCATTTCGCTTTTCGAAATGTGAAGCCGTCTCCTCATCGTCGATCCAAGATCGATCGATCAAATTGGCGAAATTTGGCGGAAACTAACGGCAACCGCAGAGGTTAAACGTCAAAACTTCCACCTCGAACAGCGCCTACATGAGGGGACTCTCGTCTCTCCTTTTTTTGGTGTAAGATATGGAGTCCGTCACAGCCTTTCAACCAGAAGGTCTGAATTAAAACGTATTATTCGTGCCCACGATCATCAGGTTCAAGAAGGATCCGTTTTTTTTCCAAGAACTTTTAAATTATTTTCCAAAATGACTCCAAGGAGCTTTCAGTGGCTTCCTACACAACAAATAAGCAATTTAATTGGTTCTGTTCCCACCAGGACCAGAGCACATCTCCAACTTACAGATGCAACCCGATAAAAAGCCCTTCTACAGGATGCAACAGCATGAAGATAAAAAAATAAACGTTCCTTCCTTTTCAATTGTCGCGTTTCACAAAGCGCAGTGAATAGAAGTCGCAAAAGAATATCATCTTTCCCTTTTTTGGAAAATTCGTCCACCTCTGTAGACGGCACTCCAGCACTGTTCTGCTTGCCAATTTTTGCACACTTTCCAAAACCGGTTCCCGTCGACGAGCTCGATTTATACGTGATGCGAAAATTCCCACAAACGAACCCTTGCTTGTGGCAACTTCCTGCAGCTGCGAACTGAAGCCCTCGAAAAAGAGGAAACAAGACTCGTGTTTACCGCGCCGGAAAGAATTTGTTCTTTAGCAACCCTGGGGAAAGCATTTACTTCCGTCGCTGCATCCCCATCCGTTGATAAGATGTGATAAGCCATGTATCACGGTAGGTACCATGGCGTGATAAGGTTGAAAATCGAAAGTCATAAGGAGGAACTTACCTTCTTCGCTGGTTTGGCGCATCCACGGGAATCAATCAACCCGATGGTTGAAGGTGGTTTCGCCGGTGAACGTTCGGTTCCGTCCGGGGTCGATGGAACTCCCGCGGATCCGAATGCCGGCTTCATTTCCTTTCCTTTCTCGAGCAGAAGCTTCTCGCTCACGTCGGCATTTGCGGTGGCAGCTGCAAGCTCAAACTTTTTCTTGATCGCTTCCAGTGCGGAGCGCGTGGTGGCTGCCGTGGCCGGACGGGTAAGATGCACTTCCCCGATGTCGGGATGTAGCTCTAACATGTTCCAACAGCAAGTACAAGCAACAACAAAAAGCTCTCCGGTTCGGAAAGGAAAAGCTTCGTGAGAAATGCACCAAACACACACACACACGCCAAAGGTCAAGGTTTGCTGCGTTTCGTGTGCCCGAGAAAAGACAAGCCTGCCCTTGTCCTGGACTCTTTTATTTCGGGGGAGGAATAATATGGTTTGCTTTGATGTTTGCACTCACACCATCGAACGCGCACACAGAGTAGCCGGATTACCGTAACGGATCGAAATAACAACACAGAACCTGTGCGGAGTGGAAATGCGAAAACGCGACGTAGAAGAACCGACACAGATCCAAAACAACCTACACAAATACACACACTCACACACGATTCCGATACGCTTCTGGAGGTAAATTTGTGCACCTCTTGAACAAATTGCACTAACCTGGCCCAAGAAGGCTTTCAACAAAGTGTGACCGAGAAGTGCATAGGGTGCACTGTGTGCAGCGATATGCACCGGAGCTTTTCCGTCTCTCTTCAAGCGCAACACACGCTGGGATTGATCTTGGTTCGGCCGGTTTCGTTCCGGTTCCGTTCTCTGTTTACACGATTTGCTTTGCTGTGAAAAAAAAACACTGAAATTCACAGAACCAAACAATTTGCGATGTACAGTAAGCAACGTTCTCAACGCGGTGCACCTTCAAGATTTTCAGGGATACGGGTTGGCGACACCAGAACTGTATTGTTTTACACCGTTTTTGGTCTTCGAACCTGTTTTTACAAATCTTTGCTTACAGTCGTTCACAATTTAATTTCAACAAACTTCGATGTTGATGACGGCGATGACGATGGTGCGGAGAGCAGCGGCATGCACGATCCGTCCGCTAGCAAGTTCAAAATTTAAATGAAAAAAACGTGTGGCATTCGTGCCGTCGAAGCACAACCAGCGGCAACCGAGATCGAGCCGAAGTAATGTCAAAACTACTCGCATGTTAAGCCCCGTGTACACAGTGCGCAAGCACAAAAAGATCCAATTGGTTGGGCGGAGCAATTAAATTTTGCTTCATTATAAATCATTTACAAGCAAATAGTGTTTAAATTAAAACTACAAAAAAAGTAAAACAATTTGGAAAACGGTTTTAGTTTGACTAGTTTTCATTTCGCCACCGGTTGAATAGGGAATTCAATATTTACAGCTAGACCACCACCTATACAGATTGACGTTGGCCGAAGCATATGGAGCTATGCTACCGAGTTAAGTTCTACAATTCGGCTCAAACGTTTATTCCTTGTCTTCATACAGAAAAACGAAACAAAAACGTAAGCCTGGCCTTTCTCCTCGTTTGTTTACAACACTGTTTGTGTGAAAATGTTCTGAACGATAGGGAAAACCAATTGCACAGAAAAATTTCATTCCAAAGTTCGCTTCGTTCGGACACGCCAATCTTCAAATCAAGCACAGGACAAATGATAAACAAAGCTTGTATTCGAAACGTAAACAAAGCGGTTGACAACTTAGAAGGGAAAGAAAAAAGCAACAAAAAAAGGTTTCTGTCTTGTCTGTGGTGCTGCTGCTGTTGCTGCCGTGTTTTTTGTCGTGTTTTCTGTGGTGTTTCCAAGGAAAACCGTACATTTCCTTTCTGTCTCTTCCTGTACCAATTACCGTTCGTGTGTTTTTTCCGGAAGTTCGTGTCTTCCGACGTGGAAGGATGTGGGATTCATCGGTGTTTCTCAGCACGCGTAAGTCGATGCTCGGTTTTGTTGGTGCATCGCTTTCCACAGGCCTCAGATCAATTCAGCTGGATTGCTAATGGTTATTTCTTACCTATTACATTTTACAGTGACTCCCAAATTCTACGTTGCCCTTACCGGCACATCTAGTCTCATTTCCGGGTTGATTCTCATATTCGAATGGTGGTACTTCCGGAAGTATGGCACATCTTTCATTGGTGAGTTTGGAATGTCCCGACAAACAGTACAATTCTGATGATTCGGTTTTAAATTTTTTTAGAACAAGTCTCCATCAATCACATCAGTCCGTGGATAAGTGGGAACGACAATGGCACCGACTCGCCGGCTCCAACTAGTACGACCGGTAGCGTTGGAAGCAATGGGAGTAGCGGCACCACACAAAGCATGCCCGAGTGCAAAGTGTGGCGCAATCCGCTCAATTTGTTTCGCGGTGCCGAGTATCAGCGATTTTACTGGGCCACCCAGAAAGAACCGCTCACGTTCTACGATATGAACCTGTCGGCACAAGACCATCAGACATTTTTCACCTGTGAAGGAGACGCCGGTAAGGCCGAGTACGAGATCATGCAGACGGCGTGGCGTGAGCGAAACCCCGTCGTGCGAATCAAGGCGGCCAAAAGTGCGCTAGAACTTAACCCGGACTGTGCCCCAGCCTACATACTGTTGGCAGAGGAGGAAGCGACCACTATAGTGGAAGCCGAGAAAATCCTAAGGACGGCACTGAAGGTAGCCGAAGGTAACTACAAACGGTCGCAAACCTTCCAACATCAAGGCACGATTGCGGAAGGCATCCATCGGCGCGACACCAATGTGCTGATCTACATCAAACGCCGACTGGCCATGTGTGCCCGTAAGCTCGGTAAGCTAAAGGAAGCGGTTAAAATGTTCCGTGACCTGACAAAGGAGATTTCGCCCATCATGAACGTACTGAACATTCACGAGAATCTGCTCGAAGCACTGCTTGAAATGCAGGCGTACGCCGACTGTCAGGCGGTGCTGGCCAAGTACGATGATATCTCACTACCAAAGTCAGCCACCATCTGTTACACAGCAGCGCTGCTAAAGGCGCGCGTGGTGGCCGAAAAATTCTCGCCCGATCTGGCATCCAAGCGCGGTCTCAGCCCGGCGGAGATGAGTGCGGTTGAAGCGATTCATCGGGCGGTTGAGTTTAATCCGCACGTGCCGAAGT
Source organism: Anopheles rivulorum (assembly GCA_018908115.1). NCBI lineage: Eukaryota > Metazoa > Arthropoda > Insecta > Diptera > Culicidae > Anopheles > Anopheles rivulorum. The sequence goes on from CM032178.1 coordinate 2,065,582, forward strand.
ATTTGCTCGAGATGAAGCAACTCATACTGCCACCGGAGCATATCCTGAAGCGCGGTGACTCGGAGGCACTGGCGTACGCGTTCTTCCACCTTAGCCACTGGAAGAACGTCGAGGGCGCTCTCAATTTGCTACACTGCACCTGGGAGGGTACGTTCCGTATGTTGCCATACCCGCTAGAACGTGGCCATCTCTTCTATCCGTACCCAACCTGCACGGAGTGTGCCGACCGTGAACTGTTGCCAGCCTTCCACGAGGTGTCCGTGTATCCGAAGAAGGAGCTACCATTCTTCATTCTCTTCACAGCCGGACTCTGCTCGATTACGGCTCTATTGGCGTTGCTCACACACCAGTATCCAGAGTCGATGGGCATTTTCGCTAGCACGACCCTCAGCTGGTTTTCGTTGCCGTTTCATTTCGTCAAGGAACGCATCGAGGCGATCTGGCCCTGCAATCTACTGCAACAGCTTTCGCGCATTTAAAGAAATCCCCCGTTTCCAACTAACTCGTTCCTGGCTGTCTTTCCTTTTTATTTTTCTTTATGGTATTGCGTGACCGCCCTGCATGCTGAGAGGGGGTAGAGGGAGGGGAGTTTCACTGATTCGCTCTCTATACGTCTACTGGCTTAACGCCACCAGCGGTTTTACTTTAGTTTGTGCTCCTTTAGCTTCATAATCGACGCAAATTGCGCCCTCCCGCCATCATTAACCTCACTGCCTATCCTGTATGTAGCACAAAGGTGGAATGAAAAGAACGCAGCCAACAGGAACAGGGGTACGAAAGGACTTAACTTAATCCTGATGAATGTCTTAAGCACAAGCTAGGCGTACGTCGCGAACAAAGTGGTGCGTATACTTTCTCGAGTACTGCCCGCACTCAATCGATCCCGATCGCGATGGCAGTGCTGTAATAAATTTAATGTGAATGAGTGTAATTTAAGCGACTGCGTAGTGTAAAAGCTCCGCGACTTTGGTCTCCATTTTATGTCGTTAGTTTCGTTCTGGATGTGTGCGAACGTGTATGAGTAAACATTGAATAAAAATAAAATTATAAATTATTGAACAAAAGTACCCATGAGGAACATTATAATACAAACCTGTGATCGTAGGATGCTGCTGATTGCTTGATGACATCAATGATAACGTTGCGCACGTTTCTTTTTTATCGATGCACACGATGCGATTTACTATGAATTGTTTCTTTCGTTCAACCACTTTAGTATTAGTATTACCAACTTTTACTAGCACTCCCGATTTTGTTTCAATATTTAAACGATATTTTATTATCAATTTTAATCATTTGCTGCTCCTCACAGCTGTTTCCGATTTATCATCTCCTATAAAAAAGTACATGGGGCTTATTAAATGTATGTAACAGGGGATGGAGGGGAGCGTGGAAGAAAGGGATGTGAAGGCGCGTGAGAAGGTCCAGTGTTGTGTTTCAAGTTATTTGCTTTTTTTCTTATTTGCTCAAAAAATGTTGAGTTTCATTCAGTGAAAAGGAAAAGGTGCGTACTGGTGAGGGTTTAACCTTCCCTGCTAGATGATGTTCATCCTCCCCCCTCTCTCTCTCTTTCTCTCTCTCGTGCTGCAGGGATTCGATTCGTTTGCAGGGCTTGCTTCGATTGCGGCAGCATCGGTGGCGGCTGCGATTCAGTATTAAGGTAGTTATAATAATCATAATAATAAAAGTAATAATACACAGTTAAATAAAGGACAAAAATAGAAAGAATTAAAAATCATTAAATAATAATCAAAATCAGAAGCAGATACGAAATAAAAACCCAAAAACATAGTGCTGCTGCTTTCACATTTTCTCCTTCTCTCTTTCTCTCTCTCTCTCTCTCTCTCTCTCTCTCTCTCTCTCTCTGTCTTTCTATTTTTTCTCTTTCTCTTTCTCTCTCTTTCTCACACTCTCTTTTTCAATCTTTTTTTTGCTTTCTTTTTTTTCTTTATCTCTCCTTTCCAACAAACAGTACGACGAACCTTCTTAGACTATCCTCCTCTGGTACCCACATTTTGCTCAAGTCAATAATTCCGATATGGTTGAATTCAGAAACGATGAACACAACTAACAAAAACTTACATAGACCATAAAACCATGGCGATCGTTACACACGAACAAACAAATAAACACATAGAATATTTCTCTACAATCATCTTCTGAGCCACACGATTTAACACGCACAGATAAGAACAATGGACACAGAATACAAAATAAAGTTAAAACTCACAACACGGGACGGGATGATCACGAACTCACGGATCCAGAATGATCATTTGCGGATGTTCCTCGAAGTAGAATGACGATGACAGGCCTACCCAACTTGCTCAAATACGTATTGAATTGGGCCTTTCCTATGCTGGTGTGTCGCGAATTAGCGAAAGAAAAAAAACCCTTTCGTTTTCAATATGCTTCTTTCGTTCGATCTATCTAGATTTGATTGTTATTAAACATGGCACTTTGCTAAGGGTATACTCTCACACAGAAATACATTCATCTTCATCATTTCATTCTTATCGTTGTCGGGTTTACTGCAGCACTGTCATTTCCTTCTTGCAATCAATCTATTTCTACTGGGCAATACAAAGTTTTCCGTCCAGTAGATAGAAGTTGCATTTCCTTTAAATTCATTCTGCAGACCATTGGAAACAGAGTGCTGTTATATCCTATGCTCATCTCGCCGCTCTTTTCGTGTCTTAAAAAGTAACAGGAATGTGAACATAAACGCATCGACAGTATTGCGCCATTACTTAAAACATCAACTTGCTTCAATCATCAATCATCAATCAATACAATGTAAAGCATATAGAAAGAAAAAAACAAAGAAGATATTCATTCTGATCCGCTTCATAACTCTCGCTCTCTCTCTCTCTCTCTCGCTATCCCACACACACATACATGCTTTCTTTTATCCAACAATCGAAGCCCTTTTATCATGGTCAATGGTAGCAAAAGTATTGATAGAAATGGATAAATGCATTTTCGATTAGACCCTCATAGTTGGTCTCTAGTTGCATTTTGTCCGTTCTTATATAGTGTGTTCGTGTGTGTGTATATGTACGTCCCGCCCCCAAGGGGGTTTGTTTGCTCGTTCGTCCCTTTACTGCTGGTAAACCTATTTATGCATTATTGCCACCTATTCATATTCACTTCTCAGTAAAGGTTGTCGGAATGGTGGTAGAGTTGTTGGTGTTGCGATTGATACTGCTGCTGCTGCTGCTTGCCATTGGAAGACGTCTTTCGTCAGTTGCTGTTATCTTCGCCATCGAGCGATTCATCCTGCACAGAGATCGAATCATTTTCGCGCTTCGGAGTCAATCGGGACGAGCTCAGACTGCCCATTGCACCACCTCGTCTGGAGAGTTAAGAAGAATAAACACATTAAATATAAAGACTGATTGCATAGAAAACTATAACCAAAGCTAGGAAAACTGATATTAGAATTATACCAAAAAAAAGCACACTCTTGTCGAAAGGTGTTTAACTGGAAACCACTTTTTTATTCTAAGGTTATCAGTGATTAGTGCACAACGCAGTAGAAAACTAAACATTTGGGATTAATGCCAAGGAAGGCTTCAACAAGCCGGGAAACATGCAAACAATTTTATTCCACTCTATTCTATTAGTTTGGGGTCCAGTTGAAATTCAAAGCAAACAAAATCACTACGAAATACTCCTGCATAATGGTAGGATATTGTGTAGTGAAGGTAACATTGTGTATTGCATGCTGTAGAACCACTCAAAGGCGCAGAAGGAGGGCAGGAGATTCGATTAGAGACAGAAGAATGCATGATAGTAGGATTGTATGACTTTACATGATCTTACGGTACAACAATAAATTTCAACGCTTCCACAAATTCAAGCATCATTTTCACTTCCAATGTGTAGTTGGATGTAGTTACCCTGTTTTTTTTTACAAAAGTGTAACTTCAAGTTGTGTGAAAGTAGTGTGTTGACATCCAGTGCTGACCGATAAGACAATGCACAACGAACAAACTCACAACAATTACGACGGCACTCACGAACGTCAACGGGAAGGTGTTGTAACTCACTTTACCTTTAGCGCATTTACTTTAGAGATAGTTGAGGTTCATTCTTATCACATCCGTTAATTACGTAAAAAGTGTGTCTGCTTACAACCTACACACGTTCCTCCCAACACCTTTCCATCCATCATCCTTCTTCAATAACGTGCCAGCGTAACATGGAACAAGAATTCAACTATCACCCTATTTGGAGCTATACACCTACGTAATTCTCCGCTATTGTACATATTATTGAACGACGCTAAAGAAGGCGCATCCGCTTTCGGAATCACATCCGACTCCTCGAGTAAGGTTTGCTTACTTCTTCGAGTCTTTATGTATACTATGCATGGCGAAATGTTTCATAATTGCCGAAGAAAGCACGAAAAGAGATCATGTATCAGTGACAAACTTTTTTCAAAGTTGCGCTTGAAATTAAACTCGAATGTCTGTTTTACATAGCGACTACAACTTACCTCAGTTTCGACTTGAGTGCATTCACTTCCCGTGATAGTGCTTCATGACTTTCGAGCATATCTTCGCACTCCCTCTGGGCCTTTCTTTTCAGAGTTTTTTCTTTCTGAATTTCTTCTTCTGCTTCATCCAGGTTGCGCTTGAGTGTCTTCATGCGATTGTTGGCCTGTAGCAAATATCGGAAAACAATAGAAATCATTCAAACATTCGACCGTTTGACCCCTCCTGTGCGTCGCTCCGTTTAGTACCTTTTCAATCTGCTCCTTAAACTGATCGGCATGTCGTCGCTCGTCCTCGATGTTCATCGTCAGCTCCTTGATTCGTTTCTCAAGCTTGCGGTTCGCCTTCTGCACGGCCAGTCGCTCCTTCGTTTCGTTTTCAAGCTGTTTCTCCAGGTTCATATTCTTGGCCTCGGAAGCGGCCGTCGCTGCCTTCAGCTTCGTGCGGAGTGCCGTCTCCTGTTCGGACAGTTTCGCTTTAAGCTCTTTGTTCAGCCGTTCGAGTCCACACTTGAGAGCTTCGTTGTTCTGTGCGTTCGACTTTTCCGTCGCTAGCTCGGTCGTCAGCTGTTCAATCGTAAGCTGAGCCTTACGGTTTCGGTCCACCATGAGTTCGAGGTTGGATTGTTCTTCTTCGAGTTCTTCCTCGAGGGCGGCAATGCGTGCCTCAAGGCGTCGCTTTTCGTCGATCATTAGTGAACCCTTGTTGGAGTTGGAGTTGATTTCCTCGAGCAGCTCGTCACGTTCACCCTCTGCGGCACGGCGCGCCCGTTCCGAACTGGACAGATCCTCGGACAGTTGCATAACGTCTGCCTCGAGTGTTTTCACCTTGCGCTCGGACTCCTTACTAATGGCGGCTAACTCCTCCTTAGCCGCCTTAGCTTCCTCCGCGTCACGGATTGCGTCTTTGATTTGTGCCTGCAGCTTCTTTGCCTGCTTCAGTGCGTCCTCCTTCACCTTGTTGTTCATCTCGAGCGTCGCTTCCATGTCCTTTATGTCACCCTCAAGCTTTTTCTTCGCAGCCACCGCAGCGGCACGCTGTTTGCGTTCTTCATCCAGCTCGGCTTCCAGATCCCGCAACGCTTTGACCAATCCGCGTCGCTTCTCTTCCGATTGTTCTTCCTTCGCCTGAATGTCCCGCTCAAACTGTGCGCGCAGGGCTTGCATGTTTACCTCCAACCGCAGCTTGGCATCCTCGGTCAACTGCAAATCGTCCTCGAGCTCCTCATTTTGTGCTTTCAGTTCCGCTAACTGACTTTCAAGGGCCCGCTTGGCTTTTTCGAGCTCATGCACATTTTTGTCGGCTGTTCCCTGTTATTCAACGATAACATGAAAATCATTGGATCAGTATAATCAACTCATGAACTATTTCATTTTAATACTACACTCTTACCTGTGTATTTGCCAGCTCGTCCAACTCATTCTGCAGTCCCTTGCGCTTCGTTTCCAGCTCGTCAATCTTCTCGAACGCTTCGTCCAGCTCGCGGGATAGTGACAGAACCTTTGTTTCTTTCTCTCTTGCCTCGCGTTCAGCAGCATCACGTTCCTGAGCCACTTGTTCGCCGATAGCCTTCTCCTCGGCCAACACTTTGTCGAAGTTCTTCTGCTTCTTCTCCAGCTCCAACACCTTGGTACGCTGAGTTTCCAATTCGATGGTGGCATCCTCCAGCTCAGACTGGATCTTCTTTTTGCTCTTATCCAAGCGATCGTTGGCTGCCTGCAATTCCTGGATCTGGCGCTGAAGCGTTTCAATGTCTTTGTTCATTTTCTTCTTCGATTCCTCCAGCTCCTTGGCAATGTCCGAGTCTTCCTCCGAACGTTTCTTGAGGTCCTGAATGGTAAAATTCAGCTCGGCCAGCTTCTTTTCGTAGTTAGTTTTTGCTTCTTCATCCTCTTCTAGTTGTTCTTGAAGCGCCTCCTTCTCTGATTCAATTTGACGCAGTTTGGAGCTCAAACCAAGCTTTTGACGCGTTTCCTCCTCCAACAACTGCTGAGCTTCGGTCAACTGACTTTCAAGATTGCCTGCACTCTTGATTGCAGCCGAAGCTTTCATTTCGGCTTCGTCAAGCTGCTGAGTGATGTTTTCTGTTTCTTGTTGAAGCTTTGTCACCTTGTCCTGGAGCTCAACACGAACACGATCAACTTCAGCCAGTTTTACCTGATAAATTGTATGATACGATAATAAATTAGAATTTCAGATTTGGAAAGAAATGTTCGAAAAAAAAAGAAAAAAATATCAAATCTGACTAGCAGACTTTGCAGCAACGATAAATTCAATATAATGATTTTGAGATTTCATTTAGCTAAGCTACAACAATTTCATGTCATACTTCGAAATACTCAACGTAATCCTAGTACGGTTCGGAAATCGCAATTAAAATGTAAACGGAAGAGGCATGCACAAGAAAAAGAAAATCGATTGCTTCAAATCACGGAAAAATCAATCAACGATCATTTCAATTTTGTATCGATTCCTACCTGCAATTCGGCGATCTGTGTTTCCGCCTGCTTACGCCGACGATCGTTCTCCTGGCGCGACTGATTTACATTGCGCAGTTCTGTGGCAAGGTCGGCATTTTCCGCCTCAAGCTGTTGTTTGCTCTTTTCCAGGCCACCCTTTAGTTTCTTTAGGTTCTCCAGCTGCTCGTTAATGGAGGAAATCTCTTGCGCATGTTTGTGACGCATATCCATCAAGGATGATTCGTGGTTGGCAGACTCATCTTCGAGCGTCTTCTTCAATGTTGCAACCTCCTGCTCCCGTTTCGATCGCAGTTCTTGTTGTGCTGTTGCAAGGAAAATCATACATCGGAGTAAGTTTAATGCTACCAAACTATACATCAAAATGGAAACTTACCGGCTGTAGTGTCCAGCGAATCCAAAAGTTCGTTTTTAAGGGCTTCAAGTTCTTCATTCAGATCTCGCTTTTGCTTTTCTGCCTTGGAACGAGCAAGCTTTTCGGCTTCCAGATCTTCCTGGATTTCGGCCAGTTGCGATTCAAGTTCGCGTTGTGTTTTCTGAGCCGCCGCCTTCGCTGCCGACTCTTCGTCGATGCGGACAAGAGTCTGCGCGAGTTCTTCTTCGCGTTTCACCAGCTGCTGCTGCATCTCCTCGATCTGCATGCGTCGTTCATTGATCTGCTCCTTCAAATCAGCTACTTCCGTTTCAACCTTTCGCTTCGAACGATCCGCCTCCTGGCGCTGCTGATGATCCTTCAAAAGGCGTTCCTCAAGCTCCGCGATCGTCGACTCGTGTTTCACCTTTAGCTTGGCAAGATGTTTCGCTTTCTCTTCTTCTTCCGCCAGCGTTTGAGACAGATCGTTTGCACGTTCCTCCAGAAGTTTCTTCTCTTTCACTAGCTTATGATTCTGGTCATCGATTAGTGCCACGTCTTCTTCCATTTTCTTCAACTTGGCATCGAGTTGTACCTTCTCAAGCTGAAGCTTCTGACGGGCAGCTTCTTCTTCCTCTAGCTGTTCTTCCAGATCCTGAATGTTGATTTGGAGCTTCTTTTTCTCGCTTGTCAGTGCGTTCACACGTTCCTCCTCTTCTTCGATGCGAGATTCGAGGTCTTGCATTAGCTCCTCAAGCTCCTGTTTACGAGCAACAAGACGAGCACGCCCTTCTTCCGCCTCGGCACAAAGCTCAATCTCCGCCTGCAGCTGTTCGGCCAGATGTGTCTTCTCCTCCATTGCCTGTTGATATTTTTTCTCGTACTCCTGCGAGTTCTTCGACAAATTTTCAAGCTTGTCACGGATTTGACGCAACTCATCTTCCTTCTGTACCAGCTTCTCCTCTTGTTTGGTTACCTCCAACAATGGTTTCACTTTCGTGTACAGTCGCCACCACTGCCAGTTGCGCAACTTCAGGTAAGCGGCACAGTTGCGCTGAATAATGCGAATCGCGTTCAATTGCTGCAGTCGTTTTTGATAATTGCGGCGAGCAAGGAAACCACGACAAAAAGCCTGGAAGTTGACGATCAAATCCGTAATCTTATAATCACGTTCCTCCTCCAGATGCGCCAACACACCCGCACGGAAGAAAATCTTCGACTGGCCAATGCGATATAGATTACTGTCCAGTTCTAACGATTTGATCATTTGCTCGCACGCTCGTTTGCCGTCCATAAAGCCCTTCGGAATGACGTTCGGCGTAAGCAATTCGTAGCGCTGTCGGAACTCTTGGAACGGAATACGATTAGGGAAGCCTTGCCGGCAGATACGGATACCCTCGAGCACACCATTGCAGCGTAATTGGTCCAACACAAGCGGGGCATCAATTTTGCCCGCACGCTTTTCGTGGTTCGGGATTATACAGCGCACAAAGTTCGGGTTGGTGTTGCGCAGTGTGTCCATAAGCTTCGCGAGTTGCTCCTTGTACAAATGCGAAACGGTACGGAACATACCTTTGCGCGTTCGAGCACCGAACTGTGTGTCGGTGAGGGCTTGCTGTGCCATACCGACAATCTCAGCGTCCTTCCAAATCTGCACCACGAATGGATCCTGCGATGCTTGCAACAAAGACACCACGTTCTCGTTCAATGGGTCCATGTTTTTCATCAACCATTTTGTCGCCGAATAATCCACTTTGCCGGCGTAGTGAACGACAGCAAAATCTGCCACACCGCGGAAGTCTGTCTTCATGAACTTCGGATGCATGGAATGAGCGGCGGCCAGCTTTTCTACAAATGATTTGTCCGTTGCCTTCGGGAACCAGCACTCCTCATCTAGCAGAGCCATTATGCCTCCCGGCTTATCGATCAGATCAATCGTTGGTTGCAGATCGAGACCAAAATCGATAAATTTCCACTCAATGCCTTCCCGCTGGTACTCTTCCTGCTCGAGGATAAACATGGTATGGTTGAACAACTGTTGCAGCTTTTCGTTTGTGTAGTTAATGCATAGCTGTTCGAATGAGTTCAGCTCGAATATTTCGAAACCTGCCATATCAAGAATGCCGATGAAGGATGCACCTTGACGCTTGGTACGATCGAGGGATCGATTTATCCGGTTTACCAACCATTTGAACATTTTCTCGTAACATGCCTTAGCGATCGCTTCCACGGCAAACTCTACCTGTTCCCGAGTCTGCGCCTTAGTCACAAAGTCGCGTCCAACCTTGATACGGGGCGTCAGGAAAGCCTTCGTCATGTCCGTCACGCTCAGGCCGAGCAGATGCGCTATTTTTTGCGCGACCGTATTATCAGGCAAAGTGGCTTGGTCCGAGTTACGCTCCTGCTTGAATGTCATCGAGCCGAACAGCAACACCGCACTCACGATGCGGAAGATCGAGTTAAAATCCTCCGCTGTCATCCCCATGATGTTCATGCTCTTCACCGTGGCCTGGAATTCGGCATAATCATCCACTCCCGGTACCGGCAGTCCACCGTTAGACAAAAACGGATAAGTCTTGACGTCGTCCAGGATAAATCGCTCGCGTTGTTCAGGCGAGGCGCCGGCCAGCAGCTGGTAGAAGATGTGGAATGTACGCTCATCTTTCGCCTGGCGAATGGCACGTGACTTCTCCAGCAGATACGTCTCTATGTTAGCCCCGGAGATGTAACCCGAAGCGTCAAAATTTATCCGAATGAATTTGCCCTACAGCATACGAGAAACAAAGCATTAAATATTGTGTATGAAGCGTCACTTAACAGCGAAATACTTACGAAACGAGACGAATTGTCGTTTTTCACCGTCTTGGCATTACCGAACGCTTCCAGAATGGGATTTGCCTGAAGCAGCTGCTGCTCCAACTCGCCCTATTTATTCAAATGTCAAATAGCAAAATAGCAAGAGAAAAAACACATATTAGCAAACGATAAAGATTAGAGTTATATGTTTGATGTTTTTTTTAACAATGGTTGTGTGTACACATACGCATTCAAATCCCAGTCATTTTACATTTTCATTCCATAGCAAGAACACCAAATATTGATTAAAATGTAGGATATATTATGACGAGAATAGAGTGTCGCGATGAGTGAATAGAACGGAAAGACTTCGAACCATGTTCGAAAAAGCTGCATTGCGATGATGATTACTGTGTACACTCTATTGTCTTAATCCTTACTAAAACTACCTGCAATCTTATATAGATCATAAACCTACTTCCACACCATGCGCCTTTTATCAACTAATAAAAAAAACTGATCCATCAAACCATTTCGTTGTCTTTATCTGTTCACCTCTAACGCATTCCTGTAGTGCATCCGATACTTTAATGATTGCAAAACAACAACAGAAAGAAACACCTAAACCCATTATAGACGTGATCGGCCACAGGTACAAACAGCGACACTAATGAGATAATGGCGACATTCCAACACCAAGGAGAAGGAGGAAACAGTAGGCGAAAAAACACTTATAGAGGAAAATAAATTGCTAATGAAATACACCGAGAAAGGTGTACGCGGGAGCTGATTTTATGAATCAATCAATGAAAACGTAATAGAGCCATTAGTTGACGACAAACCGGAAAAAAATCAAGAAGTTTTACGTTTTTGATACGATAGAATTTTATTTTGCTCATTAGCAACCGCACAAACGGACCACATCTAAACAAATGCAACGAAACTTTACTATAAATAACGAAAGCATAAAATAACACTACATTGGACAATAGAAGAAGGAATGAAGATACATGAAAATAAAAAATTACAACATAATATTACACCAGCAATTAAAAATTAAAATCAAATCTTGTGTATAGCGAAGCAACAGAAGAGTAGTAAGTGCACGTGAAAGCAGTGCATAACAGTGCAAAACTGAGGTGCAAAATGGTGAGTCGTTACGAGAAAGCATAACGCTAACGAAAACATTTACTATATACTTTACCGATAAACTCGTGTGGTGACCACCCTTTTAGTGTGTTTTGATTTTAGCCCACCGATGTAACCACACGCGCCATTTGGATGAGAGAGGTGCGAATGAAGCAGATGATGATTGCGATTATTGAAAAACGACGTTTTGTGACAATTTATATTTTAAGATATACGCCAGATATTAGAGCACATTCAAGAACCAGGTGATTAATAACGATTGACCAGATCGATCCAAAACATAGATGTTCACAGTCAAAGCATAAGGCGAACGCACGCGCACCCATTTTGTGTTTTTGGTAGCCGAATTTTGAGAAGCATATAAGCGCGTTTGAATTTAACAGGTCGATAAACATTAACGGAAGCAGTTTGGATGACGATTGGCACGAGGTGGACGGTGATGATTTTTTTGCAGTAATGGTGACGAAGGTGCCAAATATTGATTAAGTTTTACATTAGGATCAACGTTATTTTGCAAAGTTTGCGCAATTTTGTGGTGTTGATTTCAAATGGATGGCATGTGAGATTTAAAAAAGAGAAAAAGAGAAAAATCACAATCATATATTGTCGGAAATTTTGAGAAAATGGAAGGAATATATCAGAAAAACGAAAAGAAAATCAAGAAGAAAACAAACAAATAAAAGGTATCGGTAAAAAGGGATAAAAACAGTAACAAAAAAAACCAATGACAAAAGTTTAAGAACAAAACGGAAGGACATAAACTAATAAATAAACAAAACAAAATACTTACGATGATAAGTGCTGGTGTTGGTGTCTAGTGTGTTTGAAACAATCCCGCAAGAGGTAATAAACACCAAGACAGCACATAGTTAGTTCCACGTTTGCGACGATAGCAGCGGCAACGGCAGGATGAATGTGATACAGCAAATACGATAATCGAGCATAATATCAAGCATAGGCACGCATGAATGTATTTATGCCGTTGGCGAATAAACATCGGAATAATGTTCAAAACACAGCGGAGCGCAACGTGCGGAATGGAAGATTTTTAAAGTTTGCAACATGATTCAGTGACATGAAATGGAAAAAAATGAAGAAAAAAAGGGGGAACAAATTAGCTTCAAAAAGTAACTAAATCAACAAAATCGGTATGACGGGCGGATAAGATTGAAAAGAACTAATTTGACAAAAAAGAATAGTACATTTTTAGCAAATTTGTCATTTACCAATTAAAAGCATTTTTGATTGCAAACCCCGAATTTAATTGACATTGTGGTAAATGCATGTAATTTTCAACATAGGAGACACATAAACCGTGATTCAATTCTCAATAAAATCATCGTAGCAAGTTTTTCCTCTCTTAAAAAAGTCAATAGTTCTGTTAGCATGTTCAGAAGAGAAGGATTATTCGAAACATGTAATTTACAGGAAGTTTTAGCGTTCCGCTTATAAGCTATGGAATTTTTGGCCATTTCAGAGTAGTTTCACTGCGAGGATAACTTATTTAAAATACACACTCATATATGAGCTGCATTTTACTGGTAACAGTAGAAACTACTAGTCACTGGTTTTCCTCCAACAGACCAAATAGGGGAACTACTCAACGAACGAGAAAACAATAATCACTAGTTTCAAAGGAACCGGGGGTCACCACCATAGCCTCCGCAATCAGCATAACGGTTCCCAATTTCTCGACCTCTGGCCACCGCAAAACACCACCCCAACCGCAAAAAGTAGAGAAGCAAAGGAGTTTCTCTGTTGTCAGTGTAATTAATAATATTTAATAAAAATCAACAGCTACCCATTTTTGGCACAGTCGTCCTCGATGCAACGCATACATCGATTTCAGTAACATATCAAGCCGCGGTCATCAGGAGGGGGTTTCGTGCTTGCAAAGATCCAAACGTATGTCGTGAAACGGAGGGCATATGTACCGAAAACTCGACTCCTTATACGTTTTGGAGGCTTTGAGACATTGCGACTTTCGATATTTTATCACCTACTGTATCGGGGCTCTCTTTCTTACCCCAAATTCCCCCATTCTTCTTTTACTGTCCGGCCCTTCCTGCTGCTATTTCACCGTTCATCAGGCGGTGAGCTGGCGGGCTGTTCGTGTGACCGGTTTTTGTTTATATAATTCGCACCATATTGGGCGTGATAGAATGGATTACAGCACCCGCACGATTGAAGAGCCCTGTTCTCCTCGCTCCTTTCTTTTACGACACGTCACACATTCACACATACTAAGGGAACACACGTAGCACACGCCTTTTATAGAATCCTGTCCAGCTGTGTACAAGAAGAAGGCTAGAGGTTGGGACATTTTTTGCGGTTTCAACCGCTCGCTGTGACACCCTTGCCACATTACCGCGACCATCTTACCGTTCATATTAAGCATTGAGGTTTGGCAGGGGATTTTTTCTTACGACAGCATCGTGTTTCTTTTTTTGCCCTTTGCATCACTACAGGTTTAACATCGTTTCAGAGGGAAGCTCGTTTTTGTGCATTTGGTACATAATAGTTACTGCTGTTGCTGTCGTCATTCATCACATTCGATTACCGATTAGCGATCGCTGCTGACAGCATCTATGAACATTCAATCAGAGACAGCTATAAGACTGTTTTTTTTTGTACAGTTTTCGTTCGATAACATGATCCTTCAATGGTCCACAGCAAATGCTTAGATTGTATCACGTAGCCAGATATAGGTTGGCAAATTGTATGTATGTGCAGCTAAGGCCAAGGCACATCAGCAGAGTAGCGGCTCAACTATCGTTCTGGATCAAGATATCGGTGTGCTACTGAAGATTTCATGTTTCTACCGACAGTTCTATTCTTAAGATCTATAGCAATGATATTGTTTATAGCTTGACTATAAGAAACTACTATTTCTTTTCTGTGTATGCCTCCATTAATAAAAAATAATCTACAGAAAAAGGTTATCGCCTTATTCATGGTTTCTATAAAAGGAACCATAGAGCACTATGAAAAAAAATTGCTAATGAATTGCTTGCTTACAGCAACGCAGCGCTGCAACAATCAACATGCTCATTTCACGATTCCACTAGCGGTGCACCGTGAAGCGAAGCAGGGCTTCCATAGCCTTCCAACACCAATCTGTCGCACTTTCGGCAACGATCAATTATATTTTCATATTGCCACCGTGTCCTCAATTTTTGTCCATGGGGCTTTATGATTCCAGCGAAGTGCCTGACTTAGTGCCCACCACGTTCTACTATTCGGCTTCCAAATATGGGCTTTTTAAGCAAAGGCAAAAGCCATACCGATCTCTCTGCTCAGCAGGGCATTTTTCTTCCTTTTTCCATTTACGAATTTGTATATAAGATCCGAACGATAAGCATAAAGTACCGAAGAAGGAGAAAACAAGGATCCACCATCAAAAAGTGGCCACTGCCAATATAACGGACACCTTATTCGCCTCCCTCTCAACAAGCCAACAGGGTGAATTTATGTTTCAATCTGTGTTTTTGTCCAAACAAGGGTATTTTCATTTTTTTACACTCAATCCTTAAGAAAATTGCTTACTTTAAGGTGCTGTGTGTGATTCGAATTCGATTTCTTAGGGTAACCCAGCACAGATGGGTTACCGAAAATGGTAAATAAAACCCAATCCACATTCGTATATTGCCCCTTTTTGGCACTGGTGGTTAAGTGATCGAACATTTTATTAGCCTCCAGTTTTGAGGGATAGACTGTGACGAGAAGTGGTGTGTGGCAGACAATTTTATACCGACGTTACATCTGCTGTTTGAGTGCATTTTCATGGATACTGTACATTTTAGTTCCATTTTCAAAAACTGGGACACTATATACTGCATACTACTAGCAGCGAATGGGATAATACCACCCAGCAACGTCCTAGTCAGCAATCGTTTAAAATCAGTCCGATCATTTGCGCACAATTAACACTAGACCACCAGAGTTATGGGTTTCCGTTTCATCGTAACAGCCTGCTGCTTTTGCATTCATTTGGTTAGGCTTGCGTGAGGCGCGTCATGCATCTCACCATACATCGCGATAGATCTGGGAGGTTCATGTCATGATTTAGTTCGCTTTGGCTGTTCCATTTGCTCCGTCGCGAAAACAGGGGAAATCAAAACGAGCTCATGAAATTGATCGATCGGTTGCAACAACACCCTTGTGTCAACGGTCTTTCGGAGTGTATGTGTGTGTATATAAGTGTGGGCATTGATAGTAAACGAAGGGGGAAAGCAAGAAAACCACGATCGCGTGTCGCATGATGGATCTGTTCTATGTTCTTTTGCACACCGCCACCGTGGTCTCACGAGAACGAGATTCAATTACCAGCGTACTTGTACTGCAGCGACTTGTGGAGTATTTAATGTTAATTTTTCAGCTAATCATAAATACACACACACACGCCAACAGGGACGAGGACGTACGGAGAACGGTGTACCGACTGATCGCGCTCGTTCATTTCCATTAAAGTGCGATAATTAATAATTAATTAATTTCTTCCTCCACTCTACTTGACGAAGAATTACGCATTTACATGTACAACCATGTGGAATTTGACAAATGGAGGCGTGTAATCTCTCTATGACGATCTGAGTGCTAGTTGTCATACAAAGCAGGGGACTGAAACCGAACACAAACGAGAAGCTGTAATTATTTAAAAAAAATGCTACATGCCAGTTAATTTCGTCAATTCGGCAAACCAAACCATTTGCCAAGCGCTTTCCCCATTTTTGGACGTAAACATTTCTGACTGCAAATGGATATGGCAGCACTGCATGCGACTATGATTTTTACTTCCATAAATGGACATCAATTTGATGTCATTGCACCGCGACAGTTTGGGAAGGTGCAGTTAAAATGGCGCATTCATTTCAGACGATCCCCTCGCCGTCGCACTGTGAGGTTCGGTGGTTTATGAGCATTCCATTATATGCACCCTCGAAGAAGTCAGACGTTGGTGCACGGTTTGACCCACATATTTTCGACGCTATAACACACACTCAATGGTACACCATATGGTCAATATTATAGGCATTTTCTCCACACGAAAAACTGATCCCTGCTGGTAAAGGGATGGGGCGGTTGGTTGAGAGAGTGATGTACCAACAGACGACACCTACCGCGACGGATCCCTTCGGTTTCGAAGCAGCAACGTACGCTAAATACTGGATAACTTTCTTTGTGTTCTCGGTTTTACCCGCGCCCGACTCGCCAGTGCAAAGAATCGACTGATCCTCTCGATCTGCAAGAAAAGAAGACAAAATAAAGGAAATGAAAATTGTGTATTCTAAATAAAACTGAGAAAACATTGCAAATAGTGCGCGAATGTGACGACCTCACAGCCACACAAGTTCACGACAAACGGATATGCTTGTATGTTTAAACTACTCGCACGACGAGCTCGTTTATCAGCTTGACATGTTTGTAAATGACATTCCTTACTGGCACACGATCGGCTTATCGTCTGGCGAAGATGATGCGCAAGGTTACTTCGTAAGCCTATATTTACACTCCGTTGGCTGCGAATTACCGCGTTAGATTATATGTTTGTAACTTCACGATCTAACAATTCATTACCGAGCTGGGGAAATCAACCAACTCAACCAACAGTATATAGATCAACCATCGTTTCTTAGTCATGACTGCCACATATGGATTCACTGCCCTCTTTAGAATTCGCTTCCATAGGCATGTTTTCCTGGACGACCGCTTTTCAATTTCAAACAGCGACTAATAGACTTGTTGACGTTGTGGTTCGATCGCGACCGACCCATGGGAACGAACTAAAAAAAAACGCAAATGTCCAATCGAAACATATGTTTCGTAAAACGACATCTCAATGCTCGATTCAGGCGCATAGATCCGTTGAGCTCTTGGGTATGGTTTCTCGTCTGCGTTTGACGCTACCATAGATGGTCATCTTTGACTCGTTTTTTACAACTTCTCGCGACCTCATTAAGTCATTTAAGCTAGTGGACCACACAAAAAAATACTGTCATCGAATCTGTCCTCTTTCATTCCTTCTCCAAAACACTCACTGTATAGAATTCACATTCGCATTCATTAGGAGTAAAAAAAAAAGATTTATGAAAGAGCTTTACCGGGCTACACCTTACTAATAAAGCTATGCAAATCGAGGGATACCTAAAATGGACCATTCACACTCTCGTACCTATATCTTCCATCCGTTGGTGTTGCCTTAAGTCAGCAGATGTCTACTAATTGCTATGTGTGCTGAAGATTGATTAATTGCACGGCAAAAAGGTCACAGCGAAGGGGAATTGATCAAACTCTGTGTGAACTGTTCCGAACTCGGTGTCCTGCGTCAATTGACACAGGGCAATCTCGGATCACTGTGTGGTAGAAATTAATTTAAATGTTTCAACAGTTCACTACCATCTTGGCTACGATTGATCTCTCCTATCATCAGCTAAAAATCTTCAAACGATTGCATTGGAAACAGCATATGAGCACTCTAGAATCTGCGACTTATTTGGTAATTTTCAGTCAACTGCATCGACTCCAGCGTACGTGATTGGTCGTTTTAAGGACGGTGCAATCGCAACATTCCTTTTAGTCTGTTTCATACAGTGAAGTGGTGTGTCAATATTGCTAATTTTTTTCTGGTTTAAAAAATGTACCAGAAGAATTGTACCAACGAACGATCTGCACCTCAACTTATCGCACAGCAAAAATGAATCATATAACATTTTGTTGCTAATTTAACCTGCTGTTAAATTAATATTGTTAAATATAATATTTAGCTAACATTTATTTTGTGCACTACTTTCTGAAGCTAGACCTTTTAATAAAAAAAAAAATCATGAAAGATTAGCACCAACGTCGTTTCATTTTTGTACAGAGACTGATTTGTTTAAGCGATTTTTTTATCCACGGAAGTAACGCTGCACTGTTAAAAAGCCTTGCAGATGAATAAATACAGCGCTATGCCACGCTTAGTATTTCCCATCAGAAGCAACAATTCACAACACAACTTATCGAGGTGTGTAGATACTCACACAATAAGAAACACGTACATTAAATTTATCCCGTACTTGTGAGAAGCACACACAGAAGAAAGTATCGAAGATGTAGCGGAAGCACTCACAAACTGGCGGATAAAACGTCCGATGCCAAGATATGTGAAACTATTGCTTTATAATTAGTGTGTTACACGTTCGGGCAGCAAATGGTTCTACGATGAATCAGAGTGTGTTATTGAAACCCTTCAAGTAGTTGATGCAGTTTGTAACACGGTTTGTTTTCTTCGCTATGTGTTAAATAGAGGAGTATTTAATATTTAGGTTAACCAGGAGGAAAAAGCTTATGGTTATAAAAAAGTTATAAAAACACTTGCTACTATCAATCAACGTGTCCATGATAACAAACGATCTTTGTAAATTTTTCTTACTAATCGTTACTAATAATTACCATTATTGCTAAAATTACGAAATATTGTAAGATTCCACGATCAAACTACTTCGTATGCAAATTGAAGCAAACTTTATATGGATATGCGGCCAGACACATATTTATTGACTGTCGGATATGGCAAGCGTATCCGAAAAATCAACTCACTTTTTACTCAATATGGAAACAGCATCCGCCATTTGTTGGAGAAGCATTGATGCCGGATGTTTAAAAATCCCCTTGCACTACTGTTAACGTACGAAAAAAGGGAGTTAAACATGTGAGACCGAAACTATACACAACATTTACACCCTGACACACATACGTTGGCCCCATGTGAAGGATAATGGACGGAGATAACATTCGCAAAAGGCTTTCACAACCAGCTTGTTCCGCCGGGTGTATCCTCCTTTGGAATTCGACCCTTCTGTGAAATGTCTCATTTAGGCATATAAATTTCACTCTCTTTGCTAAGTGCACTATGTACGTACGTCTTCTCCTCCGAAAATGTGATCCGCGCATATCATGCGAATGCAATTATCCGTGCAAGCGCGAGTCGATATCAAGATCGTACGATCGTCTTTTCCTTGTGAGCTTGCGCACACTGATGGTTAACGATGAGCGAATGGGCACAATTTAATTACAGTGTCCTCCTTTTAACACTGACAGCTCCTCCACCCTCAATCGTTCCACGGACGATAAATCCATGGATAGTCTTGGCAAGATGAGACAACACCAATCACTATGGTGGTGTCTCCTTGCAGGCCTGTGGCAATTTACTTGCTTCCTACAACTTGAGCACTTGTTCACAATATACTAAAGAGCTTTATAAAAATGATAGACAACACTGTGTATCGATCGTTAAGTATCTTGTATGTCGCAACGTTAATGTCTGATCTTAGCGACTCGTTGATGAATTCAATCATAACTACCAGCAACTAAATTTTCTCCTATTTCGATAAGCATACAATGATTCCTCCTATTCCAATTACTCCCTTTAGGACGTCGCTTAATTATTGCCCCGTTCTAACAATATCCTGGGCTTAGTTATCAACAATTACCGCTAATCGATACTATGATCATGCGCTCTACAACCTCGCTATTCGTCAAACACATGCGAAGCAATAGATCGTAGAAACCACGTACCTTGAAGCATCGATCTATAGGCGGTATCTGTGATCGCGAATACGTGGGGTGGCACTTCGTGCCGTTTGATGCCTTTGTATTTCTCCATGATCTTCTCGGTGTAGATAGGCAGCTTTTTGTACGGGTTCACCACTACACAGAACAGGCCCGAATATGTCTGTAACGAAACAGGAAATAAGAATTTATTTATACATATTTGAAATGTTTCGTATATCTGCAATCAACAAAATGTTCGCGAAGGATCAAGAAATATTGATGAAGAAAACACTGGCGCCACTGCTCCATTCATCTATCGAAATGTTACCTTTACCTCTATTAATATGCAAACTTTCTAACCGATTCTGAAGAAGAAGATCACACCTTTTCGCTTGCTCCATCGGTTATAAATACCAGACTGAGCAGAAAGGATCGTAAAACATTTCATACATCCATAAAACGTGAATATTCCGGACACTACTCCGCCGTTTTGACCAAGCACACATTATTTTCGTCGCCTGCAAATTAATCCCATTTTGTAGAGCGAACATTCCACATGCCAAAACAATGTTGTAAGATTCTTTACGTTTATCCGTTCTTACCTCCCACCTAGGGAGACTAGAGCGTCTTTAGATTTATAACCCAAAAAAAAAAAATTTCAATCGAGGACATAATTCACGTGTAATTTATTTACTTTCTTTCGGCGCGATTATACACACATATCTTAAGTTCGAAAAATCATGTATGACGAGAAATGTAGAGCTCAATTCATACAGGAAAGTAATAGCAAGTATCGCACTGTTCCAAATTTAGCAAATCTACACTAACAACATACCAATACTTTGAACACCACTGGAGGAGCACCGTTCGACTTGCTCGACTGCCATCCCCATCGTTAGGTTGTTTTTGTTTATGATGGATAATTATAGCGCCAACACTGTGCACATCATGCAGTTCCAATATAACGCACGGTGATGCTCTGCAAATAACGGCATACATCTTGAGCACATTTGCAACGCACTCGGAGGGTAAAAGAGAAACAAATACACGAAGCTCGAAATAAGTGTGCAAATAACTTTAATTAACCTTCCGTCTCTGGTGCAATCGTTCAAAGGTCGAGATCGCAAATACCTAACTTATCATTTTGATTAATTTAGCAGTATGGTGCATCACATCACACAACACAAAACGAATGCTTTACATCAATAAAATAGTAAGTGCAAGTATTCCCCTTCAGTTGCTTCTATTCAAAATGAATAATTGATTCGATCGATTGATTGTTTTCTCTGTCCCATCACACAAGAAATCCGTCTTTTCCTGTGAGACATATATCTTATCATCGCAACCAATCTTATCAGCGCCTGTTTGTCTAATTAATGGCAATAGCGGACCGATGAATCGTCAATTAGAAATAGTGCCTCGAACGATTGCCTATATGTGCAATCGTGACCAGTTAGGTCGCACTCGATGAAAATCTCATACGATGTTCATTATCTTCACCCCAATCTCTTTCTAAAACACACGACCATCGATTCGGTAACAAAATTAATCAAAACTACTCTCATCCAATGGCACTGAGTTTACAATTACGCAAATTAAAGCGTGCATAAGTAAATACTTTGTGCAACGAAAAGGAAGAAAGGAAACTCCCGCCTATTTAGTGTTTTGTCTGTTTGGCGGTCGAATTTGTTTTGCAAACAAAGTCAATATAAACACCAACACATCATCATTATCATCATCAAAAACAGATTGGTACTGCATGCTTGCATCCTACACAGTATTTGTGCTGTTGAGGCTGGAGTTGTTGGGACCTCCGACCATGATTAACAAACAGAGAGTGCACACGTGTTATGCAGGTGCAGCATGAAGCCTTTCCGTTAAGGTGATGTATACCGAAATGAGCTCAAGAAGGTACTCCATTCATAGTTATGTTTTAACCATCACCATTATCACATTAAAGAGACTTATAATGAGCAAATAAAAATACTTTTAATTCGAAAAAATATGAAGGCAATTGTATGTAACAACCATTCTTTATTCTTTGATGACGTGAAATACTAGCTTCATCATGTACTGCTTTGTTGTCGTTGCTTGTTGAACAATATAATAAACATTATATTTGTTTATTTTGATACCCATGTATAACATGCGAAAGTAATTAAAAAGAATGTAAAGGCATTTTACTACCTATTTTATGGATCAACTCACCCCTTACAAGTAGAAAAAACACACATAAAAATGTTACAAAATATGAATATAAATATCTTTGTGAGTATATTTAGAAATATTTGCTATCGCGCCACGTTTGAGAATTGCCAACGTATCTTGTGCGACCGAACAACAGCACCGGGTCGAGAGCTCGTTTCACCCATTACATCTTATTAGTCCAGTTAAATTGATCAATAAAAACTACCCTGCAGGAAGATATCAATCGCGTGGTCGCATTCTAGTTAGTCTATGGTTTCAAAGCGAGAGCCATAAAACAAAAGAAAGTCGTCGCACCATCGATCGAGATGGCAGCAGTGAGAAACAAGATGAAGCAGTGTGCCCGCTGAATCTCAACATGCCTCTCATAGGTACCCCGACAGTCCAGTCCACGCCTTATTTGGAGTGCTGCACTATGTTCAGTTTGTCAAAAAAAAAACAATTCCCAAGAGCACACACTCACATACCCATTCAAAGCGATCATACAGTTTGACTGTAATGATAGCGATTTTTATTTCAAGATTTTTAATGTTGCATATTCTCTCAGAACTAGAATCAAAACTGGAAAAAATGCCCCAATAAATCCTATGAATAACAAACAATATGATCCAGTCCCCAGTGCCATCTGCATGTTCTACATTTATGGACGTAGAGATTTGATGTCCACATTCTATCTATACATCCATTGTTGTATTTGTTAGATAGTTTTCGAGACTCCACAATACCACCTCAATGACAGCTCCGAAAGTAGATCTCGAACCTGTTTCACAGAGCTCAACGCATTCCTAACGATCTCCTTCCTGGGCAGGGGGTCGGTCTTCCAACAGCAGCTCTAAACTAAGCACGATGCCAAAAATATTAAACCCACGTTTCGGTTGTTTTCGGTACAACGAAGATTTCGCATCTTAAAGGCAGACCCTCAACAAGTAGGCCTACCGTACCACTGGTGAAGCTTCCGCATGCCAGTGTGTGGGTGTCGGTTGTTCAACTTTGTACCAAGAGTAAGCCCACACTCATACCTAGAGAGAAAAAGCCACAGGAAGAAAGAAACCGGCCAAGCAAGTTGACACCATTGATGAAGATCGGACGATTCCGCGGTCACCGCCGGAGGTACTCACTAAAGAAAATCTTCTTACGCAGTTCTCTTGCTCTCTCCAGAGACTGGCGATAATGTGCGTGAGTGCAAAGACAAACCACCATTATATCCCCACGAAAAAAAACAAAAAATAAAACGAAGCATCATGGAATGAGAGACCGCAAATGAGAGAGCCTTGGATGGGAAATTATTACGCAGCGCATTAGAAGAAGTATGCCTTAAAAAAGCTACAGTATCTCCACACTTAGCCTCTCTTTCATTCCGATACCGTCTTGGCGCTGGAATTCGTTACTGCCCCACTGCCAAGGGTACAAGGCACGTATTCAAGGTCACTGGTTGTCCGGTCCGCAACTATGGCAGAAGCTCGCGTTCGAGGTAGCTCGAAACGCGCGCGCGTTAGTGAGTGATGATTCCTGCGATCGTGTTTCGTTCGTTAGACGATACACGTCAGGGCGGTTCCTACCAGGCCATTTCGTTTCTGATCGGGGGTGTTATGTGGAGTCCCAGTATGGACTATCCCCTAATAATCGCTAGGCTGAAGACGAACAGGATGTAAGTTCAAGTTCGTGATATGCATCCACTAGCGCACAAGCAATACTTCAACAAGAAAGTCGCATGAAGAGAGATGAGGGGAGAATGTTGCGTTTGATTGATGATCGAGTTTGCAAATATGGCCCTCAAGGAATGTTGCTTTCCTTGCGTGGAATGCTAATTGCCGATCGTAAGTCAACGTAGTGCTAACTTTCGCATATTTTTCGATTAGAACAACTCGGTTAGAGTAGGAAGGTAGCGTAAAAATGGGTTTAGTAGACACTTTATTACATTTGAAATAGTCATCCCTCATTCATCTCACCTAATCCATTCCATCGATGTTTCTCATGCCGTCTAATGGAAGGCAACACCACGGCACATTCAAAAGTGTGCTTGGATGATTCATAGCGCATGGATGAACGGCGGTTGTCGGTTCGGTGACAAAGCCAGTTGGCAACAAACATGTCACTCCAAGAGAAAGAGAAAGAGAGCGGCAAGTGTGGACAAGTTTACCACCAGAAAACCCGTCAAGTATCACTGCGGCTGATTTTAACAGTTTCATCTTCATCCCAACCTCGATGCAAATAAAGACAGGTCGTTGGTCAGGATTGGAGCGTGGTGGCACGTGTGGTAATGTATACAATGCGAATAATTATAAAACTCGCGCCCCATCAGCGTCATGGTCAATTGCAAACCGCACACAAGCGTCGTATCGCACAGATCATAATACCCTCTGCATCAACCCAGAGAACCAGAGCGGTCAAACGGGATGGCGGCTAAACAAAGGCATACAAAGTTCTCTCTCTTTCTTTCTCTCTCTCTGTCTCTCTCTCTCTTTCTCTCTCTCTTTCTCTCTCTCTCTCTCTCTCTCCCCAAGATGGACAGAAGGTGTGATGTATTGTGCCTGATCGGTGTGCACTGCGATGGACTCCCGAGCGAACCGGATGGGTCTGACGTAATCCGACGTCATGACGAAGGTTAGCGCGAGCTCGGATTGCAGCAGACTTTGTTTTAACAATCGCATTATGGAGCTGGTTTGTCGCCAAAAAAAAACGAATGAAACTTTGAAGCACTTGAAAATTGCTTCATATACCAGTGAGTGGTGCTTGATTGTCTTATGATTTCCTTTGTTCAAATCGTTTTTTTTTGTAGTGCTTTCCGATTTTCACCATGATCTTTAAAAGCTTACCTTCTACCGTGATAAGCGTTTGGGAGAATGCACCTTAAGACACGATGTTAAATCTAGTCAACGAATGACTGCTTGATAGTGAAGCAGCTCTTCGGTCAAACGCTGTGAACAGTAAGTAAGACTGACACAAGTGACATTCATGGCTATTGATAGAACAGGTCATCGACTTTATAGATTCCCATTTATGGTGGTTGGAATTCTATGAATCATAGATTCACTGCTCCACACATCAAAATGTAAAATTTGCTGCGACAACGTGGAGTGACAGTTCCAAATACAGATATTACATCGATACACATACTCGTCATGCCCCAATACGCACTCTGCGCAAACAACTACGAACGAGTACAAAAGTGAGGTAACGCTTCGCGCAACGTTCGATACAAGGGACCAGAGGACACATATAGACAACAAACTGTGTACAATAGTTCACGATAACTCGATCTCCTTAGTGTGTGATCTTATCAAACTATTGATCGTCGAATCGGTTGATCGATTTTGTACCACATTCGCATCCCCTTTATTAGTGATATCGTCTCGAGAGTCGAACAGCTAAAACGCAATATACAAAGTGCAATTGCGAAACGGGAATGAAGGAATATATGCATTTGACCTCCTTTTCCACCAGAGCCAAGGTGCTACAAGACGGAACGGTTCGATGAGACTGAACCGAGCGACTCTCGTCCATTAGTTCCGTGGCGCGAAGACCAGTTTGATGGCGCCAAACTGAATGACGCAAGCGAACTTAATGGTTTCCCTTTCGTGTTGCAGTCCTGTTTCACTTCACAGTGGTCCTTTGACACTGCACACTAAGAGTGTGTGCCACACCACTGAGACCAACGCAAACTTTTTCACGCTCAACCTCAAACTCTTTCTAATGCAATAGTGATTATTCAAGGTTAGCATCACTGTTGGAAAACAAATCTACCATTTGAAGGTGACCATTCGGGAAGTGACGACGCAAATCCGCTTATGTTGCTACAACCCGTTTTAACTAGCTTCTCTCAATTGCAGTTTACAATGATCGGATTATGACACTCGATAAACATCCTTCTGTTTCCTTCTCTTTATTATTATTATTACACCATGCGTTGTAAAATAAAACTCCATTCTCATCCATTTTAAACCACAACGAAGCAGAGAAACCCTCAACATAAATTGTTTGCTTTCTTTCAAGATGAGATAAGTACTATCTGTAGGTAAATGCTAAATAATGCTGCAATCACGTTTCGCAAGTGTGTAAAAGGTACAAGCGATAGCAAGATTTAAGTCTTGTGGATGACTAACCACTGCATGACGCAGCCCGTTATCGATCGTTGGGTGGCCGGCTAGTATGTAACCGCGAAGTTTCCTTTGTGTGAGGAATGCTTTCACAATTCGTTTGCATCGGAAGTGGGTTAATGAATCATGTCCTCCCCCCATCGCCATTCGCAGAATTTGTTGGATGGAGCATACGGATAAGGAAACACCATTAATGAAAGAAACGATCACCAAGCGGTCTCACACGTTATGCTCGAATTTATCATTATTTGTAATCCATCTTACAAAATTAAGAACTAACGTTTTCTTTATGACATCTAGCTTAAACATATGTTACACTATCATTAAACGCAAGATTGCCAATTTGGCTCACACACCGCATACAGACCCAACTTTTGTTTCGTTAAAGGTAAAACGATACGTTAACCTTGTTGTTAACAGCATTCCAAAGCTGCTGGCGCCATTATTTACAGCCACGGACTCATAATTCGCCGTTGATCCGTTCTCTGCCCAGAGACAAAATGGCGATTTTCATCCACTCCAATAAGGTCCATTTGAAGCGAGAAGACCTTGCGGAGAGGACTTGCCATTTTTGGAAGTAACACGGCACACCACGGAGCACCGTACCAGATATGATAAACTTGACGTCTCGACTGGATCTTACCAGGCGGAATACACGACGTGACCTACTGACGATGTCCCGCCAGAGGGAGGAAAGATATGTCTACCACAACTACTGTGCGTGACCTTCCCCAGCGCTCCCTGCTCAATGGAACCCTCCCGCCAATAGATCGTACGGGTATGCGCGACACAACGAAAGCAGGCGCCAGTCAGCTCGCCAGATGGTCCAAACGGTGAGGCTATTGATTGCGGTAAAACGATCAGTATTCTCTGGGCGCCACGTCGTTGTGTGAACAACGCACAAGGTGATAATTGAGCATTGAGCCATAACGCCGACGACGAACACAAACAGGCAAATCGGATCATCGCTCTCTGATGCGAAAAGCGTATCGCGATCACACAGCGAGAAGCTTTACCAACTGTCACACAAAGCGTATGTCGGATGGCGACGGCCTCTCTTAGTCACTCACTAGAAGGAAAGCACCCTGAGGCGAGCGTCGAACGAAATATTATTACCATGTTTGGACAAAAGCAAATTATGGTTTCAACCAAAAACGGGCAATTGACGTTGGAGAGACTTTGTGGGTAAGGCGATCGTGCAGGTCTCTTGCAGTACAGCTCACCCAGCACATCGTTATTGCAACGGATGCCACATAAGGCGTTAAGAGAGCCTTTGCGATATAGCTGTCAAGTGGGTACGGTTGGCAGCAGCACGGGCAGTCACTGTTACCACATAGTTGCAGAGCTTTAGATACACTTCTGGTGATACCCTTGAAGGACTCGTTTAATGAGGTGTATTGAGACTTTAAGAACTCGACCTTCTTTCGCTTTGGAATGTTACTTCTCTCTAATTAAGAGCCAAAGTACGCGTATGCTTCGTTCGTAAGATCACTCTTTTCAAGCTAACCATTCACTCAAAAGTTCTAGTAATTGTAACAGATGCTCCAACTCCTGAAGTTCATAGTGTTATCGTGGCCCACATTCCAGTTCACTGCCTACGAAGGAGTTATCATGTTTCATACGTTTCCTCGTCATGCATAGATTAACCTAGTGAAAAGAAGGGATGGTAGTTTGCTCATAGGACTGCTTGTCCTCTAAAAGTTCTGAGCTCTCGTATTTCATCGTCATCTTCAACGTAAAACCAAAGCTCACATTCAATCACGAACGCAAAGATAAACTATTTACAAACAGAACAGAGCATCGTATTGGAATAAAAGCAAAACAGCTACAGTCCGTTTCATTGTGAGATAAATGCCGTACGTTTCTCTTACAAACGAAACGAAGGTTCTCCCTTTTTAGTATCGCACCAGTCTGTGGCTTTTCGATGAGTCATTCGTTGGTCTATTCGGGGCACCCATTATAGAGTGGCCATCGTGAACGGGTTCCGAAATTGGCAAACGAATCACTTTGCCGCAGCTCCAAACATAGCATGCAAATGTTTTTGTTACGCTTTTCACCTATGCACTCTTCTTCTCCCACTGGTCACCGCCATGTATACATTGTTTTTTTTTTTTGCTTCTCGACTAAAGCTCCACCGCCTCAACTAGCACGGTGGTTCTACCGACACTATTCACTGGTCCCTACCGCAAGATTGAATTTCATTGCGTTAAAGCTTAAGGTGAGCATGTTTGGCTCCTGCTCAAACCGAAAGCAGTCCAGATGATCGATTTCGATGCTCCATAAAGGGGAGACCGTGTACAGACGTACGTCGTTATACACCGCTTTTCAACGCTTGTCGACCGTTACAATAGTACCACAGCCGACAGAGCAAAGCGTGGAAAGAAACCTAATCAATCGAGACAGATGAGCACACGCACCCAGCAGGTCACACTCGGTAAGCATGTAATTAACCTGTTGCAACGAGGCACTCCTTATCCGTTTCGACCTTCGCGTGCAGATTGAGCTGCGTATCGTACATACATCGTGTGTATTTATTTGTAAACCGGCAGGCTCTGATTGCAAGAAAGGCTTCATTATGTTCGATCTACCATTGCGGTGACATTTTCCTGCACACAAGGAATTTCTCTATCCGTGTGGCAGCGTGCAACCCGTCTGCACGAACTACTAACGAGCCTAGCTACCTTAAAAGAGCTCACATTTCTTCACTATTATCATCATTTCAAACCTAACTGACGTCACGACCAGTAACAGTAGGCAGTAGCTGACATTTGTCGAGGTACGGAATAAAAATGCAAATAGAAGTGCAACATCTGTAACGGATTAGACGACTTCTACAGCAACTTGCCCCGAGAATTTTGACGCTGTTACGTGTGCTACTCCATGCCATCGAAAACACAAGCTTCGCATTTGGTTAATCATTACGGTGACAACTTTTTACCACGACCTACACGTGACGCGCCGCCACCGCTTTCCATTGACTTGATAGTGTGGTATGTAAATGTGGTAATTGACTACTTCCACCTTTAAGGTAAAGGAGCAGTGAAACGTGTGCATTCTATAGCAAAATTAAAGTCAAAACAAGAAACAGCATAAAGCATTCCAGCGGGCATTATTATCATTCTAGAACCTACGTAAATCCAGTTTTTGCCCTTAAATACTCCTCACCACCAAATACAATTATCACACAAGCAGGAAAGTGCCACCATGTAAAACACAACAATCTTTAGAATTTTAAACAGGGCATTTTATTATACGCACCAGTAACGAACCGTTTCATTTATTCGTATGTCTCCTCTAAATATGAAAAAATAAACTTTCACTACGTTGCGCTGTTTGGTTCGAATTGTGCTGAGAATGGGACAACAGCCACAAAAGGTAAGTCCGTACCAAATGACGAACTCGCGGCGTGGTTGTTTCGAACCTCATCAAGAACGAGGTTGAAAGTTTGTCAACAAACTAGCCACCGCTCTATATCACATTTCCGTCCCACAGTGAAGCCTTGAAAAGCTTGTCCCTCTTGTTTCTGCTGACGTTGATATGTAGCCCTTTCCACAGAAAAAAAAAATACATTGTTATGTACCACGTAAGCCAACTTCTTTGGAGGTTTGTTAAAGAGACCCCAGCAGCAAACAGACAACGTATTACGGGACTTGGATCTGGAAACATCATTTAACATTCCGCACACGTAAACGACCGATGCGAAAAAGTGGTTACTCCAAAAACTTGATCAAAGCGCTATGGAAAGCCAGCGACTGACAACTACGAACACGTCAAAACGGCATGATCTGTATCTCTGGTACGGGCGGTCGAGGAATTTCTGACGGAATTGGACAATAGAGTTAAAGAAGCTAGCCAATGAACGACGATAGAGGTGGCATCGGAACGATCATAAACATTGACTGGAATACTGATCAACGACAATCTAGCCGCTTTGTTTGGGATATTTTAATTGACAGTAAGATGATGACGAATGGTTAAATTCAAATTTTAAATCACCACCAGGAAATTCGTCCTAAGCAATCAAACATGTGTTCTTACATAATAACTTATTTTTATGTTTGGCTTGATCGGATCGGTAGTTTGATGTAGAATAATTATATTTTCAACTCGAACAGTTTTTTGCCAAACTTGGCTATTTTATGAGGAATCATTTAGAGGAGGACAAATACCCGTGGGCCGTAGTGAGGTGATGAACGACTTCCATCGCCGTTGACTATTGGGAATCTCTTTTGTCAACTTTTTAATACCATTACATAATCCCTGATCAAAGCTTGTCCAGCTCAGACAGACACTGCTTCTTTAGCTACTTTACCAAACGGCTATTGAAATGTCACACTCATTGATTGCTCTCAGTTCCAGTAAAAATGTTAATACAATCTGAACATGTTTCACCCATTCAACCATTCGTTATTTTTTCTCCAAATAGTACCAGCACCAACCATGCTTCTTAATGCTGCAATGCTGTATTCTGACAATTTCGGAAATACCCGCAGTTTTCCGAACTCCACACACAACAAACTCTACGGGTGGTTGGTAACGCATTAAGTAAAAGTCAGATGACTAGAGTCAACTTGGCAGCATAACGTACGCCACGGACTGATTGCGCATAATGAGAATGCTGACCCTCTTTTCAATTTACTGGCGTAGATAACAGCACAAGTCAAGCCTTCTTGCTGCATCACATTTGAACCGACAAGAAAAAAAATAAAACCGAACTGCTTCACATTGGTTCTTAAATCGCTTTCTACCAGCACGCTTCGGGCAATGTCATTCACTCCGGCGAAAGGCGATATGAATAACGACTATGGTATGGTATGGTAGAGACAGACACTGAAATGTATAACGTACTGCGATGTAAAGGAAGAAGGTGCATGAGTACACTCGGAGAGGGTCACATATCAGAACGTTGCAACAGAGAGCATGGGTTGGGGGTGCAGTGAAGTGGACTTATCGCTCAATAGTCGAGCTACTCGCCGTTGCCGATCGTTTATGACCTCACGTTTTCTTTGTTGCTTACAACTGCAGCAGGAACTAAACTGCTACTAACAAACTTGAAGTCTACGATCGGGGTGTGGCTCACGCCGTTGCTCTGTCAAGAGCCAATCACATTTAATGTCGAGCATCTTGACAGAGCGCATGGTCTTTGCGTCCGATAAAATGGACCATACGAATGAACGTTATGCAGTAGTCAGACAGTAGCATTCAACATTTGCTCAGTTTACAATCGTGAACTCCTAAGATGTTTTACAGTAGAGCCCCTTTTTCCCCTTTTGTAAGACGCTACTTTACCTACAGGAGTGCACGCACCAACGAAGACCCCAGCGATTAAATAATTAATGTGACAACAAGCGAATAAATTACGGAACCATTATTCAAATTGCCCTCGCCGGTTTGTCACGACAGGTTGACACGTCATGGTTGGAAAAGATATAGAGGTCCTAGAGGCGCGGTACTCGAGTGACTTCTGTGCTTCGTTCTTCCACAGAAGAAACGACTAATGGGGTAGAGAATGTTCACGGGCGGAGAGCGAAGGTGTCAGGTGTTGTTTTCAATCGCTGAGCCCAACCGTTGGTTTCCCTTTGCAATCTCACGCAACACGGTTGCGTTGGAGGGTTCTGTCGGTGCGTAGGACAGGCGCGGTTCCTTTCTTGTCAAATTGCGGAATAACAAAGGTGAATGCGGAAATTGCCACAGAGTCGCTGGAAAGAGGGCCGGTAAAAACGTCACGACATACGAGTAGGTGTAGTTAGGAGCAGATATCTCCCACATTGAGGAGGCTGCTGGATCCACATTGAATTGCATCGCGCGCAAATTGATTTACTTTTCTTCCAACCGTTAAGTGTGTGTAGTACGCCGCTATTGTTGTGCCGCTTTGTAGATCAGCCGTGGTAGATAATACCTTTGCTCTGGTCTAAAGGCAACTTGGCAGAAGGAAAGGGAACATCGCAAAAGGGCATACAAAGTACAATCAGCCTCATTTCGCGAATACGTACGCTCTATCTTAAACGAGGCCTAAACGTTCGCATTCCACCGAACCCAGCTGAGGCATTGATCAGAAGATTACAATTGAGGATCTCTCAAGCTCTCATGCTATATGTAAGCGTAAGAAAACATACCCTCTTCTCTGAATGCAAAATCTTCAGCTGCAGTTAGAAAGCCGATGCCGTTGACGGCGTTGATGATAGTGATGAACCTCTACCACCAACGCACCAACAGCCAAACGCATCAGCTCAGGCCGCCAACTCAACTTGCATTGACAAACCGCCATTGAACCAAAACGGAAAAATGGGTTTTAGATTAAATTGTTTATGTTTGTTGCTATGGCAGCAATCTCTATCTTCGTCTGGTGACCGTTTGTTTCACTCCTCACCCCTTTGGATGTGCGTCTAAACTTTGGTCCACCAACTTCCTGTTGTGCCGCCTCCGCAGCACTCCCTTCAGCGCAATGCACAGAGCGAGAAGAAGGAAATTGATCCACATACCCCCGCGCACGCGGCAAACCGAATCATCATCAAACGATTCTTGATGGCGCGTTGTGGCGGCGGCATATGGCGGCTGTGTAACAATAACTAGAGTGCAAACCCGACGAACAGACCGGTTCCTCAGCACGATGGGAGATGTATCGATGAGAGGTGGGGCTTTGTGGTTCGCGGTCTGGAGCCACGGGGTTGTGTCTTTCTTCGCTTGTTTTCCGATTCCCATAAATTCATAAATCTCGGTACATGCGTTCGAGTTCGTGGGTTACGAAACGATTTTTTAACGATCTTCCATCCCCCTTTTTTTCGCGCTGTAAACGATCGCTTTCTTGCTTGCCATCGCTAGGGCTGTTTTGGACTTTTAACTACACCCTCGACTCTAACGATTCGTCGTTACGATTGTAGACAAAACAAGTGACCTATCCTAATAGCTCGCCTCAGATGCATCTACCAAGTGCATACACAAAAGGGACCCGCTAGTTATCGTCAACTATTAGCATTATGCAAAAATGACGTCCGTTAAGATACCTTTGCACTGCGCTTGTTTATTGCGCTGTAATAATATACACCACGGACCCAAACTGAGCGATTCGAAAGCAGTCAACCTTCACCATTGAAGAGCGTAGTCGTCAATGTATGTGTCAATGATAAAAAGTCCTCGCTTTTACAATTAGCATTATTGTCTTCGCTTCTGGCTTCCATTGCACCCGGCGAAGCTCCTGCAGCAAGGCGTATAAACATCAGCATCGCTCGAAGCAACAATTGGTATCGAGTATCTCTTTCGATCGTTTCTCGTTCGGGTCCGGGGTCTGTCTGATTTATTCGACGCGTCTTAATTGATTGACCACATCGCCAACTGGCACAATTGTGCGTCGATGCGTTGCCGCCTTGATTACATAAAATCACTCCCTGCGCTTGCCAACAAGTTGTTTCGAATCTTGCATCCTTTGATTTCGTGTCTGAACCGTCTGTAATTTCCTCTTCTTACTAGGTCGAATCCTTGTCGCAAGAAGTGTAGTGAGTTAACGGACACCAATCTTCAATAGTTATTGTTTGGTAAACCATTTCTTTAATAGTCCTCTAGAGGGATGGTATTGGTTGGTTGGCACCATGGTTGGTGGTTTGTTGGAAAATTATAGACACTTTAAACGGAATAGACTGCACATTCGCCACTGGATGGAATTTGGCGTTATTCGAGAAATTCGAGCTCCCCAGTTGTGCTGATCACCTTTGCCTCCATCAAGTAATCACACTGCACCCTCCCTCCCTATCTCCTTCCCTCCCTCGATGGTCATCGTAGACATAAAACCCAAAGGTTACACCACATTATGAAAGGCTACACCGCGATCACTAACCATCAGTAACGAATAAGGCATGGTGGAGAACAGCAATGCCAAATAAGGAACGTCGTACATAAGAGTGGTCTCGTCTCCTCCATATTCTTTGGAGCCGCCTGCAGGGTACTTACATATATCAAACCGGAGTAGTATCGGTCCTTGATGTTGTGCAGGACAGAGGCTTCGTTCAGGCACGTCAGCTCGGCCATATCTTCGACTTTGTCGAATTTGGGCGGGTTCATTTTCTGG
This sequence comes from Anopheles rivulorum, assembly GCA_018908115.1. NCBI lineage: Eukaryota > Metazoa > Arthropoda > Insecta > Diptera > Culicidae > Anopheles > Anopheles rivulorum. Next base: position 2,099,751 of record CM032178.1, read on the forward strand.
ATGTCATCCTTAAGTACCAGCACGCGCTTGCCGGTTTCGGCCAACTCGACCTCCACCTCATCGCCACGCTCGCCTTTGATACTGGCAGCGACGAAACCCTGTAACGAAACAGAAGAAGTTAGTTATATGGTAGGTAGGAAAATTTCAACGGACACTAGGGAGAACTCTTCGATAAAGCATCCAAGTCCACAGTCAGACAAACAGGTTACAACGAACTGCTGACCTACATCTTAAATATGCAACCCCAAGAAGGAGACGTCAGAGAGCGAAAGGACAAATATAAGGGAAGCAGGGAACAAAAAGGATCGTTTATGACTCCTGCTGCCCCAGTCATTGTAACAGGTTTCAGCCATCAAGTACACTCCTCTTTCTCTCTTTCTATCTCTCTTTTTCTCTGTGTAAAGAACGAAACACCTTCAACGTCAACGTGTATGGGACAAGGTCTTCTGGAGGAGACTGGGGTTGACCGTATATGGTAGTGTTTAGTCGACGACTTGTTGTGCCTTGCGCGAACAAACCTTGCCTCTTTCTCCATTGCTTCTACTTGATCTCTCAGCATCCGCAACGATTCTTATGGCGATATGCCATCATTGGCGCAGGGCGAACGATGCTGTCTCGATGTGCCTTGTGCTTGATGGCCGCCTGAATGTGCTGTAATTTTACGCTACCCTGATGGAGTTTTCCATTCTTTTTTCTACACTTTATAGCTGCGTTACTTTATCGAGTGTATTGGCGCCTCTAGAGCTTCTCTTCATGGTGTGTGCGATAGCTCCATGATTGGCAAGGACGTATGGGCCTTAGTAGGTAACGACCTTCAAGCCTTCATCAAGAGGAGACAAAATTACTACGGTATGGGCAACTATACATTTTGAGCACTATTTTGAGAATGTAAAACCACCAAAAACGCTAACTAATTTATACTACGCAATAAATGTAAGTATCCCTATTCTATTGTGTTATCGGAAGGTTTCTTTAAATATATTTATTTAATATTGTAAAATATTCTACTGTTGAATCTGAGCTTACGGTCCCCGACTTTTAAACCTGAAGTCTCTATTGATCTGTGGTTAATTTAATAACTAGCATTCATACGGCACGCTACATCACCATCGGAATAAAGCGAAACATCGAATCACCCAATGGTACATTGCAAACATCCTTTGCTGCGGAGATCTTCAGTGAGCTATTTCTGCCATCCATGACTCATACGCCGTGGATCATCCTCTCATTAGCCATACGTGTACAATCTCATGGCAACACACATTTCCTTCCTCCATGTGTTTTATGTTCAACAAACTTCAAGCACGCAGCGTGAGGAAAAGAGAGAAAGCGATGATCGTGACTGTAACACGAACGAAAAGGTCAAGAAATACTTTTTCATGTGCAAATACACGGCATTTTGTACGTTGCCGCCACTCGGCAGGAGCATTGAAAAGAATCATCGAGCTAACTTCAATTCGATGGGGAAGACTATTTAGTCACTGCATATCCCGCCAAATTTTGCCAGAACCCCTGGCCAAAATCTGGCGTCTTCAGTGGTGACACGGTTACGCTAGTCTCCCTTTTTTTATACACCCATGTCGGACACTAGCGCAAAGTCAAACCACTCCACCACGCGCCGTTCGAATGGACAAATGGGCTGTACGTGCGTTTGGGCGTTATCTTTGCTGGTGGATTTTTTTTATTCTTTCTTGCCCTATGTTTACTTTACTCTGGCTATTTACATTTGCAGGTTTCTTTCCCCAATGCCGATTTCCTGCCCATAACCGAATCTTCCAAATTTGTGGCCGCTTCTGCGAATTGAAACAGAGCGAGACCAAGAGGGTTCAAACATTGAACCTCACAAGTAGAGAAAATAGGACAACTTAACGTCCACGGTATAGAATCTCAGTAAATTTTTGACTTCTGGTTGTTGTCGGAAATATCTAGTGTTGTAAAAGAAATCTCACGTCTAACGCATGGGATCAAGCATCGAATAAATACTTCATCACTTCACCTTTGGGCCGCTAGTAGGATACACGAACAACATGGAGCGCGTCACCACCCTGGGCGAACAACATGACCAAAATGACGTCATCCCGTGATGGGAGACGGGACGGTTCTCTCGTACTTGTAATGTGAATTTTCCAAGCGCCGAAAGAAAATTTGCTTTTTGCCACTTTTTAGATTGCAAAAAGCAATAAAAAATTATAATTTAAACAAGTGGATCCGTATTGAAATGATAAACACAAGACGTGTGCGAGAAATGCAGCATCATTCTTCGCAGTATACAACACGCTGTGGTAAGCATTTTCCAACGAAAGCTACAAGCGTTCTGTGTTTCACCGCTCGCTTGGGTTTCTGTGGATGGTTCCACGGCGGAAATCGCATCGCACTGGCAAACACTCCCGACCCGACGCAAGCAGCAATCGTCGATCTCGACGACTCCCAGTGGAGGTCAATGTCTTTAACTCTCTTCTCCACTTCTTGGTGCATTAGTGCAAAACGTTAGCGCTGTATGTTTTCGTTTGCATCGCGTGGAACCGGCGCTTGGTCGTGGTTTCTTCTCTCGTAATGTGTGCCCCTCAAAGCAAAACCAAATTCGAGTCTGCACATGTGCAACCATCTACAAACACACCATCAGACGACTACGACCACCAAACCACGAGAGCGAGTGAACGAGACACTGTCTCACGCGGATAAAATATCGCAGCATGCAATGACGCGAGATTGCATTCAGAGAATTTCATTGTGAGACAGAGAGATCCACACTATGGCACACGTTCGAAGAGGAAAGCTGAAGCAAAGATTGCAAAAGAGCTCGATGATACAACACACACACACAGACACATATATACACTCGGAGACAGCATAAACTATTATGCTCTTCGTGATTGCGCGGCAGAACCAGACGGAACCTCGGTGGAATGGGGATGATGGGGAGATGGTGAGGAGGCGAGTAAACGCAATAAAATATTCACCCACCCATACGTGCGCGCAGGCAGGTATAATAAAATGCCGGCTAGCCGGCAAAACGTGTATCCGGTACACGGTCATCCACCGGTCGTCGCGTGAGTATATGCCAACAAACCCATTCTAAAGGAATGGATGGTAGGTAGATCCATCAAAAATTTATTTCTAATTTAACGCTTTTCTCATACACCAAAACCCTAAAGAAGAGATATGAAGAGATAACCTAAACTTTTTTTCAGGTTTCTTTTCTTCTCCCCCCCAATCAACAGGACGGACTTCAACCATATTTGTCGATCAAAAATCAATCATAAAGCGTCCCAACACCGTACCGGTGCATAAGAAACCAATGATGGCGGGGCCAATGTTTCGCTATCGCCCTTCCGAGGTGTTCGTCGCCGATATTGCACAAACAAAAACCGCATACAACTGACAGCACACCGTCGTGGGACACACCTCGGTTGGTTTCGGTTTTATCATCCTTATCTTATCTTTATTCTAGCAAGCGCGACACTGCTCACCAAGCAAATCGGAAAAAGATAAAAAAAAACTTTTGGTAAACACAAAAAAAACATGAACCGCGAGGTTGATAAGTTAGTGGGATTCCAGAAGTAGTACTTGTGATATTCCCCAATCGAAGAAGATGATCTTTACAAATGTTCTATAAAAAATATCAATTGTTCAAACAGTTTTGGAAAGTTAGAACCATTTTCCTCCTCTATATCGTCTAACTATTTGGTTGGTTTGGTGGTTATGAGTCATCGCATTCTAACTTGTTTCCACTGCCAGGCACGACAGCGTATCGATCGCTTTCTCAAGCATCTCTCCTGAATTCGTGTAGTGTAGATCCACACACGCCCAATCCGGTTCGGTCTGGTGGACGATCATTCAGGTAAAACACATTTTTTTCCATTGGGTAAATGTGACTCATGTGTTCCGTATTCGAATACCACTAAACACACTGGAAGATGATCGAAAAAATGTGTCTCGGTACTGGGGAATCTGATCAGTCAATCAGTTAGGACAATGTTTTGAAAATTTTGAACATTTTCCATCATTATTATTTGAAAATTAATTGTTCTCCAATTATAAAAGTACATAGCGGTGTTACCGGAACCTATTTCGACCAGAGACCGTGGAGGAGGTAAAGCTTCACTTAACTCACCTGTGATTCATGCGGTACCCAAACTAACCGCTTTTGTGTCCATTCGGCTTGCGTTGCCGGATCATTGAAGGAATTCCGCTCCACGGAAAGATATTTCAGCTCCGGATCGTTGCGGTCTCGCAGATCTTCCGCCATCGTTGTTGCTTAAGAGATTATTCCCACGTTATCCTTTTTCGTTTGGCAAAGGATGGTTGATAGCTTTCGCTCTCACTGTTACACAATCACACACACTAACGCGCGCACGGGAAGGAAGTGATGATATTGGGGGGGTTTATGTTGATTATGAGGTTTATACAGGTTTTATTAATTTCCAATCTGCTTTACACTAGCCCTTCGGCGGAAGTTGTTGTTGAAATTCCTTTTTTTCGATTGCTGTCGTCTGCGTTTACACTCACTCGTACACACTCACTCACGCAAAATTTGCATGCTCTTTCTGTCGCCTTAAATGCACACGTTAAGCTGATCTAGCTCTAACTTTTTGTTAAAACTGACTTATTTTTCCTTATGTCACACTGTTTCGCTCAATTCAACGCCACACACACAAGAACCTCACTGTAATTTGAAATACAAGAAAGAAGGTAAAAATGCATCCAAGGAGACGCCGATACGTCAACGTTTCAAACTTCTTCGTGTGATGTACGCTCGCACATTATCAATGTAATGTGCAAGTAAACCATATTATATTTTTTTCTACACTTTTGCCCATAACTCTGAAAAGCAAGGCCTCGTGACCGTTTGCGCTAGAAGGAACACGTTTATGTTGTGCAAGTTTGCAATAATATTTTCTTTTCGGATTCATTATTTCTGTTTACTTCCTCTTTAGCCAATTCTTGATTCCCCGGGCGTGTTTGTTGACTTTTTCGCCAACTTGGATTTAAAAAGAATAACACATTGTGTGTACATGACAACAAGAGAACGTAAAAACAACTGGCCAACTCCACACCAGAACAATACCCGGGGCAATGCGGCATGTGTCACGAGGACGTGATTTTCTTGTGCTCATGTAGGAAGGTTTCAATCTGACTTCTTATTACTTTTGTTTTTTCTCCTCTGTCAGTCGCAATGAACGAGGAAGTGCTTTCTGCCGGGAAGAAACGTCAAGAGCGTCCAGAACGTTCCGTTCTTTGCAAAAAAAAATGCTTTTTTATTTTGTCGCACTTCCATTTGAACAAACATTTTCCAACCATTTTAAGCGTTAATATTGGCCTAATTTTTTTTTATTCTCTTCAGAACGGCCATAATATTGGCCTAATGAAAAAGCTAAAAACACACGTATTACACAAGTCGATCGTGTGTTTCGGGCCAAATAAACTGGCTAAGACAACTTTTCACCCTACAACGAAAAGCACGCTAGATCTTTAGTAGACCTCGGACGACACCATCAATGACTTCCAGCAAGATGGTGTGGTGCCGTCACCCGACGGAGTTTTATCTCGCTTGCGTGTATCTTCTTCATTGCGGTCTCTCTTCGTTCACACAAACACTCCGAAACACGCATAAAAGCACGGAGACAACAAAGCCACAGCACGCCACGGTGTCTTCGCGTTCCTCGGACCGAGAAGTCGATCGTCTGAGGTACACAAATTATTGTTCTTTAATATCACACATAAACACTCATACATACAAACGCACTCACTACTTGTTGTCCGGGTGACGATGTGAGACGATGTCGCGACACGACTGCTCGGTCACTTTGCACTTAGTCGAGTGAGTGTACAATTTCCCGTACGCGTTGCTTTTGCCCAACGGCTCCACACCGTTCGTTGATGGTGGGGAAAACGGACGGACCATATATGCCTTTCCTTTTCTGTTCATTCGGTGTTTGAGGGGGGGGGTTTAGTCCCATCCCCACCAAGCGCGAGATGAAACGCATCTCACAACCCTCTCCATATAACCCTTTCACTGTATTCCCGTCTGTTCACATGAGAAAGAGAGAGAGAGAGAGAGACGGAGCGAATGTGAGAGAGCCCAAGAAAGAGAGAGAAAAACTGTGCATCTGTTGTACAGAAAGAGACGAAACAGAGCAGGTGACAACCGCGTGTTGACACACCTTTCTCTCCGCTTTTGCAATACAAATCCTTTGGAATGAATTTATTTAAAAAAATGCATTGTTCACGTATCGTTTACTACCCCACTTGTAACCGTCAAAAAAGGCTTACAGGATCGGTAAAACGCAAATAGCATGCGTATAGTGTTGTGCAACTATAAAACAACACATATTTCACACGATAAGAGGTGAAAATAACAAGAAAATCATGCAAGCAAACATTTGAAACTAAATCAATAACAACAGCTGATATTTGACAGAACGTAAAGAGATAGAATCCCGATTGACAAAATGAACTAATTCATCAAATTTCCACCTATATCTTCTAAGGGCACGGTTACATTACTTATGGAAGTTAAATATTCTACCATTTATGGAGTTTTATGCAAACAGCTGCATACAATAAGACCCAGCCCAAAACAGCATCGAAAGCTTGCTGACGGCGTGCATGTGTTTGTGCTGACGCTCAAAGAAAGGCTCGAATGCCACCAAAGCCGCGTGTTCATCACGGGGCTTCATTTTGCCACGATTTGTGTTCATTTTGCCGGCGAATGTTATTTCCTCACAGCAAATTGCGAACATTTTGACACCCCCAAAACAGGTAGCAGAAATCAATTTCAATTTCATCAATCAATTTCAAAACAATTTACCAAAAGCCAAACGGTAATAATTTGTAAGATATCTATGTAATACTATAAAAAAATCATTTGAAGCATTGCTGCCGAGGCAGGCAAAAAACAAACACGCAACCTACCAAAAACCCAACTTCCCAAGCTGCCTTTCCTGCGCGCCTTTATTCCTTCCTTCCTTCCTTCCTGACAGACTGATGGTCGTTAGATAAAGATTGGTTACTAAGGAGATTGGGGAGCGGGGGGAGGATTTCAGTTGCCTTCCGTTTCCGAGTACTCAACACAAACACACACATTCCACCTGCCTGCTTCACACATTACGCCTGATACACATTAAAAGCAATCATCATTGCTTCTCATTCTCGTTCTTGCTTATTCTCTCGCACTTGACATTTCTCTCTGTCCTAAAGGCAATCACACACACACACACACACACACACACACACACACTTGCAAATCATTGTTGTGTTTGTTAGTTCTTCGTATGCGAGCGTTCCAGCAGCCTTTGCTGCTGTCGTTCTTCCATCTCCCGGCCAGATATTTCTTTCCATTTTCATCACTTTCGACTCGCGTAGCCTTCTTTGCCTCCTGCATACCACACCAAAAGTCAGACCGTTTCCTGGACAACACACCCTTGCAAATACACACTGCTGCTGCTGCTGCTGCTGCTGCTATTTAGACGATGAAAGGATACGACAAATGTAATGCGAACCACGGAAGCTAACGCCTGACGCTATGCAATGCTATGTTGACTGAATTCACAAACAATCAAACAACAGCTTTTCGTGGTGCTCCTCCTGTTGCTGTCAACCTTTTTACCCATTGCACGGTGTATTGTTCCCGATGCATATTCGGTTTACTTTTCATAACAGTTTCACTTCAATCTACCCGAGTCTCTGGGGCGTTTATTTCCTTTACACTCGACACGTTACCAGTATGAGGTTTAATAAAGTGGTAGCTATTTAAATGCTTAATTACGCGACTGTTACACACTAAACACTACCGTCGCCCTACGAAATGCCGATACTCGTCCCTTGCGCTTCAAACTGCGGCGTCGTCTTCGTTTCTTCACAGTCTTTTCGCTTTCGTCTTCACTTCTTCGAACAGGCCACGACAAACACACGCACACTGACGCATTCGACAGCAGTTCATTGAATGTTCAAGCAACAGCAGCACTGACAGTACGAGCGGGTCCCATTCCAGATGCCGACAGCCAGCTACACACACACACACAAACGCACACATGCATACACTTCACCACCGTACGATGGAACTTGCTGCCATCACGAACGGGAAAGAAAAACGTTGGCATTCTTTTTCTCTTTCGCACGTATCATTTGTTTAACGCATTTTTTCGATAGTCACCGGCTTTCGTGCAATAACCTGCGACACGATGGAAAAGCGAAACTCTTAGCCTTCTTTACATGACCGGCGGCATTCAAACTGCCAATCTCATCCACCGCACCTAGTGACACACCACCATCCGTTCCCTTGTTGTAAAGCACAGCAAAGGTGAGGTTCCAGACAGGATCCATTTTTTTATTACCACACATAATTAAATCCATTCCAGGCTATGTTCTAGGCCAACTTTCACAAGAGCAGTGGAGTTTTTCACGCAAACACAGCGCATATGAAAGCCAAAAATTCTAATTAATCGACCCAAAACGCCATCAGCCACCATTACTCGTCAAAGCACCGCGATGCTGCTTGCCCCATTCCGATGCCCGTTGCGATCCCAATCCAACGCCCTTCACTACGAAGGCTGACTCACTGTGATAACGCTGTTTCATAGATTGCTGCTTGCAGCGTGAAGCTTGACAAATTAAAACACCCTGAACCGGTATCGGTTTCCGCTAGAAAGGATGCAGAAATCAGTCCGAATTGCTGTTTTACGGCAGAGACACGACAAACCGCGAAACCGACGAAATATGCATCAAGCACATAATGTGGTGGTCTATGTAGATGAGCCGAGGCGAAGGCAAACGTCAAATCCAAACCTGAAACGTCAAAATTGTTCCAGGTCGAACAATTATTGTTGCACGAAGAACAGAACGTGTTTTAATTTAGTTTGCTACAAAATAGCAATCTAAATGATCGGGTTTTTGGACATATTGCATTAATTTTTATTTTTTCCTTTTTTTAACATGTCGGTCATCGAAAGAACGAAAGCTATCTCGTACCTGGTGTGCATTTTTATGAAATTATTTTGTTTATGTTCCATTATTTGCTTAGATAACGTTGCATTACGATAAATCTCTTTCTTGTATATAACTCAAGTATAAATAATTGAACTCTAGAACTAAATTCTTGCATTCAATTAATTCATGAAAGTACATTTCGAGCGTTAACAGGTGCGTCCGCGTACATCCGGCATCCGGGTCAGAACACGGGGAACACGAACACGAAACAAAAATAGCGAAGGAGCACGATGAATAGTATAGAGCACCAAAAAAATATACACGAAAATCTACACGCCTTCACTCCTACTTCGTTTGCTAGCCAGTTTGCAATCCGTTGTATTAATGTGCCCTGTACTAGAAACCTTCGTCGCGCTCGGTGCTCGTTGAAAGAAGCGTGGCACTAGAGGAAAACGATGAATTTTTCTTGGACGATTTTGGTTTGTTTCGTAGCGAAAGTGTTGACGCGGACTTGGATGCGTTGCGTAAGCTCGTCCTGGGTGACGACTCAGTGTCCAGATCCTTGGCAGTCGATCCCGCGCCAACGTACTCGGACTGATAGCACTCGAAACTGAAGCCCTCCAGGCTGCTGTTGATGGGAATGTACGACGAATCGGCGGCAATTTTCGTGAGTAACGATGCATCAAAATTGTGGTTTGGTCAGAACTTCAAATCCTTTATCGCTTGCGGCAAATCCGGCAGCTTGATATCCTTGATTTGCTGCGGCAGGTTCATGCTCTTCACCGCACTGACAGCCCGAGCCGGAGCGGCCGAAATTCCTGCCTCCTGTTTCTGTAGCTTGTTCTGCTCTTCGATGCGGGCCAGAATGTCGGACATGTTCGTCTGTAGTACCATACCACCCATGACCAGTTCGGAAAGGATGTGGTGTACGGCGTCGGCGTGGAAGATCAGATCAAGCTCGCACACGTTTTCGAAACATTTGTCCAACGTTTCAACAAACACCTGTATCAAATCGAGGATGCCCAGCTCGCTTTCCGATGAATCTACGCAAAATACAAAGTACAGCGTCGCATAGTGTCGATAGATCAGTTTGTAGTCTGAACCACCGATCAGGCTGCAACAATCGAAACGCGATTAAGGGATGGATTTGTTGTCGCATTTTTAGCGCGGCCACTACTAACCTTCCACCTTCGAGGAAATTGCACACATTGTCGTCCCGCTTGGAAACCAGCTGGAATGTTTCCTTTATAATCTGCTGCTGCATGTCTTCGTTCTAGAATGGGGAACCATATGTTGTACTTCGTATCGATTGCTCTGCCAAGGGAGGTCAATCGTGAATCCGTACTTACAAAATACTGGTAGAACTTGGACAGTCTTGGCTTGCCATGGTTGTTAAACACTAGTATCGCTTTGATCATGACGACCTGTGTCTTCGAGCCCGGATGAGCTGGCTCTGATGCTGCGGAATTCGGTTGAAAAATTTGCGATAAGATTCTACGATCGCGTTGTATGCAATTTTGTTCTATTTTTCTTTCCTTTGACGACAGTATTCCCTATTTCTGCATCATCGTTGACGTTTCCGATGATTTATTGTTTTTCGCCCCAGTGTCGACACGGCATGACAGTTGAGCCGATTTTCGCCGAGAAACACATTGTCGACATTGGGCTGCAGTCTATGATGGTGGAAATAAACACACTGTAAAATACCCATGCAGATCTTGTTCTACACATAAAATAAAGCCAGCAGAAGACATTTTAAAATTTTGCTTGCCATGTAAAAAATATATCTTGATTATTTATCCATCCATCAGAAACATTAAATAGAAGTTGAAGCGTCAGAAATGTATTTAAACACCACCACTCCACATGGTCTTTGAAAGGCATGTCGGAACGAAATGATTCCCCCACCCCAAACGGAACGGATTATGATCCAAGACAGACGAATTCGCCGCAGTGTAAACGAGCACGAATAAAACGGCTAATTTTCCTGTTGGTGAATTTTTACTGTTCAATAAAAAGATGTGAAAAGCGTTTCGGATAGTGCCTGCTTCCTGCCGGATATCAAGTGCTGCACGGGAAAGTGAAATTTAACTACGGAAAAGCGTTTCCAAAACTCCCGTCATTTCGAGTGCCACCACTCGTACGCGCGTATACGTGTGTGTGTGTGTGTGTGAGTGTGTGTGTGCGTGTGTGTATAGTTCGCGCTGCTTCTGTGCTCCCGGTGTGTTCTTCTACTTGCTTCCCTTCCTTGTCGTCTTGGTTGTTTCACTCCAACTGGCGCGTTTCACAAGGGCACTAATCTTGTGCCTTCTCATTCAGACACACTGAATGAGAATTGGCCAATATATCGTCGTGGCTCGTTGTGTGCGTGTGTTGTGTGCGTAGCAATGTGTATGCCTTCTGTGTTGGTAGTACGATGGAGAAGAACGTACGTGAGCCGCATGCTCTTGCTCGTCGTCTAGTGCTTTCGTTGTGAAAATCGCGTGTTTTTCACGAATTTCAGCGAACGAATTGTACGTGTGACAGTTTTCCAATAGATGTTTATCCCGGTTGCTGTGTTTCGAACCGGTAATGTAAACTTGATGTGCGGGAAAACACGTTCCCGCAACATTCCGGCTACGCGTATGACACTTGTACCGACGACGTAAAAGTGAATTAAACACGTAAGGGCTAGCGCGGGGAGGGAAAGTCCTTGTGAATGAATTGGGACAGTCGCTGACGTCGCAGGTGGTAAAAAGAAGAAGGAACTGGAAATAAACTTCCTCACCCAAATCGCGCGGAATACAACAAACGTGAATATCCAGCAAGAGCAGAAGTGTGTATGTTGTGTGTGTATATGTGTGTGTGGGGGGGTTGGTATTGGTGACGGAGTGTTGGAGAAAAGTAACCGCGAATATTCGAAAGGAAGTGCAGGTGAAACTTTCCCGGAAAACAGGCGCAGAAGTCCTTTAGTGCCTTCCGGTGGTGACCGATTCGTGCGTCCTGCCCGGGTTTCGGTGGCATCAACACATTATCGCTGTGCTACGGATCGACGGCAATGCCCATCCAAATGGTCTGCGATTCGACACCATCGCTAGTGAGTGCGGCTATAAGGGACGCATTGCACTCGACGAGCGGCACCACGAATGGACGAACAGTTGGTCTTGGTTACGGCACAACTTCTACCAGCAATGGTGCCACAGTAAATGGAACCGGAGCTTCCAGCACACAGTCTCCCAGCAAGCAACAGCTCCCGTTCCGAAGAACACTAGCGGCCCAGATTGACAACGACTACGACCAGTATGACGAACCGGAGGACGGCGGACCGAACGATTTGGTGGAATCCATCAGTCAGTCACTGCGCCATGGTCAGCAGGTTAAACCCATAACGTATGAGGAAGGTCCCAGTTACAGTACTAGCCTGGACAAGCTGAAGTCCAAATATATTGTCCTGAAAGCGTCATCACCGACCGTTTCCACTGCCTGCGTTGGTTCCTTAAGCAGCACCAATTCATCTTCGTCCTTCGGTACAGGTTTATTCAAAGGAACCACTACTGGTGGAACACCGAACGCCCTGTTGACCATGAACGGCGGTGGTTCTTTGAAGTTCTCTGCAACCTCCTCACCATCGCCTAGTGCGACCAAATCGTCTACGAATGTGCTCCAACAGCAACAAAGTAAGTATAGATGGATGAACCGATAAGTTTCCATTGGCAAGCATTGGCAACATACATGGGAAGGTGTACATCATCGAGCAAAAGTATAAATTTTCCTCTGGCCGCTCCCGCAACATAATTCACGCATGAGCTTCCTTTCGCAGCTGTCACCCGGTGTATGTTTATGGTTGCGCTGCAAACGGAACTCAGCAATGGCATGCGTGTTTTGCATGGCAAGTTACTCTGCACAGACAACCATCGGTAAGGCGAGTGGAACATTCAACTCGCAGTACAAAACGCACCTTGGAGTTGTCACTGCGAAGGGTTGTATTGAAAGGAGCGCAGGAGATGAAATGGAAGGGGAATAAAGAAGGGGGTTGAAAAAAAAATCGATAACACCGCGCGCGCGATTTGTACAAAAACGAGTAGGAGGAATATCTCACTATCACTGTTGCACGCACGGGAAATTCATCATGTGCGTGAAGAAATTTGACACTTGCGCTAGCTCGTGAGGTTTCGTGTGCGATCAAAGAAACGATGTCGTATCGATCCTGACAAGTTTTCCTTGTTTTAAAAAGCTCTGTGTCCCTTGTCGCTCAAGGGAGAGTAGAATTTCCTTTGACCATTTTTATTAAAAACATGAATGCAGAAAAGTAGTTTTTTTCCTGTGCTTTGTGGTACACTTCGTAATATTGTTCGTCTGACCCTTTAACCCGTTCACTTATACATATACAAAACACATCCCAACTCATGTGCTCGTCCTCGAGAAATTAAAGTGCCCTTCCATATCGGGAACTGGTAAGGGGTGGTATTTGTCACACCTTCCTTCTCCGTACCCCTGTGGCTTCTGTTGAAGCTTACCGTGAATGTAGTGATAATGGTGCAACTGAGAACGTGCTTCTGATTATCTGATACGAAAGAACACGTGCTGCTGACAAAAAAAAAAAACACCTTGAGTTGTGTTGTTGCTTAGGGCAGTTCTCCGGCAAAGAATCGAACTTGCAATATTTCTGTCCAAAAGTCTCGTTATGATGCGATTCTAATGACCCAAATAAGACCCAGCTCCGAGCACCTCCGAGCACATCGTCCACGGGCGTCTAAGTGACGGAAATAAATCCCAGCTACCAGCAACAACCAGGCCGAACGAGACTGTCCCGGGACCGGGTGAAATATCTATCGGGTGTATCACGGGTACAGCTCTTCCGTGGTAAACCAATTCCACGACTTTGAACAATCGAAAACGAGCACAGAATCACCGTACTAACGATGTGCTGCTGGGGTTGTTGTTATCGACCGGGATGCATTTTATGCGATTAGTAAAGCTACAATTTCGCTACTTTTGTCAGCTGGTTTTACGCTTTCTAGTACCGCTGTGGAGTAGCTTGCGAACGACCGCACGCCGGAAAACTATCCGGCGTTGGCAGCGGACAAACAGTATCCCTTTGTCGCAGATCGTCGAAGGTAGGTAGATTAGGAGGAGAAGCGAGAGAAGGGAAGCCCACATACGTGTGAAAATCGTTACGATCCTAGCATGCACTGACACGCAGTGCACCGGGTTTGTCATGTAGTGCGGCACTACTGTGGCTGTGTGATGAAAATTTATTTTGGTTAGCGGGCGTTTTTTTGGTTGGCAATTTTTTTTAACACAACTGTTGGTTCCGATGCGCACAGGATGGAACGTCTGAATACGTCCTTCCGTCGTTTGGAGCTTCAGCAACGCAATGAAAGTGATACCGGCGCCTGGCCCTCAGACGGAACGATCGCCCAAGTAACGTTCTCCCGTACCTTTGCTCCCCCCGCAGATGGCGTCCCTGCCTCCGCTAGCAGTACTGCCGCCGGAAGGATGGATACCGCCACACTGCCAACACCGAAGCGGACACTTTTCCCACGCGAGTATGTACAGATCGGCTGGAAAACGACGGGCCGCAAATGGTTGGTCGGTGCCGGTATGATGAATATGGGAAACACCTGCTATCTTAACTCAACCCTCCAAGCGCTGTTTCACGTACCGGCCATCGCCAACTGGTTGCTGTCGGATGAGCCACACCGCATCAAGTGTGATGATGGCGGTAAGTGCCTCGTTTCTTCGCTTCGTGTAACGCACGCGATGGTTATTGTAAACGATTTACTTTTTCTAGGTTCTGGCGGCAGCTGTATTATCTGCGCGATGGCAAAAACGCTCCTCGAATCGCAGACGAATCAAACCGCCTTCCGACCTTACCTGGTGTATTCGAAGTTGAGGCTCGTCTGCAAGCATCTGGTGCCGGGCCGGCAGGAGGATGCGCACGAGTTCCTGCGATACCTGGTGGAAGCGATGGAAAAGTCTTACCTCAACCGCAGCAAGAACAGCAAGGAGCTGGATCAGTACAGCAAAGAAACGACACCGCTCAACCAAATCCTTGGCGGGTATTTACGGTCGGAAGTGAAGTGTTTATCCTGCCAGCATGTATCGACCACGTTCCAGCACTTTGAGGATCTGCTGCTCGACATCCGGAAAGCCAACTCGATAGACGAGGCGCTAGAGCTGTACTTTGCGCGCGAGCGGCTAGAGGAGATGGGTTACAAATGTGAAGCGTGCAAGCGCCGTGTGGCGGCCACGAAGCAATTTTCACTCGAACGTGCACCGTTTGTGCTATGCATACAGCTGAAACGATTCTCCATGCTTAGTGGCAAGATCAACAAACATGTGGAGTTGCGTTCCAAGCTGGATCTTACGCCTTACTCGTCGCCTGCCATGCGCACGAACGGTGGGAAGCTTACGTACCGGTTGACGTCGATGGTCACGCATCTGGGAAGCACGCAGCACTGCGGACACTACACCGCGATTGGGCATACGGATGCGGCCGGTTACCACGTGTTCGATGATAGCTCCGTGCGCCCGATTGGCATCCACAACGTGATGAGCACGAATGCGTACATCTTGTTCTACGAGCTGGAAAGTATGGCGGCCGGAGCGATCGGTTTGCCCAATGGCACCTGTCGAGCGAAAGCGACCGTCACTGTGGGTGGACCACCGAGCAGTACAGCCACACTCACGTCGATGGGGCACTTAAGCAACGGTGCCGCACCGACCGGGCTCGGCAGTAGTGGAACTGCTAGTGGTACGGGTAACACCGGCGGTGGTGGGAGTAGTAGTAGTAGTAATGGAGGAAGTGGTGGCACACCCGGCAAAGCCACTCATTCGTCGCCACTCCGCGTACTCGGTACTGGCGGCGGCAATGGATCTACTGGTGGCCTCTTCCCGAGCAAGCTGGAACAGAAGCCTGGCCTTATTGGGCCAGTGCTACCACCAGCCGCGACGACCTCCACGGCCAGCCCATCAGCAACGGTCAACAATGTCACCGGTAAGGGAGCGAACAACAACGCTGGTGGCGGCACGAACACGACAACCAGCATAACCTCATCGGCAAGCGCTGCCAGCAGAGAGATTGCAGTCTTTTCTTCTCCTTCATCGACAGCGTCAACTCTTTCGAATGTATCGCCGCTCAGTTCGCCTGCGAAGCAGCAGGAAGCGTTATCGGGCAGCAAAATTCCTAAACTTCCCGACATCAACGCGCGCCCTTCGACGTCGCTCAACGGTGCTCACGGTGAAGGGAAAGTGAATCAGAAGTCCCTATCCACACCGTTGCTTGCATCGATGCCGAAGCTGAATTCTCCAAGCAAATCGTTGGACAGCACCAATGGATGCTCCTCGGCCGTGATCAGTCTAGTACCGTACGATAGTGATGATACTAGCAGCACCAGCGAGGACGACGATAGCCACGAGCACAGTAAATCCGCGCCCAAATCGCTCATTCTTACTAACGGCAATAGTGCGGCCAAACGTGCGAGACAGCAGATGATCCCATTTGCAAATGGCAAACGTGGTGCGAAGCATAGCAAAGACGGAGAAGAGCACGCAGAGGTGCAAGAAGAAGATGGAAATGCTGAGGAGGAGGATGAGGAGGAGGAGCGTACTAGCACGGCCTCTTCCCGTTCGCCGCAGATGATCAAAACCAAGGCAGGTCTTTGGAAAGTCTCCAAGAGCAGTACGGCCGATCAGCTCAGCTATCCGGACAGTGGATCGGCTTCATCGTCCAAATCTTCATCCCCCACAACATCCGGCGTATCGTCCCCGACTAGCTCTCCTGGACAAAAGCCACAAAAGCTCCTACCGCTGAAGACCGCCGGTGTGTCCGTCGGTGGCGGTGGTGAACCTACGTCACTAAGCAATGGCCATCGGCCAGCACACAACGGTATCAATGGAAAGAGCAACAAATCGATGGCGAACGGATATCATGCGAATGGAGCAGCAGGAAGTCGTTCTGCGTCCCCGGGTGGCGATGGTAAAGGAAGCGGCGTCAGTGGAAGTGCGTCGGCCGTTCAAATGTTGATGAAGTACTCCCATCGGGGATACGGTGCACCGGTTAAGAGCTGGAACGGGCAGCAGACAGCGATGGAGCGAGAGCTAGCGAACGAGCGGCGTGAAGAACGGAAGCGTCAGATCGAAGAGGATCGTGAGACCGAAATGGATCGTGGACGGATAAAGAAAACGAAAAGTGGTGCCCCAGTGGCTAGTGGTGCTAATTCCGGTGGCAATAATCCCTTCCAGCAGTACCAGAATCATCAGCCAACCACGGGTAACGGCGGTAAGTGGATGGGAAACGGTGGAAACCGTAATCACTTCCACAATCATCATCAAAATAACTATCGCGGTGGTGGTGGCGGCGGTTATTATCAGAACGGTAATGGCAACAACAGGCACCATGGTGGTGGTGGGTTTCGCACTGGTGGCCGACGGTTTGGCGGTCGTAACGGTGGCGGATTCCATACGAAGGCTCACCATCACCATCAGCGCGGTGAACAGGGTAGCAGCATGGCTAGTGGTGGTGGTGGCGGCGGCAACGGCGGCGGCGGTAACAACGGTTTCTACCATCGATAAAGTCAAGCAAAACGGTACAGAAGACGTCGAGGAATTTAGGAGAGAGAAAGAATGAACAGGCAGGATGCAATTGTGGTGAATTGATTCTCACAACAGTGGACAGCGATGGTATTTTACTAAACCAGAGGGTCAAATAATAGAAAGCAACGATGCGCCATCGCCTTCATCGGGAAAGCAGTACGGAAATAATGATGGGCGGAAAGAAAGAGGGAATAAGTAGTAGGGAAAGACAAGCATACCATACGCCTTTTTAGTGTTACATCTAGCAATAGAAGTAAACAAGAAGATACACACGAAAGCATACAACAGTTTTAGTTAGGATTGTCGTTGGGTTTACGCTAGTACCGCACGGCCATCTACGTCAATGCGCGAGTCACATTTGATTCGAATTTGTGTACAGTTTTAGTAGTGGTGTATTGGATATTCTTTTGTATTCCCTTCCTTATCGTTTGGTTGCAACGCCGTAACTGTCGCATGGTGCGAATCTTTATATCCGTACTCTTCCTAGCTCCTGAAGCAAGCATTTTTTTTGTTTATTTTAAGAGAAAAAAAACAGATTCTTCCTGCTTAAAAATGATCAACCAAGATGTAAGTAATGCCGTAATAAAAGATGGGGAAATCCCGCCCGTTTCTGATGGTGGGAGGAATTTATGACAACGGAAAATAACAATTATGCGCCGCAGAAACACTAAGTAAAGTGTGCAACCACTACTTACTATAAGCTAAATGGGAGGTTTGGTGGAAGTATGCGAGGGAATTGTTCATAAGCTGCAGAATGCAAGGCGCTCTGGAGCGTCGTAAACAGGACGAAACATAACGTAAAGCTGATAATAGAAGTAAGGAAGCATCGCATCCTGTAGCGGCTTTAGCGCTGCATTTGGAAAGGGTTTGAAGTGACGTAGTTTGTAGATTGTACATAGAATATGCTAATTTTTATTCACATACTTCTGCAAAATTTGGAAAGTTCAGCCGTAAATGGATGTTTTGCGAAGCATTTGCAGGACAGCAGAGTAGACGGATTACTACAAATGGGTCGCAACTTGTACGAAGAATCTGAATAAAAAAAAACATGCTGTAAAATTGATTGCTTTAAAACACGATTGGGACTAATCTTTTGATCACGGGATAACACTTGATAGAATGGGCATACTCTTTTGAATGTTCACGAGTTAGGAAAGCTATAAATTCAATTACCTCCTTCTAGGTGTAGGAAAAAAATAAGAGCAGAGCGCGCATTAGAGTATAGGGAGCATACATAGAAAAAAGAAAGGGTATAGGACAACAGGAGGGAGTACTTTCGATTACTGTTGGAGCTGCATTCAAATGCGATATGGTAATAAGACGGCTCTATTGTATAGATATAGATACGCTATCCAACAGACCAGAGACCTGCCGGGGTGGGAACGTTCCTGGAGAAGCACCGGAATCCGGAACAATGTATAAAGAATACAATTAAGAGACGATGGTAACACACGCGAAGGGATGGATTTGATAACACGTACATTTAGTTATAATTTGTCCCGGCATTTAGCTCGCGGATACGAAAATTAAAAATATAATTTTACGATCCCAGGAGTTGTCGTGGTTATTATCACCTTTTTGCTTAGTAGTTAGAGTTTCAAATTATAAAATTATCCTACTTTTCGTTTCACAGTTATTTTTTACTGAAGCAAACAGAGGGATTATTCGTAAGACTGTGGCAGAAGGTTCAAAGTTCCGCAGCACACCAAGAAACATGATCGAGTCAGTTACTGCTGCACTCCCATTAGCAATATTACAGCTCTGTTGTGGATAGAAACTAAAAGAAATATCAGAACAACACCACCAACGCGCATTCTGTGTATGGGTTTCAGTTTTTATAGAATGGAACTTTTGGGGATCTTAGTTAATGGTCAGCTGACGGTCACTATCTACCCTTCAATTTCCTACCATGCGTTTGTTCGTTCGTTTAGTGCAAACATAGAGTTTATGGGCAAATTATATGTAATATGTAAATATTGAACAATAGGGCGCTAGATACTACCGCACTATGTAGAGCATTAGGCAAAAGAACGATTTGATAAACCAAGGGTGGTGAAATGAATGGAACGCACTGCATCGACTACAGGAGGACAAATGAGCGGAAGCCAACAGAGCTAGTAACACAACTTATAAAACAATGTCCTGCGAATGCCGAGGCGGTGGTATTCCTTCCCTACTCCCATGTAATAACAAAGTCGACCCGCAGTTCTAGAAATTAAATTCCGATGAAACTAAGTTAATAAAACGTACAGCCTTAAACACTATTAAACAATGTTCCTTTACTCACTGAAACTGCTGCAAGAGTGTCCGAAACGGTGCAGGCGTGAGGATCGTCCTCTGGATGAACCCAACAAACCTTTTTATTCTAACATTCCTTGAGGAGAAATATACAAATAGAAGAAGAGGCGTTCTGTTGAATAGTACAAAGGTGGTCTTGTTTTCGACAGGCGCTTCCAACTTTCTTTCGTAACGATCCTCTAATCATGCAATGGTTCATTGTAACCTATTTTTTATTTTCCATTCCTTCAACCTCTTTTTCCATGTCCTATTTTTGGCCATAATCTACTTATTTACCACGCAGGGCGATAACTTAATCGTAGTCAAAACAGAAGACTACCATAAATTAACATATCCTTATCACCTCATACATGGAACCCATTTAAAGCTCACCCGAAACAAAATTAAAGTGAAAATTCTACGCCAATGAGCGCAAAATACTTAAATGCAACCAAAAACAAATAAATGTGTTAAGCGGTACGCTTGCTGGTACATGAACGTATTAAATAATAATCATAAAGGAATGTTGACACAAGGACGATTACTTTCATCACAGATGTGTGTGAGAGAGTGAGAGAAGGATAGGGAATGACAAATGAATTAAACGATAAAATAAGAAACACTTTGTTCGTCACAGACTAGACAGGTGTAGCACGAATAAACCCTAATCCTTCTTCCCTAAGCAAGCAAATAGTCACCAGAAAAAGGGATATACATGTCTAGAGAGAGAAAGAGAGACAGTAATGGATAAAGCCTTTGGAAACGTTTGGTAACGGAACAGCTGCCGACAGCATCAATGTCGTACCGCAGTGACACCCCCTTTCGATAGTAGCAACGATGTGACAAAACGTGCAATCTTTTCGTATGCCATAAACATTAGTGCCGCCGTCAGGACTGTTTGCAGCAGCTTTGCCTCCAAACCACGGAACAGCCCAGCAACGCCCTGTCGCTTAAGGATGTTTAGCAGTATTTGCACTGTGTCTGCGTCGGGTGGTATATTTAGATTCCGGTCGGCATTGCCATGTCGTAGCTTTGTCTGCGCAAGCTGCAAAGGGTAGGTCAGTACGGTGGCAATCATTTTCGCGATCGCACCTATACTGAAGAACGTAACTGCGGACGGTGTCTTTGCAGTTCCGCCTGCCGTAAGCCGACGTTTGAGCGCTTCGTACACCATGAACTGGATGGCAGGATTGATGACAAGCATAAGTGAGGGAATAGCACCTGCCCACAATCCCCGCACACCCTCCGTTCGCGCGATATACTGCAAACCATCGATCAACCCGTCGTACTGTACATCAGTGCCGCTGGAACCATTTCGTTTGCCGTGCTGACCGAGTCCTTTCATCTTTAGTCGGGTGTTAACAACCCAGCAAGGCGTTGTTGTCAGTACGTTGACCACTCCGGCCAATGAGCCGAGCAACAAATCACCCAGGGCGGATTGGCCCCCATTGCGTAGCGCCTTCAGACTGTGGAAGGTGTAAAAGTAGACAAAATTGGAAATGCACAGACTCTCCAGCACAGGAACCAGCCCGCGGTAAAGCGTTTCGAAACCTTCCTCTTCGATCAAATTACGGAGGATTCGCCATGTGCTAAGTGCTTTACGCCGTTCCGGTTCTTCCACTGAAAATTAAAATATAAAGTTATTTTTGGTCGTACTGCTCCGTGTATGTTAAAGGAACGTCTATTGGCTTTACAACATTAGCAACATTTGTCTTTAAATGAATTGTAATACTTGTAGAAGCGCACATGCAGACATGATTGTAATTCCAGTAAATCGATTACAACAGCTCTAAATGGATTCGGTTTGATTTAAACGAGAATTAGATGGCTTATCAAGTCCGCTAAGTCTGTTAATACGATATGAGGAAAGATAAGTAACGTGAACTGTTCGATAAAGAAAACGTCCAATTTGATGACCTTTGGCTACATGCGGCTACAACTAATTCGCCACGAAAACGTAAATTTACGTAATACGACCAGAGGAAAACCTACTTCGATCGGGTTTATTTACTTACACTGTAAACGACTGCGTACGGTGTCCAGTGGATAGAAGGCCGACATCGCAATCACGCTACCCTGGAAGGAGGAAAAACTTGTTCATTGCCCTGTCGCTGGTGCTGGGCGCACTTGCTTTCTTACCGCTGATCCGGATACCGCATGTACCCATGATTGGTAGCTAAACACCTGCTTCAACTTCGACTGGGACATGCTGACGGTGTAGTGCTTTGGTAGTTTGGTAGCAATTGACAATCTTTGCAATCCGCTTCAGTAAAGTATTAAAGTCAAACAAGTCCACTGTTTAAATTCGCCCTATCATACTGAACTGAAGACGAAGCGCTCGCACTCTTACACACACACACACACACTCTCTAGTGTGCCTGTGTGTTGACCTTCCGCGGGCGAAGTAATTGACGCAAAAATGGGCACCTTTTGAACACTATCCGCACTCGAGCTGTTTGAAGAAGCGCGGATTAGCCGCAAAGACGCGAAAGTTATACGATTTTGCAAAGGGGCGCGATAGACGAAGGAGACGAAATTTTCTCCGCGCTCATCGTCCGTCAAAACGTGCAGCTGTCGGTCGGTCGGCACAGCACACTGTGCGTTGAGTACTTTTTGGACAGCACAATTTGTGCGAATGTACAGCTGCACAGACACAATATAGGACACCGGCAACATGAACCGGTCTAAAATCTGTCAATTTGGTGCTTATTTATTTCTCATTCGCCATTGCAGTGAGTATTTACAGATGAGTTGATGTTGTGCGTGTTTAAATTAATATCATACATAGCAATGTACAGTAAAAATGCAAATATTATGTTTTTTGTGCCAACCACTAGGCACTCAGTGTGGGGAAGAAAAACACACTGTGCGCTTTGTGTGGTCATCGGCTGTTTTATGTTTGACGTTTCGTTCGGTAATGTTTTTTCCTGCGTAAAGTTGCCGACTCCAAACAAACGTGCTACAAATTATACAATACTTTCCGTACAGCTGCTACTACAATATGTGGAAAATGTGGAAGGATCTACGCCTGATAGGCGGTTTGGTAAGGCTACAAAGCACAACCCTCCAAACATCGCCTACCGTGCATTACCGCTTGTTTTGCTCCAGCATCGCCCCCCAAACCGACAGTGAACCATTCCTTACTTACGGTATGTTGGATCGGTGATTAGCTTGCAATGGAATTGGCCTATTTTTACCTCTCACCAGATAAGGATCCGGCACCAGCGTTCATGCGGGACGATGTGCAGCAGCTGCTTAAGTCCATCACACGTCTGGAGTTGGATAAGGTTTTCCGGAAACGCTCGGTAAAAGACAACACCGTCGAGTATCGCTTCATGACAGACGAGCAGCTACGACAGGAGTTACTGAAATCGATCGGAGATGCTCAAAAAATGCTGCAGATGCCACCGGTTCTACAGGAACAGAAGAATAGCTGTAGAGTAATATCGAAGGACGGTGCGTTGAAGGCGCTGTCTACGTCGAAGTTCGTGTTTACCGATATTACGTACGGCTTGAAGAACAGCCAGCGTTCCATTGTGGTGCGCCATCCAGATGGCACTTTGCAAGAAGCTCCGTACGAGATGAGGAAGCGGTTGAATCAGATCTACTTCCCGCTTACCGGTCGCTCAATCCACCAACCGCCAATGTTCGAACACGTGTACTTGCAGAAGTTGCTTGAGGAGGGCAAGTACGAGTTCATCCTAGATCGTGCGTGCGTACAGTTTGAACCATACGAAAAAGAGTACCATCAAATCACGGCTAAAGTTTACCAGCATATTAACGCTAGCCGGTCATTCGATGCATTACGGTCTACGCGCCACTTCGGTCCGTTTGCTTTCTTTCTTGCCTGGCACAAGCTAATCGACGATTTGCTACTTGATATGGTGAAGCAAGACTATCTGCGAAACGGGATCGAGCTGATCGTGCTCTTCTCAACGTTACATGGTACCGCGCTGGATGAAAGCGTGAAGCAGATCGCACTTCAAACTCAGATGCCCAGTCTATTCGATGCGCCGGAAAAGTCGATCGATGAGCTGAAGCAAGACGAACAATTGCTGTCCATAATTGAACAATTTGTCAATGAGCATGCTACAAAGAAGGTGCAACTGAACCTTGCCGTACAGGCGTACCGAGAAATGGCCGCGGAGAAACTTCGACTCGCAGAAGGCATAAGGCGAATGCATGGCGAGAGCTGAGCTGATGGGTGTGTTACGGAATGTGGTCAAAAAGAGTAGAAATAGGTACGCGAAAATAAAACGAAAAATCCGGTTCGCAAGATTCACACTTTCGTCAAGGGATGCTGGTAATGCACGAAAGAATAGCCTCTGTACCTCTGTACTGTACTTCGCATGCGAATCAGAGGTTTCACTTATCAGTTATAGCTATAGTTGTAATTTTGAAAGATATCCTGGTGGTCCTGGTGCCAAAACGGTCCACAACGGAGATGCAATCAAATGGTCGTAAAAGCCGGTATTTGCGCAAAAATTGTGCCTAATTGCAACCGTTTATTCGATGGTTTGGTCACAACATCAATGGCTGCAATGCATCTTCATCGGAAGCGACCACCATTAATGGGAAGGAGACATTTTGAGCAAAATCAAAATTTGTTCGGCTCGCACATTAGCCAAGGTTGCTAGAGAAATCGTCCTGCGATATTGCAATCGAGCTTGGCAGTTTTCGGAAAAATGTAAACAAAGGCGCTTCCGTGGAACAAATCCGTACGTCAAAGGGCAAAACGTCAAGACGCTCTATATATCACTACCACCACCTTTGATTGCCTTTGAGCAACAAGAGTTAAAAGTGACAAGAAATTATAACAAAAGCGAAGAAGTAGCCGAAAGTGATCAATTCGAGTCGTTCATCTTGTTGCAAGCCCGGAAAATATATCGAGTGCAAAGAATGTAAACGTCAGCGGGAGCGCTCGCGATGAAAAATTGTGTGCGTGCGTGAGTGCGTGTGCAAGTGTGCGTGCGTGCGTGCGTCTATGTGTGTGCGCGCGTGTATGTGTGTGGAAAAGCTTTTACGCCCACCCCGTGTTTCCCCACAGCAACCCGGAACGATCCGCAGCAACCGCCCGAGAGATGGATGCAGCAGCAGCACCGCCACCACCACCACCACCACCAGCACCACCAGCACCACCGATCGATGTTTACGATGTCATCAATCAAAAGGAATGCGGAATATGTCTCACGTTCCGGACGGAGCAGATCTGCTTCGACATGTTCATGCCTCGAGAGGACAACATGAAGGAGATGCCGTATCTTGTCTGGAAACACGTTGGACTACAGTTTACGCAGGAAACTGGAAAACACTACGTCTGTCGGGACTGTGGGAACGCAGTGTACGAGTTCAACCGTTTCTACTTGATGGTTCAGAACGTACACCAGGAACGGCAGGCGGCAGTGCTCCAGGCCAAGCAGGAAGAGATCGAAGGATGTAATGCAGTTCCGGCCGCTGCAGAAGTGGCACAAGGCGTAAATCAGAACGGTCATCACGGGGAGCTCAAAGTGGAACCAGCGCCACAGATCGACGGAGCAGGGCCCATATTGCAAGATGTTCCCGAGTATGCTACGCGGCCCGAAGCGAACGGAATACCGGGACGACAGGGCCTTGACGCTGGTAATGGTTTGGCAGAGAGTTCGGGGGAACAGCAAGGAATGGTTTCGTACGCCACGCTGAACGAAACAGAACCAGAAAGTAGTCGTATGCGGCTGCCGAGCACTGGCGGCACACCGAGCCGGAAACGTAAGAACCAAGAGATGGACGAGGAAATTATTGACTTTTACAAGCTTGTTTGTGACGTTTGTGAGGACCGCATCGAGTACAGTACGATGAAGGAGCTGAATCAGCACATGAAGCAAATGCACGGCGAGGAATCGGGACGCGTTTGCTGTCCGCAGTGTGGTAAAATGTTCCGGACCCGGGTGAAGCTGCTGGAGCACAAGAGTGTACACATGCGCCAGGACACGACGTCGGAGGACGACGTGGAAAAGCTACAGTCGGAACAGATGGACAAAGAAATACTGGACTTTTACAAACGCATCAGTTGCGAACTGTGCGACACCGCCACCGGTACCGGTGCCGGTGTCGGTCCACAGTCCGGCACACTGTACGCGAGCGTCAAGGAGCTGAACCACCATATGCGGCTGGTGCATGGTCAGCAGACCGGTACAGTGAAGTGTCCACTCTGTGAGAAGAAGATACGTACACGACCGAAACTGCTCGAACACAAGCGCATGCACCAGTCAAACGCGCTGCTGGAGGAGGATTCTGGCAAATCGGGAAATCCCGGCGGGGAGCCAGGGCCCGAACTGACGGAGGAACAGAAGCAAACGCTAGATAGAGAAATATTCGATTTCTACAAACCAATTATATGCGACATTTGCGATCCGGAAAAGGGCGCAACCGGTCAGGGAGAGGCGGCGGCAGTCGCAAGCGGCCAGGGAGAAACGGCGGAAGAGGAGTACCGATCGTTGAAGCAGTTGAATCAGCACATGCGGACGGTGCACGGACTTGAATCCGGTACGATCAAGTGTCAGCTGTGCGCCAAAAAGTTTCGTTCGCGGGTGAAGTTGGTCGAGCATAAGGATATGCATGAGAACCCCGAACGGTTCCGGTGCGGCGTGTGCCAGGAAGTACACCAAAACCTAGAGGAGCACATCCAAAACAAGCACCAGGAGTGGGAGTTTGCTTGCGAAGAATGTGGCAAGCGGTTTCCTTTTAAGAACAGGCTCACTGCCCACATGGCAAAGGTTCACATGAAGAAGGACATTATCTGTGAGGAATGTAACAAACCGTAAGTAGCGCATATAGTTGGCGGACGGCTGGACGGACTAGCGTGTACATCGTACTAATCTCGTACTCATTCCGTTTCAGATTTACTAAGTTCAGCATCGAAAAACACAAAAAAACGGTCCACGGTGGTGCGACGTTCATTTGCGAAAACTGCCCAAAAACGTTTAAGACGCGCGTTTCGCTCGAACGGCACATGGAGGGCCACAACAATGGGGAGCAGCCGGGTTCTGCTGCCACCGTCAGTTGCTCGCTGTGCAACTCGGTACTGAAGGACGAGTATAATCTAAAAGCCCACATGAAACGAATTCACTCCGAACAAACGCCGGCCACGTGCAGCACGTGCGGCAAAACGTTCAAATCGAAGCAAAGTCTCAATACGCACATCACGAACGTGTGCACCAATCGGCAGTTCGGCTGCACGCACTGTGGCAAGCAGTTCAAGAAGCGGACAAAACTGAAACAACACATGACGATTCACGCACGTGGCGCCGACTAAACGAGTTACGCCGGTGCGAAAAGTGAGCGATCTAACATAATAATATTATTATGTAGTATAGTATGTACGTTTAGGGATTGAACTACAACAATATTACAAGTGGACCGGGAAAGCAAGCAGGCTGGCAAAAGAGGGCAAAGTAACTGTACACTCGACAACGCGGCAATCGGGTAGGAGGAGGAAGCGTATCGAACTTGGAGGCGTGTTTGTGAAGCACGTTGGTAAAGTTACGCGGACTCGCTCCCACTCGTCGGTACCGCACGAGGGCAAGTGGATTGTGCTGATGGACTCCTAAAGGGGGAAAAAGAACATAAAATAAAATATTTTTTGTTTTAGCGGCTTAGCTTTCGGGCGTTTTGTGATAGTTTTTGCCATGCAGGAGAAGATACAGTTGGGATGACAATGCGTAAAGCCATGCGTTTGTAGATCTTTTACTAAGGATACAGGAAGGAACGATATCTTCCCTTTTCCATTGCGTATTGAGTGGCAAAGATTGGCAAGCGGATTTGATCTTTGTGATCGTGATTGATTTCATGTTCCATCAGTAGTATTATAATACGGTCTGAGTTGTCTCTGTCCTGGCTGCCCGAACGTTCTCGTTTGTCGAAGTTACCATCTGCGTTATTGAGCTGCACAAACCCGCTTCCCACATTTGCCCGGCATTTAGACTAGTTTGCAGAAAACTGCAGAAATATTCAAACGATGTACAGGTTGGCAAATGGGGTTTAAAGATGGGGTAATTTTAGTAAACGTTTCCTAGAACGCGACATTACATGCAATTTGAAACATCCAGCTCATGACTATACAACCAACGTTGCATTTTTCAGGTGATCTCGATAGCTATTTTCAAGCGAATGGTAGAAGAAAATGATGAAAGGAACGAATACAAAGGATTCGCTGAAACATCGACCAATCAGCATTCCGACAGTTTTGTCGAAACAGACAAAAGTCGACGAAAGATGCTTTTTATCGACATGTGTCGACAGTTGGTGAATGCCATGTAGAAAATGTAGAATACGCTCTATTAAATAAATTAGGACAAATTTCTTTATGCATAAAAACTAAAATTCCGCACTTTTTTGCTAATGAATTTGCTTTTGAATATGGTTTCACTTGAATAGGAAAAATGAATGAAATTTCGCTCCACAAAAAGAAACATATTTTAAATGTTTAGCAACCGAAAACAATGCATAAATATGATTCTTGTTTGTCAGACAATCGCTGCCTTTAGATAACTTTTGCGATGAAACCCCATTTCGTTAGCACAACTATTTTCGACTACGTATAATTTGTCCGATGGGTTAACGTTTGTGCAGAAATCACTGTCATAATTGTCAGTTGCCTGCTGTCCAATGGCGAAAGACAGAAAAGGAAGGGAAAAACTATTGTCTTTGATCATAAACAACAAATCGACAACAAAGTTCGACGCCTCGTTCCGAAAAAATTAATGAAAAACGGTATTTAGTGTGTGATTTACTAGCTAAGCAGTAGCGTAAGAACTGTATCAACACGTGCACCATCGTTGTCGTGCAGTAGGTGCACAGGAAACGTATGATATTTGCCAAACGGGAGCACTTTTCGCCGACCCGTGCTATACTCGATGTGAACTTGATAAAAATAGAGTGCAATTCATTGACCATCCCGAATTGGAACTGTACGCGCAGAATGAGCTTATAAGTGTTTGCAGCCAAGCCTCGGAATTCAGCGTGTGCCTTAAATGTAACGTGCAGCGAACTACGCAGCTCCACACTCCGTAACACGAATGGTGGGTAACAGCTCCTTCATCAGCAACGCCATTAGCACCTCCGGTGCACCCAATGGTAACACCAGCAGTGGCAACAGTAGCAGCAACAGCAACATCACCGGTTCCAGTACCGTCGTTCGCAACGGAATTAGCTTTGGAAGCAAAAGCATACTAGATGTAAATTCGAAGACTAGCAACAATGTGGTGAACGTTGTGAAGGGGGTCTATCTACGGCAACAGCATTATCCTCTTAATCAACAGCAGCAGCAGCAGCAGCAGCAGGCTAGCACTTCTGGTGTGGTAACATCTGCCGTCGGCAGCACTAGCGCCGTGAGTTTGGGTTCCGGCCACCAACAGTCTATCGTAGGCGGAATGATCAATCACAGTTCTTTGATGTTTGCAACGACGACAACGACCACCAATCACCAGCAGCAGCTGTCGGTCATATCGAACACATCCCCAGTAGGTGGCGGAGGAGCACTAGAAAAGAAGCCATTGGCTCTCAACACAACCAGAACCGACAGCCAAGGTACCATCTTGACAGCGACTGACACCAGCAGTGGCAGCAGCATCGTGGCTAGTACTACCATTACCTCCACTTGCGCCACCAGTGCGGCCAGTGCGACCACAACGGACACTCCCACCGATTCGGATCCGACGGGCGCTACGGAGGTGTTGCTGGAAACCAAAGAACCGAACACGGAGAACGAGCCACAGGAGGAGCAACCGGAAATAGACATCGTAATCAACAACGTTGTCTGCTCTTTCAGCGTACGCTGTCATCTGAATCTTCATGACATCGCCCGCCAAGGGAACAACGTAGAGTTCCGAAGAGAGAATGGGATGGTCACAATGAAGCTGCGCCGCCCGTACACGACTGCCTCGATATGGTCGTCCGGTAAAATCACTTGCACCGGTGCTACGTCAGAGCATCAGGTTCGTGCGCGACCCCTTGGCTGCCTTCGTGATTGTGTTCGCTGATGATTTCGCATCTTTTTCTTGCAGGCAAAAATAGCGGCACGACGCTACTCCCGCTGCCTTCAGAAGTTAGGTTTTAATGTTAGATTTAGGAACTTTCGTATCGTGAATGTACTCGGCACCTGCAGCATGCCGTTCGGCATCATGATTGTCAACTTCTCGGAGAAGTACAAAAAGGATGCCAGCTATGAGCCGGAGCTCCACCCAGGCGTTACCTACAAGCTGCAGACACCGAAAGCGACCCTGAAAATATTCTCAACGGGAAGCATTACCGTCACCGGTAAGTGCATTTGCGGTGCTAGAGGCTTGGGTTGAGAATTAGTTTAATTTTGGCGATTACAAAACAAATCGACCTACAGCTGTTGATACATTTTGCGTAAAACAATCTCGTACTAAACGTACCAAACAGTGTCCCGATAATTGATGGAATTTTCTCTTCATTTCTCCTTCGTTTGATCGTAACATTCGCCAGCGGCAAGTGTGGCCTTTGTACAAGCGGCAATCGAACAAATATTTCCGCTCGTTTACGAATTTCGTAAAAAACGAACCCCGGTGGAGAAGCTGGCAATGGTGAAACAAGCGCCACCGGACTTCGATCCGCACGACGTTGATCATCTTATAGAGGAGGACCGCGAAGGTGCGTTGGCAGAAGCGGAAGGTCTCACGTACTGGAACGGCACGTCCGACGATCCAATGCAGCCCGAGGAGCAGCCCGAGGACGATGAACTCGAGACGTTCGGCGACGATGAAGAAGTCCGTACGCGTAACAACACCAAAGCAATACACAAAATCAATAGTATTAGGCAAAACGGTAAGAAGCGTCGCCTGTGCCAGCAGCGCCCATCCGGCCGGGTTGTGAACGACGGGGACAACATGTCCGATGATGATCTGTGCGTCAGTGACTACGAATAGGACGGATAATTGGGCGAGAACGTGAGCGAACGACAACATTTACCAACTAACCGTGATTACTCGCGCTCATTTGATTAAACCCCAATCAACCCAATATAGTGCCCCGACCGGCGCAAACTGCTGCGATCTTACCGTTGGTATACTCCTTTGTAAACTCCTTTTGTCGTTTTTGTCGCCGGATAAATGTTGCAACTAGGCCGATTGATGTAAACGATTGAAACGATAATGGTGTGTTGGAAAACGAAAGGATCCACGAGCCGTTACTAATCATCAGCTAGAGCCTGCGAAACATAATATAATGAACGGAGAGCGCTGCCGGAAGGATGCAGACAGAAACAATAGACAGCCGAACGCACTGAACCCCCGGTACTGTCCTCCAGGAGGACATTAAAGCTGAACAAAAGAGGACAGAACACTGCACAGTGGAAGAGAGCAGCAAGATCAACAAGTAAACAGTAATTTAATTAAGTCATCAAGAGTGAAGCGCACTATTCCTCTTATTTCTGGATCAACTAGCTTTCTATTCTATATATTTTTTTTTTGATGTGGCTTTACTTCATATGCCGGTGTTTTTTTGTGGCCAACCGAGTCTGACGACGGGCTGTCCGGGAAATGAATTAGCCTATAGCCGAATGGTCAATAATAGTGTGTGTTCTACATTTGTGACGCACGTTCCAGTTGAGATTTGAACCCAAACGGGGCGTGTGGTTAAGGTGTAAATTCCTGACCCTACCGTTTAATCGGTCCGTGATTTTATTTTACCAAGGCTTATTACACACCACCCTTGCAAGATACATTTTATTTCCTTCTGACAATCCGGATACAAATGCGGGGCAAAAATGGTGTCCTGATTTCGATTCAGTCAGGAAGATGCAGGACGGCGCAGTTGTTGTTTCATCGCATATCCGTTACGATCTAACAACGGTGGAACGATTGTACCGCCAACAAAAGTATCATTAACCAACCAACGTAATTGATTGGTACAAGTTAGAGCGCGATCGACACAGAGACACAACATAAAAAGGACATGATCGTGGTCAATTGCTTTACGGGGACTATTTCGTCTAGATAAAGGTAGCACCACACATACACGCCCTTGACTCGAATTATGACAATGTGATGAAAATAAACACGAAAACAATCCGCCAACGTTTAACAAACACACAGTGGCTCTCCAGAGAAATGGGGGGAATTGATCCAGCATCGTGCGCATTCACCGCAATCCGGGGCCAGTTTGTTTCGGTGAGAAAGGGCGCGTACGTTTGGAGACAAATAAAGCAAATCGTTGTGTTTTTAAACGTGAATCCGAACATACTCAAACGTTTGTTCTGAGCGCGAGTGCATACTTGACGGCCTGGCAGAGCACACAGCACTCGTGTCCGTGGTGTAGGTGGTCAGCAAAAAGTAGATTGTAAGAAAAAAAGCTGCACGGTGTGAACAGAAGCTCTGTATCAATGTCCGTTGTTTAGATGGTCCGAAACGGTGTTTGAATAGCGCTACAATTCGGTATGTTGTTTCCACGAATCATTTATTTAATTAAGCATTGGTTTAAGCATAACAAAAACAAAACCCCCATCTGAAAATGTAATAAATAACTGCCATTACACAAACGATGGTCAAAAGCGCAATCGAGTGCTGTTACAGAACATGCTTCGAACTTAGCGATGACTAAAATATCTCTAGATGATGTGTGCCTATGCATGCTTGAATGCTCTTCACGAAAAAACGTGTGCTGGAGGGACAGGAATCCAGATTCTATTTTCGGCATACGGCATATGTAATGAATTTGAAATTGCATTTTCTGTGCTCACACCCACGTGTTGTCTGGCTCGAGGGAACACGTACGTTGGCTTATATCGGAAGGGGAAAGAGTTTGGATGTGGTGAGATGACGATGGGAATCATTTTTCTATAATTGTATAGTACTTCGTGTTGGTCGTACTCGAACCTTTTGGTGTATGCGATTTTAGATGCATTAAATGCATAACAATTTTATTCTGCGTTCAATTCTGTGAAGGATTTGAGCAGTACAACATGGGTACCGAAACGGCATTTGTTTTCGAGAACAACCTTTAAAGCACTCACTGTTGCAATTTTTGATGGATTGATAAAATTTAATTTATCTAAATATTTTGTAACAGAAACTGTTCCCGAATTCCGATGATTTGGAATGCATCGTTCACTCAGCGCGGTTTGTCAACGCAAACAGCAATCTGACAGTTGACATTTCTCCACCATAATTATGGGCAGGAAAAATTGTTTGTGAAAGTTTATTTTCTGTCTGGGATAGAAGTAGTTGCTAGAATATCATGATGTAAAACCACAATTGTGAATTTGAATCGTGTTTGAACTGCAACGCCCCTCCAACCTCATCATGGCGCTAGGGAAAGAGGAAAAAAATCCTCTTAACAGAGGCCAAAGTACCTCTTTTGAACAGCATTGTGATGTATGCCTTCGGATGGAAAGTGCTTGTTACGCCAAAACGGATCCCATATTCGATGGAAAAAATGTCCTAGCCATCGTTGCACAGCATCTAGACATAACAATCAGTCTGACGCGGGTGTGTCAGCATTGCTGGAAGAAGCTGGAAGAGTTCGATGAGTTCTATCGAATGGTTCACGAGCAGCACCAGTTCCACAAACCTCTCAAAATCGATCCAACCGATCGGGCGGACGATCTGGTCGAAACGGATGATGTGCTCGGAATGGAGTTTGTAGAAATTAAACATGAACCACTGGTCGAGGAAGACAAAGATTTGATGTTAAAGGAGGAAAAGGAAACGATGCCGGACACGGACTGTGACAAGCTATTGCCCGAACAGTCCATGTCGATAGATAACGATGAAGATAATCCCATGAATGACAACACCAACTCTATTTCATCCGATGAAAGCGAAGATTCCTACACACCGCCACATCACGGCAAAACTGCCGGCGGAAAACCGGCGGTCAAAAAGGAACCCAAGGTGGACACTGAAATATTGGATTTTTACAAACGATTGGTGTGCGAGGTGTGCGATGCGGAACGGATGCTGGCCGGGGAGCCATCGATCGAGTACGTCAATTTGAGGGAGCTAAATAAACACATGCGAAAGATCCACGATCAGGTGATGGCAACCAGCATCAAGTGCCCGATGTGTGACAAGAAGCTGCGCTACCGGGCAAAGCTGTTGGAACATCGGGATATGCACTTGAATCCGGAACGGTTCCGATGTGTAGTGTGCCAGGAGGTGCACCAGAACATGGTAGAGCACATGAAGAACAAACACCAGGAACGAACGTACTGCTGTGAAGAATGTGGTAAGCGCTTCCCATTTAAGGCTCGTCTTACGACACATGTGAAGAAAATGCACACAACCAAGGATGTCGTCTGCGACCAGTGCCAGAAAAGGTAGGAATCTGCCGAGAGGTCTTGCAGTGAGTAATTTAATATCCGTCGGGTTTATCTCTTCCCGCAGCTTCAGCAAATACACCATAGACGACCACAAACGGGCGGTACATGAGTCCAAATTTATTTGCGAACACTGTCCACGCACGTTCAAGTCGCGCATTTCGCTCGAACAACACATGGAGGAACACGTGGAAGGGCTACGCAAATCAATGGCCGCCACTTGCGACAAGTGTGGCATTGTACTGCGGGATAAGTACACTCTGCAATCGCACATCAAGCGAATGCACATGGAACATTCGCCGGTTAGTTGTGTATCGTGCGGGAAGGTTTTTAAATCGAAGCAAAATCTGAACGCACATCTAGCGAACGTATGCACCGAGCGGACATTCCCATGTCCGATCTGCGAGAAGCAGTTTAAGAAGAAGATTAAGCTGAAGGAACATATGACGACACACACGAAGAGTGCGCTGTATCAGTGCCCGTACTGTCCGAAAACGTTTAGCTTTGAAACGCAGTTGTACACTCACCGGAAGCAGAAGCACTACGAGCAATGGCTGGAGATGCAACGGAAACGCAAGGAAGGTGTTCGGTTCAAGGTTACCCGTGTCTCCGATATGCCTGCCATGTGAACGAGAATCGCTATATATGTATATGGCTGGACACACACTGGAGCCGGGTTCTCATCTAACTTTAGTAGAAGCCAGGAAGATATTTTACTAGTACTATCGATGCCCGTACACACAGCCGAGATAACGCTTCGTACGCTTAATTTTAATATTAACATAAACAGTGCATATGCGTGGTGGATGCACGCACGCACCCAGCCATACGTTGGTGGAAAGATCGATGGTAAAATAAAATCTTAAGTAGAGTTTGTTTTGTGCACATTAACCGTTCCTCATTCGCACCATGTGGACTTACGGAATGATCGACTGAAACGTTGGAACCAATGTCGCAAGAGCGCAGAGAAAAGGTCTGTTCCGACAGGATGGAATTTAAAATACGGGAAATCAGCGATGGCAAAAAAGTGACGAAGTGTAACACAAAGCAGCGAGCTGCAAGCAAATCACGCACTGTTTAGCCGGTGTTGAGACAAATAATTAAAATCGAAGCAACATCGATATGGTGACGGTGTGCGAGGGTGTTACTCCACAAGTGGCACGGGATATGTTGATATGTGCAATTGCGATATGAATATAGTACAGTTAATTTCAAAACACCTACCTTCCGTGGTAAACTCAACTCGTTCGAAAAACAAATTATCAAAAATATATCAAAAACAAAATTCAAAATGGCTTGTTTTTCTATAAACTTATACAAAGCGTTAGTTAAATTACGGTTGTAAAATTTATGGGGATTAGTTCTTTCAACTAAATAGGAACGTAAATAATTATAAAAAGTTGCAAACAGTCGATTCTTTTTCTTGCTCTTCCGCTTCACTGTTCCAATGTTCCTGATGGTTCAATCACATCGGAGCCACAGCTTCCAAACGTCATTCGATCTCTTGTATATTCCGCAAACAATTTGTCGCACAATAATAAACAATGGCAATCGACTTGCACTTTTACTCAAAATTCTATCATAAGGGATAGCTTACGATAAGAAAGTTTTCCACGTCGGTTTATCGTGAATATTTGGAGGCGCCTTCAAGTATTTCTACATTCGTATTTTGGGGGAAATACGTGACTATGCTCCATTGTAGGGATGAGTGTCTGATCGAAGGAAAGCTGCTACAAAACTAGTGAAAAACATCATATGTGTAAAATCCGAACAATAACCATGGCAACCAAATGCGAAGTATGTTTCTCAACGTCGGAATGTAACTTCAAGGAAATATTCACCGATGGAAACAAACATATTGTAGGAATCATAGCGAAGCACCTGTGGTTTGAGGTGGGTATACGACCGAATAGGGACAATGTAACGTATTGATCATTATTGTGTTTATATTACAGATAGGACAAACAGCGGAAAATAGCTTGGTGTGTATTAAATGCTGGAATGCTTTGGAAACGTTTCACAACTTTTACTGCGAAGTTGAAACAGCCCGACAACAAGTATCTCGTGCGGTCATTGAAAAGGACGATGAAGATGTTTCCGGGTGCTTGGAACCGAAATACAGAACGGAATTTTTCGAGGTGAAGGTAGAACCGATTGAACTGTTGGATAACACCGAACAGGAAGATGTAAGCTATACCGATGAGAAAGCATTGCATTGCGCTTTCGTAAAATGCGAAGAATCAATGGAAATAGATCCTACCGCTCCTACGTCGGACGAAGAAGCTCTGCAGGGCAATAAGTCGGATTCGTCTTCCGCTGATGGTATGAAACATTTGCTGAGAAAAAAGTCCAAAAGGGTTCACACTGACGAAGAGGCAGCAAAGCAAAGCAAATCGATCGCACAGAAGGAGGAAGATGAGAGTTTGATAGGTTTCTACAAGAGGATAGTATGTGAAGAGTGTGATAATCAGCGTATGATGGTTGGTGAGCCTCAGATCGATTTCGGCACATGGCGCGCTCTATTGCGGCACACGAAGGAGGCCCATAAGCACGACAAGGTATATGTGAAATGTCCGCTGTGTGATTTGAAGTTGCGAACGAAGCAAACTCTCATACAGCACAAGGATTGCCACGAAAATCCCGAAAAGTATCGTTGTTTGCTGTGCAGTGAGATACACCAGAACATGAAGGAGCATTTACAGAATAAACATCAGGAAAGGCAGTTCTGTTGCGACGTATGTGGGAAAAAGTTTCCGTTCAAGAAGAGGCTAACAGTGCACATGAAAAAGATGCACGTGGAGAAGGACATCATTTGCGACCAGTGTCAAAAACCGTAAGTATTCGGTTGTTTTTTGTCAACATTTTTTTCGCTGCACGTTGTATGTGTGTTGTTTATTTTTCGTTCCAGCTTCACAAAATACACGATTGAAGATCACAAACGATCCGTTCATTCGGCGCGTTTTGTTTGCGAACACTGTCCGAAGACGTTCAACAGTCGTTTCCGTTTACTCCAGCACATGGAGGAGCACGATGAAAGCCTACGGAATTCCACCTCCGTGCCATGTACAATATGTGGACAGGTGATGCGGGATAAGTACATCCTAACAAGGCATATAAAACTTATGCACACTGTACAGCCGTCGGTAAGCTGCACTACCTGTGGGAAAACGTTCAAATGCAAACGCAATCTTTCAGTGCACATGACAAACGTGTGCATGGAACCAACACGACTGTTTCCCTGTACAATCTGCGGCAAGGAATTCCGGCGGAAGAATAAACTAAAGGAA
Source organism: Anopheles rivulorum (assembly GCA_018908115.1). Taxonomy (NCBI): domain Eukaryota; kingdom Metazoa; phylum Arthropoda; class Insecta; order Diptera; family Culicidae; genus Anopheles; species Anopheles rivulorum. Next base: position 2,137,134 of record CM032178.1, read on the forward strand.
CACATGTCCACGCACACCGGTAAACCGGTGTACAAGTGTTCGTTCTGTCCAGAGACCTTTCGTCAAGATACGCACCTGTACTATCATCGCAAGAATGTACACTACGACCAGTGGCTGAAGATGCAGCAGCAACGCAAAGAAGGTGTAAGATTTAAATTGACGGAACTAACGTAAGTTATAAACGTAAGTGAATCGTCTAACTGACTTACTGAATTTAATTTGACCACTGCGTGGATGAGATTTTGTACTGGTCCTGTCGATATCGGCTCTTACTAAAGTAATGAAAGACATTATCCGAAGTGCATTTTGTAAGCTTCTTGCTGATGGAGACCTCCTGGTGCGATTTATTCGGGTTACATTGAAAGGGGAACGTCAGTTTTGTTCAGATCGAACGGCCAAGCCGTATTGCTAGGCACGGTAGACCAAAATATCCACAAAATGTACCGTAAGACAACAATAATCGTACACCTTATGTAGTAATAAAATATATAGAATATGAAACTAGTCTCAGCATGAATAAATCCTTGAAGTAGTCATGTGTAAATTGGAGGTAATATGCACGGCTAATGCGAGAAGGCGGGAACAGAGTGACACCTCAAAGAAAAATGTCCTCGGACACTACTGGGCTAACTTCGGAAACAAGGCCAAACCATGAGGCTTATGTAGCGGAATGAAATTTGAAACAATATGGATAAGAAGGTTGCGATTTCACTAGTGCTTGTGGCAAGGTATTAAATGTTTATGCGTTCAGCATGAAAAATTCAGCTGAGTAAATGCAACGGTACGATTTTGAATTGAAACGTCTTACGTCTGAGTCGACATAGCACGCCCTTATGGTTCAAGCATAATGGAGCCAGCGAGTTGCACAAACATCATGGTGCTGTCAAACCAAAAGTTGTAATTTTGTTGTGTGTGTGTTTTTTTTTTGTTTAGAAACTACAATCTAGCGTATTACAAAAATATTTGTGCAAGTTCGAGCAACTAGCGCAATGGAAGCCGCTATCAAACAATGTAGAACGTGTCTCTCCGTCAGCGAGTCCGCTTATTTGAGCATCTTTGCTGAGGAGAACAGGACGAAGAAAATCGACACAATTATCGCCACACACCTTTGGTTCGAGGTAGTGTGTGGGACGAACAGCTATTTGCATGCCCATTCGAATAAATGTTTTCCATTTCTTCTGCAGGTAATTGCCACGAGTGAAAGTCAATGGATATGCCAGAGCTGTTGGTCGAAACTGGAAGAGTTTCACGAATTCTACGCTACCATTAAAGAGACGCATGCACAGCAAGCTAGCCGCGACGATAGTGATAGTGTCCACGCCAAAGCGTCTTCAGTTTCGCCACCGATTTGCAATGGTCCTACGTATAATACTGAGTTCCTGGAGATAAAAGGAGAACCGTTCGACATCGACGAGTTTGATGATGATGCATATAGCTTAGCAGGTAGCAGTCCATGTGACAAAATGTTATCCTGTGACGATATAAAGAGTGAAGAATCGGAGGAAAGCGAAAGTGACTCGGCACAGCCACTGGATGAAGGGACGACAAAGAGAGTAAAGTCTACCCGATCTCGTGATGCCAGAGCTTCGAAGCAGTCGAGCGGCGAAAGGCTAGCGAAGCGAAAGGCCGGTGGACGCTTTCCTGCTGATCCGGAAGAGGACAAAAATATACTGCAGTTCTACAAGCGCATTGTGTGCGAAGTGTGTGACAACAAGCGGATGATGGTGGGAGAACCACTGATAGAGTACGCGACCTGGGGCGAACTGTTGCGGCACACAAAGGAGCTGCACGGACATTACAAGATCTTTGTGCAGTGTCCCGTGTGCGAGATGAAGCTGCGCACGAAGGTGACGCTGGTGCAGCACATGGATATGCACCAGAATCCGGAAAAGTATCGGTGTGAAGTATGCGGCGAAGTGTTTCAGAACATGAAGGAACACATGCAGAACAAGCACGAAGAGCGACAGTTTAGCTGCGATCTGTGTGGAAGCAAATTCCCCTTCAAAAAGCGGCTCGTGGTGCACATGAAAAAGATGCACGCGGAAAAGAACGTCACGTGCGATCAATGCCAGAAATCGTGAGTAACGCACGCACGTACAACGTACAGAGCGCCCGAATAAATCGATCTAAATGTACATTCTCTTGTTACAGTTTTACGAGATACACGATCGAAGACCACCGACGATCGGTACATATGGCTCGGTTTGTGTGTGAGCACTGTCCGAAAACGTTTAAGATACGATTCCGGCTGCATAAGCACATGCAGGAACACGACAAAAGCTTGCGCATCTCCACGTCTGTGCCTTGTCCGACCTGCGGGCAAGTGATGGGCGATAAGTACATTCTCCGGCAGCATATCAAGCACATGCACAACGAGCAGCAAGCTGTCGACTGCGATACATGTGGGAAGACGTTCAAGAACTATCGCAACCTGAAGATACACTTGACGAACGTGTGTATGAAACCGATCCAGCTGCATCCGTGTGCGATCTGCGGCAAGCAGTTCCGGCACAAAAACAAGCTGAAAGATCATATGGCGTCCTGCACGCCAAATTGAAGCAGCACGTTATACGTTACCTTCGAATCGTTCGACTGCTGCGATGCTCCGATGATGGTTGGAGTATTCTAAATTTGTGATATTGTTTTAGTACGCTGAAAAGTAACGTCTTCATTAATTATTTATTACATTTTTTATGTGAAAACATTTCCCTCCTAGTGGGGTAATGTGCGATTGGGTGTAGCTTAAAAGTAAAATACGACGCAAAATGAAAGGACAATATTCGCAATGAATATTCAGACTGAATACATTCCATATCCAGAAGAATTATCAACATCTCCTTAAGCTGCAATAGCTGCATGTAAGAAATTTTGTTTCCCATTTCGTTGGGTCCAACTTGATATGCTTTAATACTGTTTCTTTTCTATGCCTGCTTGATAAACTGGGCGGTCCGGATTATGGATACAGAGTGAGATGAGAACGCTGCTGGACAGCTTGTACAAAAGCAGGCGATGATGAGCCACTCTAGGAAAAGACGCAACAAATATTCAATTCCCTATTGAAGAAAGGAAGGGCAAGGTGTGTTCGAACATCAGTATCAAGAATCTTTGTCAGGTAGCGAATAAGCGAACGTAGTACGACGGTTTTCCCCATACTAATATTGTACCATTTTTTCTATTACAGCTCGAACATAGTTGCAGTTAGTGTTGTAGCTAGTGAGCTAACGGGAACACATCGAAGTAGCTCACGTGAAGAAGCAACGAACAAAACGTTGAGCTAGCTCATGAGCTCACGAACTTTCAGTTACATTTTGTGTGTTATTTATTCTGTAAAAATAAACATTTATTCTCTAAAAAACCACACTGTATCTGTTTTTTTTTTAATTTTTGATTCTTTCTTCGGATATTTAAACATAAACAAACAAACGCTACGGAACAAAGGAGTTTGTTATCATTTTTTTCAACTTATATTCAAATTTCGACGACAAAATTTTCAATTTTCCCTCCTTTATTCCATTGTTTCCCCTTCCAAAACGTGAGTAATGTTGTATTTTTTTTCTCTCTCTCTCTCTCTCTCTCTCTCTCTCTCTCTGGCCTCCTTGACTGTCGGCCTCCTCACATCTCTCATCGGCGCTACTGTCTAAACGTTAATTATATTAGTGTTTGCCTAAGCTAACTTCGTTTCTGCTTCGCTTTCCACTACTCATTAGGCATCTGGCCGTACCGTTCGTACTTCGGCTTGGCACGTACGTACACATTCTTGATCATGAATCTGCCCTTTCCTGTCCACGTGAACAGCGTGAAAGAACGTAAAACTATGTATAGGGACACCTTCTTTGCCTCGTTCCATTGCCTCGAAAAAAGCGCGCGTACCGCTAAACTTTCCTTGACCTTTTACTTAATTTGCTGTACAAAAACCAAACACTTACGAGCGCCGATTTTCTTCCTATTCTTACCCACCTGCTTGTTTTCACCTGAACCGTGCCTTTAGAAATAAAGAATACGAACGCATGTAGAAGCATTTACGTCTAAACGGAATCAACCGATACAATAATATTAAACCCGGAACATAGTAAGTAGACGTATGTATGAATATACATATAGCACATTGTGTAACGTTGTTTTTTGCTGTTGTCGTATTTTTTAGGCAGTTCAATCCGAATGTATAAATAATTTGCTTGCTTTTTCCGGAAGAAGAATTTTAAACTAATGTTGTTCATCACACTAATGAAATATCAGCACGGGTATAGGTGAGAGAGTGAATGCTCACTCACCTCAACTTTGACGTGCTCACTATGGTGAAACCCACTGTGGTGGGAAACAGTAGCACTGTATCTCACTACAGTGCACTAACAGATGGTCTCACACTAAGAGTTGCTATGGAAAACAAACATGGATGAGTGAAGTGAATTAATGTAGCTCTCTAATTCTCTATATATCCAGTTGTTTAGCTGTTTCGTCCACCCGTAATTAATGGTAAAAGTAGAAGAAAAATACATACAACAAAAGTGTAAAATGAAACAAGACCTTCACATACACATCGACGCTAAGTTTCGCTATTTCCAATCTCCATTCTTTTTGCTTTTCGTTTCCGTATGTTGATTACATTGAGTATTCTTATCATTCAGGGGAACGCACGCAGCTTTCCACGCCCAGTTTTTCCACGTTTCTTATCTCATTTCTCGGTTAGACTTTTCCTTTTCGTTTGTTTTTACTAGAGTTAAGGAATATGTATGCAAGAGATATAATGAAAAGCGTAGCAAGTTTAAGAGAGAGAGAGAGAGAGAGAGAGAGAGAGAGAGAGAGAGAGAGAGAGAGAAAGGGTGTTTTTGTGTACGTTTATACGTGTGTTTATGCAGCAGATTCGTTTTCTCTTTCATATCTCTTTCCCTATTTTGTCTCACATTCGACTGTACCTTAGATTTAATTTCTTTATACTACCTTTTTTGCAATATGGGGAAAGTTACAACTTGCCACTTCTGCATCTGCATTGTAAGAAAGGGAGAAGTAACGACGTTAAATTGTGGGGGGCTAAGCAGATGCTCTAAAAATCCTATCCTCTTCAAGTCTTTTCCTGTCCACACAAACGAGTGAGAGCAAACAATTAAACCAAAAAATCAAAAGGTTTTAATTTGTTCTCTTTCCCTGTCTGGTTCTCTTTCTCTCTCTCGGTCTCTCTCTCGGTCTCTCTCTCTGTGAATTTCCAATTGAATGTGTGGTTTCGTTAGTTATTATTGCTTCTAACTATGTACAGTAGCGGCATCTCGTCATGCAAGTTTCCAAAACTTACAATATCATCATTACTCTACCTAATGCAAAACGGAAACAAGAGTATACAATTATGTTAGGTAGTGGTATTTGGGGTTAGTTTGTTTTGCTTAAGCGTTAACCCCACTCTGCTGCACACGATGCGACAAACGTAACGACAACGTAACGATAACCACCCACCTATTGCCGGTTTCTTTCCGTTCGTCTCCTTTCTAAGCAACATCCCTGTGTTTGTAGTTGTTTGAGTGTGTGATTTTACGCACATTGTTTTGTTTTAAAAGCTAAACATATTACTCGCTTTTTGATTTCGTTTGCACAACAATTTCTCGTCCTTTCGCAGATGGATTTTGACCCAACTCCTTACAACACCTTCACCTATACGGGCACACAAATGAACTGCTCTTATAGAAGAATGCGAATGGGTGTGAGTGCACATACGAATACGGAAAAGTAGTTTTGGAGGGCTTTCTTATTCCTGAATTCGATCCCTTCTCGTCGCTAACGAACTGATCGTTTGGTTGTATTTTACACTCATTACATTACATGTACATGTGCACCACACACTTTTCGGGGACTTGTGGTTTCTCTTCTCTTGATCAGATGAAAATGGGAATAAAAAGCTAACCGCCTTCGTTCTTACAAAAGCTAATACGACTTGTTTTACTGACTTGCTGTACTGCTTTGTTTTTACAAACCACTCTATCTGTTTCAATCCTTTCATCTGATCACTGATTTCATTCCCCCATTGCATCGTTTAATTAATCTATTTTTATTCTCTGCTGTTTCTCCTATCAAGAGTGGCATTTTGATTTACTTTTCTTATCTGATTTATATGTACATAGGTAGAACATAAAATATTAAACATATCAAAAAAAACTTCTAACGCCAACGCTTTACTAGTTCCTTCCATTGCATTCAATCGAACAGTTTGCAATGCTTTGACACGAATCCTTTCAAAAACCGTTTTCTTTGAACAAGTGTATGAAAATGCAACTCAGACCATCTCAACTCTCGCAAAGCACAAATAAGAAATAGAACGACTTACAAATGGTTGAATTTTGAAAGTTCCTTCCTTCTCACTGTTTTCCGTTTACACAGCAGTCGGCAAACACGATCGTTTTGCGATCGATTTGTACTGTTAATTTTAGCTTCTTGTTTTGTTTAATTGGCCGTCGATTTTAATCATTTTATATGCGCTCATCTTTTCCGCCTAGCGAATCCAACGCTTAGATGTGCATATCGAATCGCTCTCACAAGATACCGTTCGTAATGTACTGGTAACCATCGTACAGCTTGGTCGAGAGCGAGTTCAGCGAGTCCTGGATTAGTTGTTCCACCTTTCGCTCAAGCTCCTGCTCGGTCAGGTTCATGTGGAAGCGATTGCGCAGATTGCGTACCGTACCGGAACAGCCGTTTTTGAAGCAGGGAAGTTGTGAACCTGAACGAGAACAACGGAAAGAATGTTTAGAACGTTTTTCCATGCAGCTCCGAAAGTTCCCGCTCCCAACTTACTGCTTCGCATAATTTCCACAATGTTGATGATGCGATCCATGTGTTTGCGAGCCGCCTTTAGACCGTCCAGCAGCAGATACTTAAACTCACAGTACAGCTCCGACTCTGGCCCACCCATCACATCGACAAACTCGGGCGTCAGTTTGAATGGTGACTGTTCGAAGCCTTGAGTTGGAAAGAAACAAAAATTGTTAGTACCATCCCACGAACCACCAAGGTGGTGTCCTGATGCAATAATATACCTAAATTTTTGGGCGATATGCTCAAGATGAAGCCAAAGTCGATATGGATCAGATGTCCATCGGAATGCAGCAGGATGTTACCATTGTGCCTGTAAGTAAATGTATAACATTAGCGATGCGGTCTTTCTGCGTATTATTTGAAATGTATTTCCCCTTTTCTTACCGATCTTTCACTTGGAGCAGATACGAGATCAGGCAGTATGCAGCGCAGGAATGCATAAAGTTACGCTGCGCCATACGGAACGCAACCGTTTCCACATCGCCAAACTCATCGATAAAGTAGTCCTTCAGGCTTTTGTTGGAATTCTTCTTGATTTGATGCAGTGAAACCGTGTTCACGATCGTTTCAATCAGCCCGGAATCGTTCGAGAGACAGACGATCCGGTATGGTCGCACCCAAAGTCCTACCTTTTCCTCCTCCCAAATCAATTTGAACATCTGGAAACACAGCATTTGTGGGTTGAAGGGCATACTCATACATACTCTTCAAACAACCACTTACCTGTAAAAGCTGCGTAGCCATCAGCTCCTGTCGCAAATCATCGCCACATTTAACGATTGCCGACAGAAGTCTCCAGGACTGAAGATGCCCGTAGGGAGATGAGTCCCGTATTTGTTTCTCCTTCTCGTGCCACGGTTCCTGTAAGGAGATGATCCAACGTATTAAATTACCGCGTCAAATTTGTGCAAACTAACTATTCGTCCATACTTTTAACGCCGCAGCGGAAGGATCGGATGGATCATTGCTGAAGGGCTTCGCATTCTCCGAGTTCAGGTTGGCACAGTGACGCTTTTTCACCTCGCCGATGTTAAACAGTGCAGGAGTGTCTGCAAAATGATGGAAAGGAGAAGTGAAGGTTACATTTCAAACGCTAAGCCATCCATTCACCTAAATACTTACGGTGATCTCGCGAGTCGTATGAATCAACAGAAAACTGCGATATCGCATCCCGATCACTAGACATCTTCGTAAGGCTCAGATACTGGGCCGTGATTTCGTCATCTTCCTGCGACCACACATCGTCCTCCGTTAGGCCGAGCTCCATCATACTACTACCGTTGCCTCCGTTGTCTGCCGAACATTCTGAAAGCTTGCTATGCCGACTTCGCGACGTGATCAACGATGCTGCGACTGCTGCTGGGAGTGGTGCAGTGGCGTGTTGTGGTACAGTAGTCGACGAAGTTGCTTCTTCATTCGTCTGTTGGCAGGAGGAGTTCAGTTCAGTCTTACTGGGGTTGCTTTCGTCCGTGTTTAGTGCGCTTGCACTGACGCTGCTGTCAAGCCGTTCCTCGCTTTTTGTGTGCCTCAGAGTTGGCATCAGCTTCGGGATAACAGGTGAAGTGTAGATGTCTTGCACCTCGACTACCTCCACGTAGATGATATAGGGCGTTTTGTCTTTCGAGTTGAGTACGGCCGTTTTTTCCTCGGTAATGCGCACCACATGATGAGGAGTTTCCGTATGCAGTGGAAGCCAAACGCGTGCTGGTAGATTTTTGTTGATAAGATTGAGAAGAATGCGCAAACGAGACGTCTTTTCAATCTTGGTCTGCAGACAGGTGAGCATTTTGCCGATGTCAATCAATGCCTTCATGAACTCTTTTTCGGGCGCTAGTTTCGGTGCCCCACAGGAACATACCGTCTGTTGGCCGAGCAGATCGTTCACCGTACCACGCACGGATTCGAAACATACGCATCCATTGTCAAACGCTCGACCCGTGCTCAGATCACCCAGACACACCGGCGTTCGGTTGCTAGGGCCGGGAACTCCGGGTAGTGGAGTGTGATGAGCGTGATGATGTTGTGCCAAAAGTCCCATCATACCGGTCGCATCAGACTGTGAGCGGTGATGCGTTTTACGTACCGCAGACAACGCTGGATGTGCTTGTAGCGTTGCATCATTACTCGTTCCCAACGCCTCACTACCGGTGGTGGTGATGGGAGCAATGGCCGTTGCTAGCTTCACTCGTTCCCGCTTGGGATAAAGTTCGCGCAATAAGCTTAAATGCTTGCGTACACTATTCCCAGCACCGCTGAGCATCTCCGTGTTGAAATTGTACGCCTCCAGCAGCCAGACACACTTGAGCGAAAAGTCCACCGACTGCCGGCACCGGTACACCAGGTACGGGTCGAGCACTTCGGACAGTTCTTCGATCTGCATGTACATCACTATCAGCTGCGGTATGTACAGATCGACCTCACCGTTCGGGAAGCTGAAGATCTTATTGCCGATGAAGCTCAGCACTCCCGGTTCCTTCGAGTAGAACAGGTAGTGCACGGCAAAGTGTATGTTGAACACGGGTGATTCAAAGAAGCGTAAAAGACCGCTCTGCCCCGTTCGCTCCGTGCGAATCTGGGACTCATCGCGAGGTCCACTACCGGTGCAGTGTACGATGGAGGTGGAGATTGTATTGACGGAGCAGGAAGTTGCTGCTACCGCCACCCCAGGGACCAACTTCAACGATGCGGTCGAGGATGATTTCGAAAGTGACGCCTTGGGAATGTTTAGCTGACTACTGCCGCTCTCCGTGGATGAAGAAGTTGTATCGAATTCCATCGACGCTGAGGTTGTTGTCGTGGTGGTTGCGGTCGGTGTGACGGCACTGCTACTACTACTGCTGTTATTACTATTTTGCTGGGTGTGCTGATGATGTTTGCTGCTGTTGCTACTCCTCGCGAACATGCTACCAAACTCGCGCTTCCTTAGCAGCTCCGTTGGCGATTTGACTGTAGTGTTCGAAGTACCGGATGTTGTTGCTCCAGAAACGGCGCCATTTCCCGTCGTTGCAGGACCGGCTTCTTCCGGTGTGGTGTTTGTGGCTGCTTGTTTTTCACGCTGCTTTGCATGCTTCTTCTCGTGATTATCGATAATGCTTTGCGCCGTCCGGAAGATGGCATTCTTGGTTGCACCGAAAAAGTTCCGAAACATAACTTCGTTCTTTTGATCGGGCTTGGGAGGATCGTTATTGGCAGCTTTTGTCTCACTCGGACTGACCGCCGTAGTTGGCACGCTGGTGGAAGCAGGTTGCTGAGCAAAGGGAACCGTTGTCATCGTCAAGGCGTTCGTAGGTGTCGTCAAACTTTTCCCTTCGGCAACGATCGGTGTCGCTGCATCCGGGTGGGCAAGCATCTCGTCTTCTTCATTGCCGAGAGTTCCATCTACTACCGGACCGCTCTCGCCGTCTTCGTAGTGAATCGGGACGAACAGTTTCTCGAGCATGATAGCAGCGCGCGTCATGTTTTGTTGCCTGTAGCGAACTTTATCGCTTACCGGTCCATTGACACCTGATCCGGCAGATGTTAGAGTGTTTTGCTGTGAATGCTGCTGAAGTTCGATGCAATTGTCGAGCGGTCTCGTGTCAGAGTCGCTTCCGTCTTCTTTCGCCGTGCGGTCCATGGACGTAGGGTAGAAGCACAAGTCGGATTGTAGCATCCGATAGTCTTCCTCCATGGAGGTGGTCTCCAATATCTCAATGCATTCCTCCTCCGACGGATCAATCTCACCCGAGTCAAGACTTTCTCTAGATCGGCGGATTCTCGTCAACGAGGTGTGATCAGGTTCCGAGCCACAAATGATGCCTACAACGGAAAATTACGGAAAAATAACAAATAATGTTAGAAGAAATCTAGGATACATTTGCCATTTTCTGTGTCTCTCATTTACCGGAGTCATCCGATCCAAGACTCGTAAGATCTTCTCGCTTTTTGCTGTCACTATCCTTCACAATCGAATTGACGATCGTTTCAGCATCCGTGGAATGACTACTTTTCAGTGCCCTTAGCGTAGCGCCTATTAATAAATGAATAAAAATGACAATTTAAAAATTGCCCTAGGTACATGAGCAGGAAAAAGCGTACCTTGCTCTAGGAGGTCCACCTTTCTGCCTATCTGTTGCCGACTTGGTTGATGATGCGTACTACTGTTAGTCGTCGAGGCAGCTGCTACTACAACCGTTTCTGCTTCCGGTTCAGAGCCGCTCGAAGCGCCTTTCGCTGTCGTGCCTGCAAGGGCCATTGAGGTAATGCCCCGGCCACTATTGCTCGGTGTATTGGTCGGATTGGTGGACGAGGATTGGATGATTTTGCTGCACATCGTGCCGCTCAGTATACCGTTCGTGCAATGTAGCGTATTTTCCGATTCCGCACTCGGTGAGGACACTTCCACCTGAGAGACATGAAAGAGTTTTATTAGTACAGTTCTATCGTGACACAAGCAGTACTCCACTGCATTACCTCCGGTATCCGTTGCAGTGCACTATCTAAACTACGATTCCGGTGATGTTGGGTCATGTTGATGCGATTGTTGGTCACCTGCGACACTGGAGGTAAGAGAATTCCCATTGATCTATAAGAAAATGGACACAATTTGGAGAAAAAAAACGACATTAGACATTGTTCGGAAAAGAAACAGAAATAGAAGAATCAGGTTCCAAGAAATTCACCAACATGCTTGACCGACGTTGAATACAGTTCATCCCACAGTGGATGTTTCATATCCAAGCGTTAAGGGGAAGCTATCTAACCCTATCGTTACGTTCCGGTGTCGCATACATAAGCATTCATATTGCACGAGACACGTGTCGTTTTTCGCCTGAATGCCCGTCTACATCACAAATGTTCGGTAGTATCTTTTGTGGGTGAAAACATCTTCCCTCAACTCTTGGAGGACCTTTCCCTTACTCTTTTCCGTGCATTGGGTCCTACGGTGTACCTTTTTAGGGTCGATTGCGTAGCGTGAAAGGATGAACCTTATTCGACCTGGGAACAGAATTTATGAAGGTAGTAAAACACCTAACCAACGCGGTGAGAAAGGATTTATGCAACGTACAGTCATTTGAAGAATGCTTTTGTATGCGTTACCGCAAAAACAAAATAAGTAACACTAAAAAGATTACTTTACGCGCACAGTACAGAACAATTCAGTGAAGAACAAATGACCTGGGTATTGCACCTACATCGTGCCATTTGGAAGCATAAATTGCCTACCACACTGTATCGTAAAATGGATGCTGAGTGCATCCATTAGACGCTGTTACTGTTAGTACTATTACTCGTATTGTCGGTAGTGTACAAAATATTCGTCACAAATTCACCTGGTCAAAACCTTACTTAGTGTCTGAATGTGAAGGAAAAAACGGTAACGAACGTTAAAAAATGAAGATTATGTACATTTACAAACAATAGCATGAAGCAGCTTTGTGAGAAAAAAGCATCTAACACTAAAACAAATGAGGATTTCCTTCAATTGAAACAAACACGCACTTTCGCCACGACGGTGGTAATTATCTTACGGTCTAGACACAATAGTAGTGAGGATGTACCGTGAACGGATGTCTAAGCCAGCGCCAAGGTCATTGGGGGAATTAAATTGACTTCTGCACGCGGCTACGTCATTTGGAATAGGGGACTGTTCATGGGAATAATTTCACTTTGCATTAAACCCAAATAACCATGCAAACACTTGTGGCCGTATATATGTACTAAATGATTCATGCATTCGGCGAAGAGAATTTCAATTAAATAAAAAAAAATCCTTCTCTTAAAAAATTTACCGTTAAAAACCTCTGGAGAGTAAACTTATTCTTGGGCTATTTTTTTCCAATTGTTGGCCTACAGTCCAATATACCCACACATTGCGGACATCTCATGAGAATATAACGAATTAAAATTCCATCTAGTGGGTGACGCCTTAAGAGATGCTAAAGTCTATAGGGAAAACAATCTATGTCCATGTTTTGGATGTCCTCTGTTCGTCTTCCAGCTGTTGCCTGCTTCCATTCGCCTTCTGGGTGTCTGGCTGTAGCCAAATTTGATTTACTGCAATTGCAACTTAAAGCCTACGCATGGTCCGCACGATCTTAGACTCTATAGAAGGAGGGGTTTTCACAGACCGCTCGGTTAAACTTCAATGCCAGCAAGTTCCACCCACTCGAAGCACATCCCTTCGAGGGCACATATAAACATAATTCATTATGTTCCGAAAATAGAACCTCATCAGCATTTCTTGGTGATGATAACTGGCGGGAAAAAGAGAGACAAAATGTCGACATTCGTGTACATACATGCGCACATGCAGACAGAGTATGACATCTACAGGGCGTCCCAGGGGATGACGATGAACTGTGCGGTTCGTTACCCTCTGTTGGGTTTGGGGGTCCATCACATAACAGATACAGCATTCCAAGCAGTTCTAGAACTTTGAGAATGATTTGTTTATCTAAGTCTACGCGGAATGTGTGACTACCGATCGGTAATATGCCGATTTAAGGTTCTCATGCAAGATTTTTAATGCATTCTAGAGAAATACTAGAACAATAGCACCTTCAAGCAATCTGGTTCTAGAGTGCCCCAACCATTTTCACTTTTCAGATCCAGTTATGTTACTGTTAGTGTGTGTGCGTGGATTTCTGAAGGACAATTTGCCGGACGCCCTAGATGCTTCTGTTTGAGCGTGGCAAGTTAGTGGAATTTGTGTTACATCACCAAGTTAAGCAAGCAAACTGGTGAGTAAACCACAGGCATCTCCACTAGAACATCCCCACCTCCTTTGCTGGGGACGATCTATGTACGATCACGTTGGAGTTAAGGTGCGCTGCATGCAGTACATGGCAGTTGCAAACTGATACTTGTAATCGATCGTGCAAATATTTCTCCCTACTTTGATCGCAGCGAATGAATTAAGACGATCATCGATGATGCCGATTCGTTTATCGGGCCGGACAAGAAACCCCGACCCTTGGTTAAACACAAAGCATATCGATTCTTTCCGGTCGGGCTTCACCTCAAGCCCACAGAACCGGTTCTGAGAGTTGCACATATCTGCTTGGCATTCAAAGTTGCACACAACTTCGACGTTCCAGGTTATGCAAGAAAGCTGGTTGAAGAGGTACACACCATTTGCTGAGATCACCTACTCAGAGATCACGTCAGATGCAAATTTGAGGTTAAGAATGGGGAAACAGAATGCTCAGTTGTCGGCGACATGTGTCCAATTCATCAAATTGCGCCACACACCAATGCATCTTCAAATCTCCCATTCCTTCAAGAGTTCATTCCATCCGAACTCGTTGTCGCTATTTACATAAATCTTGTCACAATTTGCACGCATAGAGCGCATACACAGAAAGCGTAATCATATGGAGCAACTACTGCAAGTACACAAGAACTGCACGTATTTCATCTCTTCTAGGGAATGGAATGCTCTGGGAAGTATCGTTGGGTCATTTGTTTCCCATGTGTGGTACAACGTGTCGGGCCCGACACTGCCCGACTGCTTTACCTACGCTGCGAGTAGGCACGGTGGGAACGAAACTAATAATCCACTCATAAACTGTATCGCTCCGGTCTGCCGCCAACGTCACACATTCCCAGATTTAAGCTCCACTCTAGAATAAGTTATGTCGCAGACCTCTGATGTAATGTGTTTCGGACTACATGAAACAGTTTCGGGTGAACATTTGCGAAGGTAGATCGAACGATGTAGGGTAGTTGAATGCGGAAAACTCTCGACCATGTTCTCCGCATGGAGGAGAACAGGAGCGCGAATTAATAGGCATCTGGTAAGTGGAATAAATAAATAGGTTTGGAGTGAAGTGTGTACGCAATAAAATGCATCGAGCGGCAACCAAAATAAGCGATTCCCGTGCAACATCACAACACGTACGACAGGGGACGTGTAACGATAGTTTGCAAATTGACGGAAAGCATTAATTACGCTTTCCTAGTTTTTCGCGTACTGTACTTGCTGTCTCGTGCTGCTCGTTAGTGTTGCAAGTAATTGGTCGGATAATGTTCACGATTTGACAGTTTATTTGAATGATAGAAACATCATGTTTCATACTGTTATTCGAAAGTGATACGTGGAATTGTACAAGTATTAGTAGGAAGTATAAATCATTGATCCACGGCATCCATCACGACTAATGAGTTCGTTCTCCAGGGAACTTCTTTGAAGCGTTGATTTAGGATTCCCATTTTCAGCTGAATTCTACACGCGGCACCACAGTTGCGGTAGTATAGAGAATCTCACCATTTTAGGGGTTTCTTCGCACATATGCGAACCGGTGCCAACTTGAGTACCCTCATCAGAAACTTTCGCATTTTCCCACGAAATACCGCACTTGCATGGATTCGCATCCGACTGTCTGAAGAACCGTGACTGAATTTCCCATCGCTTCACGAGCATTATTACGCTTCGTTTCCATTTGGGTGATAATTTATAATTCATCTAAATACGCAGTATTCAAGAGCGAGAAACCTAGCTCGCTGGATGAATTCGGTTTTTCGTTTGAAAAAGGTTTCTTCCAAAACATCACCTATTTGCGCTGCACGGATCGTAATATCGGTCCTGTCGCGTACAAAGCGTACCAGTCTCGTGCATGTGCAGGTTTTTGCTGTTGATATTCCACCTTTCGCTCATTTAATCTATACTCCAATTTAATTTTCGACAGCAAAACTACCACTTCAACGCATCTTCATGGCACGAGGCGTGCATCAAGTAAGAAAAATTACCTTCGCACGTGTTTCCACTAGCACAGCGCACCGCACTTTATTTAGTAAACATTTTATCCAATGCTGCGGCGGTGAGCGTTTTTGTTAACGTAAGTGGTGATTTTTTTGTTATTTTTGCTGGTGTCTGTCTCCCCCTAGCGGTTCACAAAATCGACTAACAGGGAAACCGAAAATCCCTGGATTGAATAAAACATGAGCATGGATTTTTGGGTAGTACCTTTGGGTTGTATCGTCGCCGTCGTTTGGGAGAGAGTGCTTTTTGTTCGACTAACATTTTGCCTTCATAAAAATAATAGAAGACCCAAGAGTAAAAAAAAGGAAAACAAATCGCTCGCCCAAAAAAAGCTCGCAGTGAAGAGATAACAATGTTCTGTATCGTTCGAAAAAATCGAAATTCACAGCATCCAAAGCATTGGGTGAATATCGGATATATAGGGATGCTGACTTGTGACAGGACGGGAATTGATCGTGATGCGAATTTACATTTCTACGACTGGAAGCTACTGCTGGAGGAGCGACACTCACGGTGGCGACATACACACGATAAACAATACAATATTGCGATAAACAATATTGCGATAAACATGCCAATTCCGATTAATTTGTTTGTTTTGGTGGCGTATTTTTTGTAATAGTTCGTGGCTTTTTATAATCCTTGCAGGATTGCTGAGTCTCTTTTTTATAGCATTGAAAAAACTTGATGACTACACCAGCTTATCTTAATTATTCCTTGCGATTGTGTGTATTTTCGTTTTGTGGTTATCATTAAAACAAAACGCATCTCAAGACAATGAAAGGCGGTTTCCATTCAGTTTAGAATATATAATTAAAAAGATACACATGGATTCAAAATGCTGGCCTATTCTAGGGTGTTCTAAGCAAACGTGAAACACGCGGCTGATTCTCCCACCACTAAACCGAATGGCTTGGAGTTCACCGTAGTTCCGCGGGCACGTGAAAATGGACAGTGCAAAAACGTGCCTCAACCTTTCACACGAAGCTCACACATCATTTGGACTAGAATGTGGACCATCCTTCCAATGGAACTCAAAATAAAGCCTCACACCAAACAGACCAACTACGTCCATTGCTAATCCTCCAACAGCGTGTGTCGTCATCTGGGCTGGGCGAGGCAACGATGGAGAACAGATATACATATATAGTATATGCATATCTATTTAATTTGTTCCGCAAACGGACACGTTCCGATGTGCCACTAGTGTCGGAAGAGAGTCGCGCCGCTTTGCGGTCGTATAATCAAATGTNGGACTAGAATGTGGACCATCCTTCCAATGGAACTCAAAATAAAGCCTCACACCAAACAGACCAACTACGTCCATTGCTAATCCTCCAACAGCGTGTGTCGTCATCTGGGCTGGGCGAGGCAACGATGGAGAACAGATATACATATATAGTATATGCATATCTATTTAATTTGTTCCGCAAACGGACACGTTCCGATGTGCCACTAGTGTCGGAAGAGAGTCGCGCCGCTTTGCGGTCGTATAATCAAATGTGCCTTTTCATGGCGTCTACGCAGGGAATCCTCATTTGCAAAACAAAAACTTGTTTTTTAGCGATGGAAAGACTTGTTCTGATGTTTGTAACTGGAGGATGGACTGTTAATGGTGACGATGACGGGAAATTTACAGACATGTTTTAATAAAACGCAATTATGATCGCCTCTTAACAAGCTGATACAGGGGACACGTGTCACAAGTAAAAGGTCGTAGAAAATCTAGGTTATCTTTAGGATAATCGCTATTACAAAATTGTCCTCACGTAGAAATCTTATCGTGCAGATAACATCTGCAAATGAGCATTCGTCACCTGTTTTGAGGCAGATTAAGTAAGGATTGATATCAAAATTTTGTTGGAAGATAGAAAGCATGTTACCAACGACGAAATCCAGATACCTGACTGAATTTGACCGTTGACCGTTCGTTTCGTGGTGAGCTATCGTTACGCGTGATTCATGAATGGTCGCACCCTAAGCTTGAGCTTAAGTCTCGGGTTGTTTTGAAGTTGCAGGCTGGCAAATTTATAGTTCTCACGCAAAGTCAGTAGATAGCAAAAAAAAATAAACAATATGACGTGGAGTTCATCGAACTACTGGGTCTTAAGAATTATTTTGAAAAAACCTTAACAAAATTTCCATTGTATTGTAGCATATTATTATGTCCCACGAATTCAACAAACGAACCGAACTTTGAGTGTATGAATAGAGTTCTTGAAGCTCCGGTGGTGCAAAGAGAGGACGAAGCTACGACGTCATTGATAAATTGGTTTCATTTAATATCCATCCAATGAAAGAAGTCTTTGCAAAGGCTTACAAAAAAACTCAATTCAAACAAGAGTCACCTGAATACACAAGCTTGAACAATTCAAGAAGTTGGGCAAAAACGTCATCTTATAAACTATTGACAGATCTACCAACACGGGTTTAAAGATCGAGACGTACATGAGAGATGGATTAGTATAATCTACATTCGAGCTCTCAACGAACGAAAGCAAAATAAACCCGCCATCAAATTGATTATAGTGGGGAAATCCTGGGAATTCCTTTACAAAATCTTATCGTTAGTGATCAGACCTGATAACGTCACTGATTACGCTCGTAATTGTGGCAATCATTCCTCCTATCGAATGTTGACTGTTTAATTCATATGCGCGGCCTAGCCGTTAGCTAGAACCACATCAGGTTGCATACTTTTCGTCGTTGAACTATACCTGTGATGCACTGGAACAGTTCTAATGCCAGCAGTTTCCATCGTGTACTTTGGATGTGCTTGACAGTTTA
Organism: Anopheles rivulorum; assembly: GCA_018908115.1. Classification (NCBI taxonomy): domain Eukaryota; kingdom Metazoa; phylum Arthropoda; class Insecta; order Diptera; family Culicidae; genus Anopheles; species Anopheles rivulorum. Next base: position 2,155,462 of record CM032178.1, read on the forward strand.
TTCGGTAGACTGTTCGTTACACAAAGAACGTACACGTTACACCTAGCGTTTGTATGTCACGCTTGAGCGCGACGATGCGTTACCCATCACGGCGATCTACTTTCTGTAGGTCAAGGGAGATCCCACTTTTGGCCGGTGGTGGTTTCATTAATCACACTTTCGATACGGTCTCGTTGAACCGAAAGGGAATTTTTTCACCAACCCGGGATGATTCAGGCCGATCGAAAAACAAACATCACAATCAACCACGGTTAGACGCACCGGGAAAGATAACGGAAACATACGGGGCACAGTCCACTTATCGGGACACACTTCTTCTTTTGCACCTTACGAACGGGAGAGAACCAAAAGAAGAACCAGCAGCTCACCGTAGCAAGCTGGCACACTGTTTCACTTTTCTCTAGCAACCAATACGAATCTCTTCGTCGGTACACGACACACTTGGGTGCAGCACGCAAGAAGGCAACATCACAGTGGATCACAGATGGAAAGGAGGTTGAATTTTCCACACACTATTCAGACACGCACACACAGCCACGCAACCGCGAATGGAGATCGAGTGGAAAAACTCCGCAATATGTGCGGGCTGTGTAGTGGAATTTTGAAAGCTTCGCAGACTGCAAACATGAAGCTACGCAGGGCACACTACTAACATGAACACACACACACGCACATACATAAGTCGGTCTGTAATTTCGTAAGGGTGGGTGAGAAAAGTTTCACTCCACGCAACACACCTGCACACCGACGAAGGGCAGAAGGAAATGAGCAACACAACAGGTGTTGTGCGTTGTGTTACGCTACGATGGTTGTGGTAGTAGTTGTGGCGATTTGATTAGACAGTGCATTAGAGGTGTACATACACACAAGGCCACGTTGGCGGTGTTTGGGGCAGATTGAAGGACAACTTCCGCACACACGCACACACTTTTAATCACATTATTCTGTCAACGGGACACTAATAGGGGAAACGGCAACATAACTACTGTCGCACCAGAACGCTCGTACGTCTTTTCTGGCACGTTACGATCGTTATCGGTTGCGTTATCAGGCACACAAATCACCATTCAGACGCGTTACACACAGCAGTGGACGACGACGTCTGACGTCCGTTTTTTTTTTTCACACAACCACAGGATTCTAACCCGACTTTCACCTATGGACACTGCCTCACGACTGCGAACCTTTTTCCTATTCGTTAACCCTTGAGTGGATGAATAATAACAGCGCACGGATAAACGTCGCCTCTTATCAAACGGAGAATCGAGGTGTGACGTTACCATCCGCAACGGATAACTACACTTGACGACGCGCAGAAACCGGGGTGCACACGTAAAGCGAACCGATGCCACCCGATGACGGCCATCAACTGGGCTCGCGTCTCGCTCGTGTGTGGGTGTGCTTCCACTCGCGGAAAACTTCCAATGGGGGTGGTAGGGTAAAAACACTATGCGCGATAAGTGGAGAAGCTTCCCGATACATGGCGATGGCCACCAAAACACGGCACTAATACTTATACACCCATCATCATCGTTGCGTAGTGCAATTAGAGTGTCCTAGTCACCCAAGCTCCACTCCAAATTGGTGCGAAAGCAAACAAGAATTCCAATGAACCGTAACACAATTGCACGTTATGGCACGCTGGTTTTCGCGGATGTATGCAGTGCAACAAGAATTTACAACGCCTCATTGGACAAGCACTCTGCATTCTGGCTGTGTGCCCGAATGGATCGCACCCTTCTTTTAGCAAGAACGTTGCAGACATTCGACAAGGAAGGTAGGCGGTTGGTTGTACGAGGTTTTGTGATGTTAAGGACATAACGTTACAGAACCGGTGGCTCGACGCGTTGTAATCAACACTGGACACGCAAGATAAATGGAGAAGGCATCGCAATCACTCACAGACGATGTAATGTAAACATTGAGGAAAGATTGCTGACGCATCTCTGCTCCATTACCACCTCCCGCAGATAACGGACAACATCATCAAACATCACGGGGCTGGGGCTCGGTACAACGACCAATGCGAGTCGATTTTGGGGGAACATTTGAAGGAGAGAAAAAAACCGAATTGCACCAAATGCACCAACACATACAACATCCAACACATCAACATGATGGCAAAAGATACACATTGCAGGTGAACGTGAGAAAGAGGACGGAAAACCGCAAAACATAAAACCAGCTTCTCGGTCACTCATTCGATTATGAAAGTGCTTTTACGCCACAAAGTCTAATTAAATTGAGTACAAGAGACGCAGTGTTTTTTGTTGGCCCAAAATTCATGTTGTGAAAAAGAAGCATTAAAGTTGAATTTATTTATTTTGATTAATACATCTCACCGATCACGGCATAACCAAGCACGGAGATTCCATCTTGGTGACTTTTCCAACGCTCGCTATAGGATAGATAAGAGGCGCAATTAAACTGTTGGCAAGCCGGACGATGAGGACCGACAGGTATCCACAAAACTATCTACAATTGAACAAAAACAAAAAAAATAAAAGATTCCCTTTCTTTTCCGTTTTTCTTCAATAGATTTCATTTGGCCATCACCGAATGGTGATGGTACACACCTGCACTTCCCTTCCCGTCCAAAGCTTCCAGTAATCGCAAAGCAAAAAAAGACTGGCTGGTGGTGTAACGCTCCGATTGCGGACCACGAAAGCGAAACGAAACTTTCCCAAAATTAGTACTGCCATGAGAGCCATGGCAGGACTGGGAAAATTGTGCTAGAAAGTAAATCTTGGCGCAATTCATCAAAATATACCTAGCGGGTTGATACCTATGGGGGAATGTCGTCTGCCACCATGATAAGCATTCATGTTTCTAATATTTGTTCTTTCCTTTTTATAATGGCTGTTCAATCTTCAGTTCTCACCCTCATTAACTGATAAGCAGCAACATTTTCGTGGCTTACAACATTCGGTAGAATTTGTGTCATTGAACAATGATCATCTCACTTCTTATCACAAATGGATTTTTTTTTGCGATTCCCTCACTAAAGCAACCGATAAAAGTGCTGCTGATGATGCAAAGGTACATTAAATTTATGGCTTTTCCGAATGAACCGTTACGCGTACTCATTCGACACGCAGAACTGCACCGATAACTGTGTGTGTGTGTGTGTGCATCTGTGGGTAGGTGGTTGGGTGGGGATGTGTTTCTTTGTCTCTCATGCAGCTCAAGGTTCTATGGTCGATGCACTTGCTGCGGGTTATACGTATATCACCACTCACAGAGGCAGGCGCACTTTTACGAAGAAATCAATGATCGTGACATGGATGGTTGGTGCGGAGTGGCCGAAAGGGACCATCCTCTTAGGAAATTGTTCCGATTGAATGAGTCGTTCGAATCAAGTCAGCAAATAGTTATCACCGCCGACCGGCTAAACGTCTCTGTGCTGTTTGTTCATTGGATCAGCAGTTTCTCAGCGGATGCTAAACTACACTCTCAGCGTTGTGTTTGTAGTCAGCGAGTTGTTAACGCTTGGAGCTAACGATCTAAGGCGATGCCTTAGCGTTACTCGAGCGTGAGCCAGATAATGGAGATAATGGTTGCTTTGGGCGCCATTACAAGCAAAGATGACGGTGTCCCGAGCGTCAAACAAGACGTTTAAATGGAAACAAACAACACCAATTTATTGCGCTATAATATTCAATCACAACTCCAAAAGGGTTTAAGTTTACCAATAAAACTTTTTGCTCCAATATGCTAAACAAGGCTTGTTGCAGCAAAAGGAAGGATGAGGTAGAAATCCTTGAAGCTACACATCAAGAATTATTATATAGTGCTTGCACATCACCGCCATCCTTGGTACGAAAGTTGGTAACACATTTTCCAAGCTCTACCAAATGATTTCCTCTCTAATGTTGCCAGATCTTTTCGGTAGCCCGTACACGGTACACAAGTGTTCTTCAGTGTACTCTGGTGCACTAAAGTAAAGTTAGCTTGTTAAACAACCCCATGGAGCCCTCACAGGGCTTTAGAGAGATGAGTACGGGCGTTCCAAGTGCAATGCAAAATCTTCTTTGAAGCCAGAGAGAGAGAGAAAGAGAGAAAGCAAGAGTAATTAAAACTTTCCGCAAACACTATCGGGGAGGAAAACAATAAGACGCCTTCATCGGCCACGCTTGTACTTGAAGAATTGCTCATCGAGCAAGGGAAGGTTCGGTCGCGGTGTTCCTCTACACTACTCATGTTGTTGACGTATCGCCACCTTTCTCCCTATTCCGAAGCAAAAATTTGCCTTTTTGTGTTGAAACGATGGTACATCTTTCACTGATAAGCGAAGAAACAGTACTGAGTATGAAATTCGAACGATGTGTCTCTTCAACGCATTCACAGACAACCCGCGGCGTGGGGATGAGTTTATTGAAAGTTTTCCTACCAAAAAAGGAAATCCTTACAAAAACACATACTGGCACCATATTTGATCGTGCTCTGGGTGTCCAGTGTGAGATCTCTCCTTGTAGAGTTACTAAGTCACACTCTGTTGGGTTAGGTCACTGCTTTCACGCCTGTCAACGACAACTTTGGATTGGGAAAAAAGTTATGCGGGTATCTCGCTCACACGCACGTACTGTTGATAATCTAAAGCTTTGAATATAACTTATATTGACCACCGACTATAACCACTCGACGGGCAACACAACGCCGGCAACAACATCCCGGAAAACCCCGCAAAGTAAGTTCTTGCAGCTGCTAGTGAAACTTTTTTTACATCCAGAGGAAAGACAGAGTGGTACAGAAACAGCAAAGAAGGTGGACACGATGACAACGTCTTATGCAAATGTCAATTAAGCGCAGATTGCACGTGGTAAGTTTGACGTTTCGCAATGGAGTAAAGCTCTT